>JBCFYV010011172.1:19766842-20366842 GCA_039000515.1 Timema cristinae | reverse complement strand
CTTGGGCAATGTTTTTGAGATAAGTGTATTTAGCGCTTTAAAGCCCTTGTAGATTTGTATATATTGGATTCTTTAAAATGTTCATAGTCCTTGTTACTCTAAAAATATTTAATAAGTTTAGGTCCATACCTTGTCAGACTTGAGCACGAGAAAACATGTAATTAAATATTCTAAATTTTGTAATAGCTGGGACTTACTATTTGACATATGCGAAACTAATAATGTTGAATATAGTCAAAATCCTTTTGTATAATATCGCTAGAGTCTTATATATATAATTTATATTTATTTAATTAATAATTCATGACTTACCTTTTGTTTGTAAATAATAATAATAATAATTATTATTATTATTATTATATTATTATTATTATTAGCACCGCGTCTTACTACCCGTTCGGGTTATACGCACTTACACTAATGTGTAATGGTAGGGTGATTGTGAGATGAAATGGAGGACCTACAGTTTAACGTGGAATCCGAACCACGGTGGAGGCCTGGCATTCCCCACATTCACAAGATGTCTTGTCAGAGGTGAAGGAAGGGTTTGGTAATCAGATTTATAAATAAAACATAACTTTTAACTAACTTCTGATGTTTCTCTCCGCTTATTTCAACTATGTTTTAAGTTTACTGAATAGGAAATATCCTTGATTTCTGGTCTGTTGGTTTCCTTTTTGCCTGGCACGATAATTGCTGAGTGGGTTTTGAGGAAACAGGATCAAATATATTAGAGTATGATATATTTGTCTTTTATTGTCCTATCGGCTTACTCTGCATTTATTCTATTTTTTTTATACTTTTAATAATTGTACGACCGCCTTTGTCCTGGAGGACAAATGAAGGGTTACACCACGTGTGAGCTCATGGGGGAAACTGGTCTCGTGGCCCAATCCACCTGTGAGCTTGAGCCCAATTGTAATGGTCCGATTAAAAGTATAGTCTATTGTGAGTGACGACTTTGACAAAGGGTATTCAACCTTTTTATGTCCAAGGGCACAGACAAAAGGGCTAGAGTTTCTGTCTCTTGTTGACTCGTGGGCCGCAATATTGTATCGATTGTATAATTATTGAACACTTAATATATTCTATTTCATTTGAAGTCCCGAGTATCTCAGTGGTGATGAGCGAACGCAAACATTCCTGACTATGTCCAAACACTCCCGACTTACACTCCCGACTATGTCCGAACACTCCCGACTATGTCCGAACACTCCCGACTAACACTCCCGACTATGTCCGAACGCACCCAAACTAGTACTCTCTTCCTTGTCTACTAAAGTAGTCATTTCCTGGATCAAGGTAGATTTGTATAGAAACATACTATTTTTGTTCACGTATAAAGCAAAAATAGTTTATAAAATAACTTAAAATACGTTTTTTTTATTATGTAAAATATAAATCTGTATTTGTAAAATTTTCTTGAAATAATGTTATATTTTTCATGAATCAGCGAGCCGCAAAAAATTGTCACGGTGGGATGTGAGTTGAATACCCCGTCCTTAGACTTACGTAGACCCTGCGGTCACCAAAGTAGATGAAATATTACTATGGGGTAATAAGTGTACTAATTTATTATTTTTGAAAATTTAGTCACAAACAATAATAAATGAGAAAGTATATACAACTATTGTGTCGCACCGTTTATTTAAGAAAAGGGATTACATCCCTTTCATATAGATTAAATTTCTGTTCTCTCAAAAAGATGTCGACTCAATCCAAATGTATTAGTTTATTTCCTAAAGACCATGTCATCTGAGTAAAACTAGCGGAGCTGCTTTTATTTTCATTCACGCTACTCACTAAAAAAAAAAAAGTTGAATCGACGATGGCTGGCAAAGTGAAGACGGTAGAACAACCGTAGAAAGAAATGAAAGAAAGAAAATTGAAGACAACAACAATAAAAACATCAAAGAAATCAAATCAAACAAAGACGTTTTCAAAAAGTGAAATCAGCCTGTCGGCCTCAGGTGTTACAACGGAACTGACAGTCGGAGAGAATAATTACTCGCGTTAATGAATTAGTTTTCTTTCTTTTTGACCTCGGCAGGGAATCCACTCTAAGCTAGTTCCTACATTTTGGTATAGACTTGTCAAAAGAATTATATGTTTTTCTATTCTATATATATATGCTAACGGGTTAGTATCGGTGGGAACGCCGACTAAATGTGAGGACCATTTAGTTTGGTTTGCCAATAAACGGGAAGGTTGGGGTTCGAATCCCGGTGGAGTGTTCTAAGGGTGTTTCTTCCTCGAATAGTTTCCCATTTAACTTTCACAAAAATGCTGATATACCTCTTCTAATCCCTACTATCCTAATACTGACCCTATTAATGTTATTTTATTGAGGATATCCTGGACGGGTAGTAAGACATGGAAAGAAAAGGAGTATTGATACTGAACGTTCTAATTACAACACAAATTATATCATTTTTTGTTATAATTTTAGATCTTCATAGCTCACACAGGTGGACACGTGGATTACATTTCAATCTTATTTAGTCTTGTGTTCCGGTGACTAGGAGGTCGGGGTTCAAATCCTTTACGAATCTACTGAGGGTGAATTTTTTTCTAAATGGTTTGCATCTTTCCCTCCACACGACTTCTGATAAATTATCTTTAAAGTCTACCTTCTTCATCCTAAATTCATTGGCTTAATTAATAGCGTAATTAATATAATAGTTGGCTTTATTTTTAAGAGCTAAAGAAAGCCCGTAAATAAATTGCGCTGTGCACCGCACAGACGTTCTGGCTCCTTTGCCTAAAAATGGAGATATTTTCTCAAAACTAGTAAAATATACTAAACTAAGTAGTATACAGTGTTGCAGAAACACTCCACCAAATATTATAATTAAATAGCATACACTGTTACAGAAACAGTCCTCAAAGTAAACAAATTTGACAATATCTCAAAAATTGTTGGTTTTAAAAGTGTTTTTTCAAAAATATTTTTTTACATATTTAATGGTCTTAAAAACTTTTCAATGATATGATGGGTTATTTCAGACCACAAATGTTGCGCAGAAATGATCAAAATGGTATATTTTTACTTTTTAAAAGTCGTTTTCATAGGGATATGGGAGTTGCCATTTTGTTTGTAATGTTAAACAATTACCAAATGTGAAATTTAATCAAAATATTTGAAGCAGATTTTAAAAGGAAAAAAAATCTATTCTTTTTCCTCTCTCTCTTTTTGCTCTAAAGTAAATTCTCACTTAATTTTGGGGTTACCCGCTTCGGTGGCCGCGTAGTCTAAAGTTTGTTTAGCACGTTCGCCGAAAATAGAAAGCAAATCTACCTCAGTGGTGCAGCAATTCATACTCTGTGTGTTGACCCATAATGCATTGCAATGCTAACTTAAAACAGCTTATACAACATGTTTTATTTCTAGTGGATAAACAATATATTTGAGATCATTCTCCCGATGTTTGTATTTAAATTATAACGCTGTGTCGTGGCACAATCCAATATATCGATACACACACTTTACATTAATGGGTTATTTCACAACGGACAACTAAGCTTTCTGATAGCTTCTGACTGTACAGCGCATGCGTTGACAAATGAGCATGCGCACTAATTTGAGATAGTTGGTTCTAGATTTGATTGGTATGCCGAACATCTCGGGCAGAGCGAATGAAGTAGAAAATAGTCGAACTTTAACAGAACATTAGTGCTAATTAAGTGGAAAACTTGTGATTGGCTTAGAGCTCGTTACGTGACCACGTTTCTGTTCAGTGCTAGCTTTTCAGCGAACTTGTGAATCCACAGTAACGCACTACTCTGACAGTAAACTAGATTGCCGATGACGAGGAGATCAAGGTTCGATTCTCGGTCGGGTGTAGTGAAGGTAGATTTAAAAAAAATTGTTTTCCCCTTTCCCTTCATGCAAATGCACGTACACTTGGGCTTAGGTGGTCATGAAACGTCGACATTCATCAAGATCTCGAGTTTGATCTTTTTGACCATCACAAAGTATTCTTACCCAAGGAGTGCGAGAAAATAAAAAAATAAAGTGAAAACATGCGTTTTTGAAATTATGTATATACAGGCCGAGATTTGAGATGAAATATCAGAATATTTCGGGAACAAAGCATTTTAGAAAAAAAATGTTCCGAATAAATGGGTTTTGATTTTCAGGGGAAAAGAGAACCGAATTAGTCATTTTTTATTTATTGGAACATTTCAATTTTATTTCAAGGTCAACTTTGTTTTTTAAATGAAAACGTATAATTTTTAACAACATTTTACTATACACAAATAAACAACTTTTTACTGAAACCTTTTTTCATTTGAAATCAATTTTTGAATGTTTTAACTTATATTATTTATAATAATTTTTATTCAATAACTTTTTATTGCATTAAGTTATTCTTTATTGGGACGAATTCAATATAAATTAGAAAGTTATCTTAGTAAATTTTCAAAATGATGACCATTATATTCGATGCACTTTTCAAAATGCTTTAGTAAATATCTTTGAGCACGTAGGTGTAGTAAGAATAATTGATTGTAAACAAACGTGATAGCGTTTGACACTAGTGTAATCAAAACAAAGCAAACTCAGATAATAAATTAAAGAACATTTTCAGTTCTCATTCCACACTCATCTTCTCTTTGACTAATAAAGCTTATTTGATTGCGGGTTAAATATGAAATGTGTAACTGTTGCAGAAAGATCAAAATAATTTTTATTCATGGTGAATCTAGACAAAACGTCGATATTGTACGGTCAACTGTTCCCTGAGAAAAATACTCCATCGCGTTCATAATTTGTTCGTGTTGTAAAACAGTTTTCAAAGATGGGAATGTGCAGCCGACAAGAGAAAACGCCAAAATATGTTATCGGTGAAAATAATTAAATCCTAGTTTTAGTCACTAACGATCCTCATGTGAGTTCTCGACAATTTTTACGCGCTTCTCTATATGTCAAAGAAGTTTTCTTAGAATACTAAATCGTCATATATTATACTCATATTATATCATTACACCAAGAACTTTATGGACTTGGCTTTGAAAATCGAGCCAGGTTTTGCCAAGGGGCACAAGATCATTAACTTTTTCCTTATTATTTACCGATGAATCAGGTTTTACAAATCACGGGTAAGTTAATTGTCACGACATTCATTATTGGTCTGCCGAAAATCCACGGTGGCTACGAGATGTTGAACATCAACGGCCTTGGACTGTGAATGTCTGGTGTGGAGTTATTGGTCACCAATTAATAGGACCGTTCTTTTTTTGGCAGTACGTTGAATGGATAGTAATATCGAAACTTCATGAATGAACACTTAACACAACATAATCAGATGAGGTAAATTTGGATCTCAGACTTAAAATTTTGTTTCAGCATGATGGTTGCCCCGCGTATTTTTCACGAACTGCGATGGAAGTTGGATTGGAAGGGGTGATTCAGTTCCTTGGCCAGATAGATCGCCATACTTAACATATCTGGATTTGTTTTATGGGGTTACATTAAATATAGTGTCTCAAGAGCTACTCCAAAAAACATGAAGGAACTCATTTGAAAGGCTTGCAGAAATATTGATAGATAAACTTTACTACGTGCTCATCAATCTTTTATATAATGAAAGGAAAAGTGTATTGAAGTTAAGGCGATTGGCCATTTCCAATTGGCGTGGAAATTCAGAGCCATGGGAACAAATGGTTATCTTCAAGAATTTTTATTGTTTTGCAATTTTCTTTTCGGAAACAGTTTGTTCAAGAATAGAATCGTGTTAATTATTTTATATTTTTTATATACACACCTCCTCTATAGTTTTAACAGTGATCAAATATCAATAATTTTGACATTTTTAAATATAGCATTGCTGGCTTTATAACAAAAAATAAGAAAATGTAACAATTAATAAACATTGATACATTATCTTGGAAGAGGTGATGAAAATATTACTATAAACATTTCACTCGTTCTCGACAAAACTGATATTTCCAAACGTATGATTTTTCTCCAAGACCTGTCTGGTAGCTAGTGCCATCTACGGTTTCCATGATCCATCTGTTCCTGTTGGTGCGGAAGGATACGTTGCTCGGTTGTGAAGCCACGCCACGCCTTTCACCCTTCCGACCACCATCGCACAAAATAGGTTTTATATTTGCCCTCGACAGAGCCAAGAGACTTTTTTTATTATCATTATTATTTAGCACCGCGTCTTACTACCCCTTCAGGTTACACGCTTTAAGTAATAATTACGCTAATGGATTAGGAATTGGGAAGGTTGAATTAGAGGAAGTGAACCCACATTTGCGTTAAGAGAGAGTGGAAAAACCACCCCCAATTCACCCGACCGAGATTCGAACCTCGATCTCCCCGTCCTCAGCAGTCGAGCTCAACACGACACGCGCGTTAGCCAACTACGCCACTGAGGTGGGTGCCAAGAGACTTAATGGTCATTATTTTGAACCTATATTAAAGTAATTTTTATAAATAATATTTTATTTAACGTAATAAAGAATATCATAACGTAATAAAATGTTCTTGAATAAATTTTGTTATAATAATATACGAGTTAAAATATCTTCAAGAATAGGTGACAAAAAAGTTCCAGGCAAAAGTTTTTTATGTATAGTAAAATGCCGTTAAAAATTAGAGGTTATCACTTAAAAAACAAAGCTGACATTGAAATAACCTTGGAGATGTCCAACCAATAAAAAAATACTGGTGCTGTTCTTTTATACTCTGAAAAACAAACAAAAATTTGTTCGAAACAATTTTTTCTAAAAGTGCTTGGTTTTCGGGATATACTGTTGTGTCATCTTAAATGTCTCAACCTGTATACAATATATTTACATTCTTCTCTCATATTATAAAGCAAGACACAATGTTATTTCCTAATATATATTTTTGCTTACCAATATTTTTAAAAAGAAAATATAACACTAGCTTTTAAGATGGCCAAGGCCTATGAAATTCAATCCTGTATATTATTTATGTTGTCAACATCACCGTTTTCAACTAATACAAAGCCTACAGCGATGAATAAGGTATCAATAGTTAGGATTTTTTTACCGACTTCTGACATAGCATACTACGATAAACGTTACGATACGTTACGATAAAACACATTGTTTTTAAAAAATTCAAGTTAAAAGAAAAATCTAACAATATGTTTGTATCAATTACCGAAAATAAACTCTCTGTACTATTTTGTGTATACACTTCGCTGAGTACTTAATTTCAACAACTAAACAAAATATTAAATAATTAATTTTTGGGGGGTGAGAGGGGAAGGTTAAATGTGCGAAAGTTTCTCAAGGGTTTACTGGTATAAATATAGTTTGATCAATGTATCGTAGATTTCAATTTATAATTTACGATATATCGAATGATAAATATATAGATTTGTTAGGGACCATTGTCATCCTCTAGGTTTGAGAGAGTAGTATTTTATTCCATCCTCTTTCCAGGCAAACATCGGTTCAGATCCTTCCACCCACCTCCACCTCCTTTCCCATGGCTCGATTATTGTGTCGGATAACCTTTAAAAGGAATGGAATACGTAAGTGAATCACCAAATCACTTTTAATTCGAGGAACACAATGAAAGGTGCGTATGGTAACTCCGGTGTCGGAGATTCTTCGAACCTATCTCCGTTCCATTATATCAGAAAACAGCCACTCTTTTGTACCAGGACGTAGTACAGTGGACTCACACCAGTTGCGCCACGGAGCGGCGAGAACAGGGAGTCGCTTCTGCGTAACCTCGCAGGCGGTATTATATCGCCACGATCATCATTACATTCCACCTAATTGCTACATTTTGATTTAAAATATACAATTCATGTTAAGTAGTTACTTTCATACTATCGTTCTTTATCGCGCGAAATTCCAAATTTCCGATGTGTATATTGCGAGTTTTGTTGTATTTTACATTTATTTGAACTCTCATTTATAACATTTTTAACAAAGAAGTACGAAATAGTTGTTTCATTTAGTGTTTTTTTTATATTTGTGTGAGTAAAATGGTTAGTGCGTGTATTTAAGATGTATAGAAAGAAATAACGAGCAGATTAATTAAAGGTTATCTAATTACTTCCTCAAAGTATTCAAATATATTTAATTTGAACAAATAGATCAAAAACCTCTTTGAGCTCATGAAATATACGGGGACCCTTTATAAATTCCTTTTAATTCTTCAATTTCTTCAATTGGCAAAATATAATGTATCTAGGCTTCAATATTTTTAACTTTCGTTAATAATTCCATTATTTTTTGAGATATTGACGATTCTGGGATGTTGAAATTGAAATCTTCCAATGAAATAATCTCAAACATTTCGCAGGAGTCCAAATCACCACATCAACGTTTCATCAGATCAGGCATGTCAAACTTGTTCGATCATGAAAGCCACGTTAAATAGTGAAAATATTAAAAGATCCGCATATTTTCACCATCTTAAGTGATATTAAATGTATTTATATAGGTCAAATTAATTGTTTTTTTTATCTTATTAAATTTGTCTGCTATTTTCAATAGCTAAAGAAAATATAAATAAATGTTATGGTGCACACACAACTTTATCACTCTTTTGAAAAAAATAATATACATTGTTGCTGAAACATAATGAAAAATGACCATCTACATAACAATCAACTCCCAATGTGATTCTAGCTATAACATTAAGGATGACATTTTTGAAAAATTTGAAACTGTTCAAAAATGGCTTTAATGATATTTTTAAAAATTGAGATAAGATAAGTATTTTATATTATATAAATTATAAATAAGATGTTATACTTATTTTTAGAAGGAAAAATAGCCCACTCATTGGTCGACTAGTCTAGCGTGACGCTCGTGTTGGACTGGCCTGTTGAAAGAGAGGAGATCGGGGCTCGAATCTCGCCTAGTCTACTAATGGTGTTTTTTACTAAATGGTTTCCCACTCTCCTTTCATGAAAATGCGTGTAAATTACCTCTTAAATACTTCCTTTCTCATCCCTGCTCCATCAGAGCAATTATTATAATATATTATATATTCCTCAATTAAACCGAATAAATCTCAGTTTTAGAGAGCTCCTCAAAGTTTGAACTAGTTCCTGATTCGTTCTGAGAGCAGACCGGCTAAAACCAGATTGTAAACGATACACTTGGGAGTCAGCCCATCTTTTTTTGTAGCTAGGGTGTGCCGAAGGCAGACAAAACACATTTTTTCCCTTGCTCTGTGTCTTACTACCCATCAGTACTATCCGTATATTTTTTATCATCACGTCTTACTACCCATTTGGATTATATGCGTATGTACTAATTGTATAATTGACTAATGTGTTACGGATATAGACGGTTGAATATAAAGGGTTGAAAACCATTTAGGAAAAGCCTCCACTCGGTACATCCGACCGGGATTCAAGCCCCAATCTTGTCGTCATCGGCAGTCTAGTCTATTGAGAGCGTGCGTGACGCCTTAGACCACGTGGCGAATGATGTGGTAGTATTTAATTATTCCTATGGTATAGTTATTAATAAAGGATTTAGGGGAAATGTACTCGCATTGCTGAAGAAGCAGAATTGATATCCATTTAGTCAAATAAACCCTTGTTATACCCAGCCCTGATTCGAACTCCCAAGCTCCTTATCGCCGGAAAAACAAGACTAGATGAGCCTGAAATTTAGTCCACATGCTTATTGGTGTGGGTCGCTTCTTAGTACCCATTCTTATTATTATTATTATTATTATTTATTATTATCAGCACCGCGTCTTACTACCCGTTCGGGTTATACGCACTTACGCTAATGTGTAATGGTAGGGTGATTGTGAGATGAAATGAAGGACCTACAGTTTAACGTGGAATCCGAACCACGGTGGAGGCCTGGCATTCCCCACATTCACAAGATGTCTTGTCAGAGGTGAAGGAAGGGTTTGGTAATCAGATAAATCTGTGCCGGGACATGGGATTGATCCCCGGCCGCCAGCACAGAATCTGACACCTTACCCCTAGACCACCAGGTCACCCGGTACCCATTCAAACTATTTTTTATGTGACTACACTAAAGGGGTGGAAACTAACCAAACAATTTTTTTCACGTGCACTTTCTGAACCAAATAATTATATCAGCACACGATAATCTCTATGAGCGAGAGTAAAAGAGCCTACCAATTTTGCCAGGAAAGGAATTTTCACATACCTTCCAGGGTTCTATTACAAGCCACAATCGACATGGGACCGGCGGCTTTACTTTCCCTCCGAAGAAAGTCGTGCTACGGATTTGTATAGCTCAAGAAAAATCCGTTGACCCCAACTGGGTTTGAACCCACTCACATCATGCCTTAAGGTGAGCGCTTTACCCCAAGATCACCAAGGTCAACAAAAGGTACTATTGATTTTAAATTAATTAATCTGCATTTGTTTATAGAGAGATAATTTAGTGAAAACTACCCTCAGAATTCCTCCAATATTTTAAACCTCTCTATCCGAGTCAGCCTGTTAAACCAGACTAGATGAATGTGACGTTTAGTCCGTGTGACCGCCATACGGAGAGTAGGCACTACTCGAAGCCTCCTGTTCTCGTTTAACCCCTTCATCGCCAGTCCAGTAATGATGAGGCTGATGGTGAGAGGGGGGGGGGGGCGCGACCCTTGTCGTCCAGGTTCAATGGGGCATGTGCCCTATTCAACGGCGGAACAGAACTTGCCAGAGCGTGGAGGACCGCTTCCATCGGACGTACGTGGATAACCACCATTTCACACGCTTTTAGATTACAGTCATTTGGAAACATGGCGACGTTTTACAACTTGTATTTTTTCCCCCCCTTCCTCTCTCGTGTCCAGTGGCGTCTATTGGAGTGTCATCAGGTGGCGCAGACAGCCATTGTAGATGATTGTCCAATCCTATTTGGTAGTAGATCTAATCTGCAAATAGGGAGCAGATGAGCACTATATGATCTAGAAGAACAAAATTATAAGGGTAAGTACTAGCACCCTTGCCTCCTTGTAAAATTGTTGTTAAATACACGGCAGTCGTAAGGGGAAGGATACAGGGGGGATTTGTCCCATCACCCGCTAACCCCTTCCCCTCGCCCAATGATATGCTTTCAAATTATAGTCCTTTAGTAACGTAAAAGAAAAAGTTGATTTCTTTATTCATAAAATTGAAAATCCACATATTTAGCAATACATTAACTACTACTTAAAAAATATTTAAATTGAAAGTGAAAATTAGAGATTGGTCGAATCCTATATTTCTTGAAACCGAATCTTAATTTTTTTTTTAGAATCTCGACTTTAAATTTTAATCTTCAAATATATACAAATTTATATAAAATATATTTAAAATAAAATTTTTGTTGTATTTTACAAATGCTATTTAGTTTGTCATGTCTAACTACGTCATAAACAACAGAAAATGTTTTTTTTTGTAAATAATATTGATACAATTTCGTTATTTTTACTTACTCAAATCAATAGAAAGTATTGGGATTGTGAAAAAAATCTGTCTCGAGATGATGACAGATGTTTACATTTTATGAGTGTGTTCGAGCTCCCAAAAATGTTGGTTTTACAATTCTATCCGTTACCCACCTCTGTATGTCTGTCTGTCTGTCTGGCCACGGATCCAAAAGGTTTGATGGATTTTATTTAATCTTGATATCTAGTTTTTATAGGGCTATACCACAAATGTTTTTGATCTCAGCGTTTCAATTAAGGGTAGTTTACCGATAAATATTTTTTGTTTTATTACAAATTTTTCAAAAATGGTTCTAAGAATTTTGTTTAAAATATATATCTAAGATTTGATGACATGGAAAATAGTACTATATAATTGGTTTTGGGGCAAAAATTCATTGAAGGGTAGTTGACATATGACTGATTTTTCAAAAATTTGAAATATTTTACAAATGGCTCTAACGATTTGGTTTCAAATGGGTATTTGAAGAGTGTTTGACGTGCAAAATAACACTGTATACTTGATTTTTGGTAAAAATTGGATAAAGTATTCGTATACTGAAGAGCTATTTTTGAAAATTTGAATTGTTTTGAAAATGGCTATAATGATGTTGCTTTAAAGTATATCTGGGGAGTGTTTGATAGAAACATGACAAATAAATCTGTATACCTGTCATTGGGGGAGGGCGGGTAGCTGGTTATGAGTAGTTTACATGACCGTTTCTTAAATTTGAATATTTTATAAAGTCCTTTACTATTTAATTCAAAATTAATATCGGGAAACTAATTTATAAATAAACAATAAACTTACATTATAAAATAAATTAATTTAAGGGTAATTTATTTACAACAAATAGTAGAAAATTCGAATTGTTTTGTAAATTGACCTTGAAGATTGAATTCAAACTGAGAATATGTCAATTGTTTTTCATGATAAGTAAGAATAGGTTTTTATTTTTACAAATAACAAATAGTTTTAAGGTTGTTTTAAAATAATTTATTTCTAAAAATTTGAATTTTGTTAAATATATTTTAACAATTTGGTTTAAAATTTATATTTGAACAGTGATTATTGTGATTAACAAGATGGTGTGTTTGTTTTTCACGAGTAACAACTTATTTAAGGGTAGTTTACCAAAAACCTATTTTTGAAAATTTTCCTTGAATAGATTGTGCCACACCATTTATTTGTGATTTTATTACCCTTCCAATTACACAAATCTATATAATTCATTTTATCGATTGATTTAAATTTTTATTTGACGTCAAGTTATTCATAATTATAATATTCGAAATATTTTTTCAGTGATTTTTACAAATCTCAGAACTCTCTAATACCATAGGATTCAAGGCATCGAGGATTCAATTGTCCCATTTGGTATATATATATACATAATTTAATATATAATTGTATATATATATATTAGAATATACATAAATTTTGTTATTTGCATTTTTACAGTTTGGTGCAGTAAGTCTATACGAAAACTGGTATTAAATGTGTTTATGTCATTTGGTCCAAATCGGAACGAGTAATAAATAATACTACCAATGATAAAATCACGGAGATATACCAGGAGTCCGGTTTTCATAGATCAGGTTCTATCTGACAAAAAGTTACTAAATTCACTTTCACGTATTGATACGTCAAGTCAACGTGGTATGCAGCTGTCCCGTTTGATAGAATTTACCTGTTCAGGTTATACGCAATACGTTATGCCTAATAATTATTACAATGTGTTTGGGAATAGAAAAGTTGGATTTTAGCGATAGTGTACATAAATTTGCGTGGAGGGAGAATGGAAGACCATTTGGGGGGGGGGGGGGAAAGAACCCTAAGTATACTTAACGGAGATTCAAACCCCGATCTCCCTGTCAGTCAGCAATCTAGTCTAAGACGAGAATGACGTCCTAGACCATGCGGCCACCAAGTAGGAAGTATTTTAGTAACTATTTCTATATGATATTATATTTGTGTTTCTTCTTGTGTTCTATATTTCCAAGATTCTAATTCGATATTCGTAAGTAAGATGAAGTTTCGAATTTGTTACTATTAAATAGTAATCTGAATGCCCGCAAGGGCGACGCAGCGGGGTAAATTCCCACTTGTCTCGCAAGGTGTGGCCGGACATCACGTAGCGCCATTTATTTATTTATTTTGCTCCTGACAAAGTGTTTCTGTTAATCCTGTGGATCTAAGAAGAGGAGGAAACGAATGATCCATGAGAATAAACACAAACACACAAAGCTGTGTTTGGGTTGTCTTTCATCATAACCTTTTCTAAGACCACTGGAAAGACAAAATAAATGTATAAAATCTGTAGAATGTCTCAAGAAAAGTTTTAAGAACGCTTTAATCTGTACTGACCACTACACCATTGTGCCAGTGATATTAGCGTAATATCATATAAACTATTTAATCCATCATGAAATACGTATTCATACAGTAGTGATTATTGTAAATTTGGCAGCATAAAGCCCTCCCGAGTCGATAGTAGCTGTGTTATCAATAGAGAGCTCGTGATATTAATAGATCACACATATTTAGGGCCTACCTGATGATTTCCACACTTCCATCACAGATTCCGCCATAAAATATGAGTGGGGAATGACCCTGGGCACGGGACCATTCCTGGATAGCTCAGTGGCTATAGCATTGGCATACTAAGTTAAAAGTCCCGGGTTAGATTCACTTGTCCAGGTGTCATTTTTTCAATTTAAAGAATATGATATTTAGATGTGGCTATAACGGTAATTAACCTATATAACAGCTTTTATATTTAATCCACTCCTATCAATCCCAAAATACATCCGAAGTTATCATATTAAGTGAGCTTTCAGAGTCCCTCCCGAAGACGTACGGAAAGTTCCGAATCAAATATTCGCGCGCCTTACGCCCACTGTGGAAAGACACCGCGGCTCCATATAATTTGAGATTTATCTTGCAAAGGTGCTTTCTTCACCATTACCTTCAATGTACTGTACGTGGTTCCATTTACTCGTACGTATTTTTCTCAAGAGGAAATTTTCTTTGTGTCATGCTTTGCCACCCTCCTTGCTTCTAGTGGGTCCAGCTTTAGATGCTACCCAGCTTGAGTTATAATTTACGTAAGCAATCGGCTTATTTCCTATTCTTATTTTTCAACTGAAACTCTTAGTTTAAACACGTTTTTTTTTTTAAAATTTTATAATTCATTTATTTATTTTAAGCTTAGTAGAGAGAGAAGTATTTTACTAGATAATAAAATCTAGCTCAAGATTTTAACAAGAGCTTACGTTTAATTTGCCTGTGGATCAAAAAATGTGTGAGAGTCCTCCCCAACCCCCACCCCCCACCTACACCCCACCCCCCTGCTTTCCTCCTGTATCGAATCGGCTTAGTAGAGTATTCTTCACTTTTATTCCTTATACACTTATCATCACCGACATAAGTAGTCCACTTGACTCGGTAGGTACAAGGTCTAAATGTCAAACTCATTTAATCTGGTTTGACAAATGATAGGGAGACCGGGGTTTGGATCTCGGCCTAAAGTACTGAGGTTTTTTTTTCCCCTAAATGGTTTTCTCTTACCCCTCCACGGATATTCGGGTACATTTAGTCTCAAATCTACCTCCTCAAAATAACACAATTAAAAGATATTCGGATAACCCGAAAGGGTAATGAGACAGAGTGGGGAAAAAAATTGTCAATAGCTGAGATTTAACGGTAATTAAGCATGAAGATTGATAATATGTCTTCTTAGAAAACGGTTATAACATTTAATTATTTAAAATCCTTGAATCAAATAACGGAATCATAAATAGTAATAAAAAAGATAGTAATGATGTCCTCAAATTTAACTACAAAGAACTTGTGATTTTGTTTTCTTTACACTCACCAGTTATTCATATGTCGTACATCATAAGTTAAATCTGAGAATCATATGTGTTGCTGATTAGAAAATTAGTCAATTTTGAACAAAGCTCACTCAAAATAAAATGTTAAATATAACGTAAAAAGTCTTCTGGGATATGCGTTATAATATGTGTGTGTGTTTGCTCTATACCATGAAACCAATAAGTGGGTTTTATATATTTATAATACCCGCTTCGGTGGCCGCATGGTCTAACACGTCACTACCACATAAGACTGGAGTACCGATGAGGGGAGATCGAGGATCGAGTCCAAATAGGTTATATTGAGGATGTATTTTTCCTAAATGGCTTCCCACTCTCCCCACACGCAAATATGGGTTCATTTATTCTAAGTTCTAACCTACCTATTCCTATCATATTATTGTAATTAATATGCAAAACTTACGTATAGTTTTAAAGGATAGTAAGACGTGGGAGGTGACCTGGTGGTCTAGGGGTGAGGTGTTGGACTTCTATGCTGGGGTCCGGGGTTCAATCACGGTCCCGGCAGAGATTTATCTGATTATCAAACCCTTCCTTCACCTCTGACAAGACATCTTGTGAATGTGGGGAATGCCAGGCCTCCACAATGGTTCGGATTCCACGTTAAACTGTGGGTCCTTCATTTCATCTCACAATCACCCTACCATTACACATTAGCGTAAGTGCGTATAACCCGAACGGGTAGTAAGACGCGGTGCTAATAATAATGAGACGTGGGGACCAAAAATAATATGTACATTTATTTTTAGCACTGCGCCTCACCTACCGTTTGGGTTATATGTATATGTGCTAGTAAATATAACGTGTTAAGAGATGAGGAAGATTGAATTTAAAGAAAGTGTATCCAAATTTTCCTGGAGGAAGAGTGGAGAGCAATTTAGTAAAAAATACCTTCAGTACTTTCAACCAGGATTCGAACCCCGATCTCACATATTCATACACATACATTTACATACATACATACAACACACATAAACATACATGACACCACATACAACTACATACACATACATACACACATACATACACACATACATACACACTAACAACACATAATCACAACACACACAAAAACATAATACATACATACTACTTCATACATTACATACATACATACATACATCATACACACATACATACCACATACATACAACTACTACCATACACACATACAACATACATACATACTACATCCCATACATACAATACTACATACATATACACATACACATACACATACACATACACTAACATACATACATACATACACACATACACACAACACACACATACACACACATACATACATTCACATATACATACATACATACATTCACATATACATACATACATACATACATACATACATACATACATACATACATACATACATACATACATACATACATACATACATACATACACACATACACACACACATACATACATACATACAAAGATACATACATACATACATACACACACACATACATACATACATACATACATACATACATACATACATACATACATACACACATACACACATACATACATACATACATTCACATATACATACATACATACACACATACATACATTCACATATACATACATACATACATACATACATACACACATACATACATACATACATACATTCACATATACATACATACATACATACTCACATACATACATACATTCACATATAGATACATACATATATAATCACGAAGTTCCCTTACGGGGTGGACAAGAAACTGTGAATATATCTCATAAAACAACTCCGTACTTCTCTATCCTTGCCCTTCACTTCAACAAAATCCATACACCGAGTGATACATGCTCTCCTATTCTTAAAACTCTTAATGTTTCTCTTTTTAACACATTCATCTACAACATTTAACCACGTTTTACATGCCTTTACCCTTCCTTTTTCTTAACAACACTCTACCTTCATATATTTGCCTCATCACTCGATCCAACTCATCCTCTCAATATGCCTAAACCAACGTAAGATGCTTCTTTTACAACGACGTATTGGATTCCCTTTCTAACCTCACTCCTTCAGAACCCATTCATTACTGACTTTCTATACATTTAGTTAAAGTTAAAATATTTAAAATTGAGATTAAAAAATTCCGTCGTAAGACTTGGTGCCAGTGACCAAAAGGAATCGAAAATTTGAGTGTCTCATTTCGAATATATATAGACGAACAAATTTATAATAATAAATAATAATAATAATAATATATATATTTTTATTATATTTAATGGCGAAGTTAAGGCTACTGCTTTTTCTTACACTTATGTATATATTTATTGTTCGCCTTTTTGCACGCGTCTGGACTATCATTTAACTAACTTAATGGGATCTGGCTGATAAAGTTATAATATAGAAAAACTGTACTCACATTTGTGGAATATATATATATAAAATACTAGATAGCTGTTGCCCGCGGCTTTGCTCGCGTAGAAGTTGATTATATACAAATACGAAAATATACATATGTATTTACAGATTAATTTAAAATATTACGTTACGTTGATGACCATAACTTGATCTCAGATCAAAAATAATGCAAGTCCGATACAAACTTTCACCCCCTTTTTCATCCCTTATTAAATAAAATTTCCAAAATTCCTGAAACACGTATTTATTTGTTTTACGTCAATAACCGAAATACAAAATTTTGTTTATGTAACTTTCAAAATGACGGACTTTCATACATATTATCATACATATTATCATCCCCTATTTTGACCCCTTTGGGGTGGAATTTTCTAAAATCCTTTCTTAGTGGGTGCCTACATAACAAAATGAACATACAGTCCGAATTTCATGCTTGTAGCCTTGATAGTTTGCGCTCGGCGATGATGAATCAGCAGTCATCAGTCAGGACATGTTATTTTATAAGTATAGATTATTATTATTAGCACCACGTCTTAATACCCGTTCGGGTTACACGCATGAGAGATAATAGAAAACTATGTTGGTCGGAAAACCATCTTACTAGAGCCAGCCGAGTTTCAAACCCCAACCTTTTGCTCACCGGAAAAACAGACAAAACAAGGCAGACACTTCCATACACTGGAGTGGGTAATTATATAATTAGCTGATTTAACATCTCCAGGTGACTTAAACCATTTAATTATGCTCGTACAAATGACAACACAATCATATATATCACATGCTGTTCAGAAACCCACTACCCAAACTGCACATATAGATTGTTTGAACCAAAAGTAATACAAAATCCCTGTTTACATACATCCGGAAAGCTATGCTAATACCATTAAATTGTGTTTAAAGTTTCGGCGTACAGCACCGGGAGAGTAAAGCTGTTCAAGCATGCGTGTACAACAGGTTGCATAGGAGCTAGGTGCGCAGCAATACATATGTAATAATAGCAAACACTTTATGGGATGTAGGACCGTTAATGATGACCCTCAGAACGTATTAGCATTTCTAAATGTACTGGTGTGTTGTTTACTATTAATTGTGGTATGTTCTGCTGCCTTGCTCCAAGATGTCGAGGTTTGAAGTGCCGCGCGCCTAACTCCTATTCAACCTGTTGTACACGTATTCTTGCACAGCTTTACTCTCCAGGCGCTGTACGCCGAAACTTTGAACACAATTTAATGGTATTAGCATAGCTTTCCGGATGTAAGTGAACACGTACTTTGTATTACTTTTGGTTCAAACAAGCTACTTGTGCAGTTTGGGTTATGAGTTTCCGAACATTCTGTGTGTGTTTGCGTATGTGTGCGTGTGGTGTGCGTGTATATACATATTGTTTACGGATATGAGAAAGCTGTGGGAAAACAATTATAGCCGGGTTTAATTTCTTAGCAAAGAAAACAAAACGATTCCGACAGAACAAATCAGAATTAATGTTTTAATGACAAAACCTAAACTAGATCAGACTCAAATAGGAAACTTGGTATTTCAATTATTATCATCATTAGATCAATTTTACGATTGGTTTGCTGCAGCTTTCTACTTTTTTTTATTCTGGTCCAAATTTTCTACAACTTTGTACCTTCTTCTGCCAACATCGTTCGTTATCTCATTCATGTATTCTAGTCTTGGTCTCCATCTTGAATTTCTACCTGTCATATCTCCTTCTATGAATTATCTTCGTCAAACTATTATGTCTCCGTATGTCCTACCATATTATCTCTTCTTTGTTGTATAACTTTATACAGTTTCCATTCTTCATTTCCTTTTCTTAACACTTTTTTATTTTATACCATCTCGTTTCGTGATATTTCAAACATTCCGTAGCACCATATTTCAAAAGTTTCTAATCTTTTACTTTCATTTTCGGTATATATTGATCCGAACCATATTTCATTAACTGAACACACCCAGGTCAGTGGCCGCATGGTTTAATTCGCTACTCTCGTGTTAGAACTGACTTCTGATAACGGGTAGATAAAGGTTCCAATCTCGGTACGGTGTACTGAGAGGGGTTTTTCCAAAATTGTTTTCACTCTCCCTACAAATACGGGTACATTTCTTTGAAATATAACCTTCCTAAGCCCTAAAACAATTAGCGTAATTAGTACACAAGCGTATAACGCAAACGAGTATTATGAAGCGGTGCTGAAATAGAAAAAATTAATGTAACACAACTAAACACATTGTTTCTAGATGATATTTGATTCTGTATCGAATGATCAACTTTGTGTTCTGAGAGAGTTATCAAAGTTGGTATTTACAGATTTGAAACGCATAATTAAGTACAACGCAAATATTGATAGGATATGGGATGTAATTACTACCTAGCAAACTAAGTGCACCCAGATTCATACGTGGGTTTTATTTACTCGACGCCATGTGGTGAAGGGTTGCCTACCGATTCGGGGTTTGTTTACTTAACGAACTTCATCAGTGAATCCAGCGGAATACAATTTTCATAAGAAAAAAGAATCTATGTTTAATATATTAAAAGCCTGTATTGGTGGACGCATGGTCTGGTGGGTAGCTCTCGTATCAGATGGGTAGTTTTAATATAATACTCACTGGTCGTGTCGCTGTGTAGACAGTGTGACGTAGCCATGAGTAGAAGAAACAATAGCTGCATTGTGGCGCTATCACAGCTGGCTGCGATGCTTCATTCTAAGGGTACCGTCTGCAGCCTACATCTGGAAAAAAAAAAGTTTAGACATAAAGTGCCGTGAAGGGTTTGTTGCTCTAATAGTGTACCCGATCATGGTGAATAATCCACAGATTTAGTTCAAAACATACCCGTCCTCACGCTGTTTCTTTTAAATGTTGACAGAAATTAGACCCACATTGCTGGGCACATAGACTAGGGCATTAAGTTCATCAAGTTCATCAAGTCTAATTTACTGTAACGGCGAAGACGGGGCTTGAACTATAGTCGGTTGCACTAAGGGCTTATTTGGTCTAAATGGTTGTAATTTCTTCCTACACTCAAATGCGGGTACAATTCAGGTGAATCAGGTCTCATATTTAAAAAAACTTCATGTAACCATCCCGTAATTGAGCCACACTGACTGAGCAGCTGCCATCTTTTGGTGAAGATAGTTCCAACGCCTGCGGATGGAGGGTGTCATGTGATCAGCACAACGAACCCTCCAACCGTTAATCTCAGTTTTCTAGACCAAAGCTGCTACTTTTTTTCCTTTAAAAAAATATTCTTTATATTTACTCACGAGGATGAGTTGACCCCGTTCCTAGACTCACCACTTCATTAGAGTATTTGGAAGAGTCGGGGATTGAACCCGGGATCTCTGAATATGTAGCCAGTAGCTCTGCACAGAGGCCATACCTAAAATACAGAAAAAAACCACTCTTCGCTTTCATTTCCCTACCACTCTTCCCCCCCCCTCTACCACCCCCATCCCCCATCCTCGACTTCAGCTCTCTCTGCAAAGAAAGTTATTCATGTCTAGCCTCACCATGAGTGCATTTCACCAGAGCGTGTTATTAAAAACTAGTTAAATCCGGTGTGAGCTAAAGTACCTTCTCTGGAAGATCATGTTGTCACCTTTTTTATAAATCATTTCACGCCATCGGGGAACTCTGGCCAAGATAAAACTATTTTCAACTGAAGGCAATATTTCAGGCTCAAAATCCATCCGCTCTACACCTCATCCAACATTGAGCTATCGTATTTAGTGTATCTCTAACAAATATTTCTTACTTTTCATAGTTAGATTGTTTTTTACATCCATTACTGTTTCCAGCCTGTGTCCTGGATAATTTTTTATTCAATATATTTTAATCGACTTTGACTGTCAACTACCCTATAATCTAACTTAAGACAGACACCAACATCATTCCAGACGTTATTTATCAACTGTAAACGGTTAACCGACATTTCACTTATTATATTAAAACCAATTTCACTATGTAAATTCCCCTGATGAACACCGGGACCCTTAACTCAGTAGTAGAACATGCTACCGACTTAGCTAATGTTTCAGATTCATAGTTAGATATATAGTGTTAACAACATTTTAGAAATACCTTCTAAAAATCGCCTGGATATAGTAAGGAGTGGGATTTAAAATATAGGCTAAAAATTGGAGTTCCAGGTAATTTTTGTAAATTATTATGTTAGAAAAACCATTTTTAATTATATTTATCAGAGATCTACAGAATAATAGGTTATAAAAAAGGTAATGAACAGTGAAGTAACATACAATTACAATTTGTAAATATAATTTGAAAGGTTAAAACAAACTAATTGAATAAATATAATATGTTGATATGACAAGATATACATTTATAATGAACCTGAAATGTGAAATGACATGTATTGATGAAAATGATTGATAAATTGATAAATTTAAATAAGCGAGAATATGATTAATGGTATACAGAAATATATTAAATACTAAGTTGACATTTACTGTACTAAATTGAAAAAAAGAAATTACTACATTTTTTTAAACATGAAAACAAATTGAAAGTTTAAATAATGAAATGGGTTATACATAAATAGGTAAATGTAAGTGTATTGTGTTATTAGTTCAAATAAGTGAGGCCTAGAATCGAACTAGTAACAATTGTCAGTTTAAAAAAAATTGATAGCACAATGTGTATTAATATTTTTGAGATAAAAAAAATTTGTGGTACACAAACATTTGAAAAAGTATAACAAAATTAATTTTATTACTTGAGTTAAAATAATTTCAATATGGAAAAATGTATTATCAAGTGAATAAGTTTTAATTGGTATGTAGCATTTTATTATAAAGTAATGATTTAAGTAAGAGTCTCATTTTTTTAACTAATCCCTTGCTCCTTGGAAGCCAGTGACATGATATCCAACTGGGTTTAAGTATCTTCTACAATCTACAAGTTTCAACTTTTTTTTTTAAACTAATCCCCTGCTCCTTGGAATCTAGTGACATGATATCCAACTGGGTTTAAGTATCTTCTACAATCTACAAGTTTCAATTTTTTTTTTAACTAATCCCTTGCTCCTTGGAATCTAGTGACATGATATCCAACTGGGTTTAAGTAAGTATCTTCTACAATCTACAAGTTTCAAATTTTTTTTTCAAGCGTATGGCATTACTAACCGGGAGGGATATAACATCCAGTTCGGTCGTCTATTTGTAGACTACTTGTCGCTCTGGTGGCCCAGAACGTTACACAGGCTACCCCTATGGAGGTTGTCAACAAGACGTACCCGTAATGAGATGATGTGATGATAGTGAATATGGAGGTGTGGGCTAGTGGGAGTTTTAAACATGACTTAAGCCTAATTAACCAACCTTTGGTGACTTTTGGGATAATTCCTCTTAAAAGAAAAATATCTAAAGTATTAGCTGGGAATCGAACATGGTAACACGGGAACATTCAAATATCGTCATCGAGGATATATAATTAGGAAAAACAGTATATATTAGATTTAGAGAAAAATATAGTACTTAAAAAGTAAATTTAAAAACCGAACGGGGAAAGATAGTGATAGATTATGAATTTATTATAAAATGATAACAGGCCACCAACCCAAACCCATCAATCAATGAATAAAACTTCTTCACCATTCTCAAAAAGGTAATGAATTAAACAGCGGGATTTTTTCATTATATCAGCTTTATTAAAAAGCAGAAACTTAATTAATGAAAAACTACTGTTTACAAATCAAATGAAATATTAGTTATATAGCCAACTTGAATCAGCTTGAAAACCAACCCCCTCACCCTCAACAACAACCCCTGGATCCGCCCTTGTGTGTTATACAAATTTAATTAGTGCTGCATGACCTGATGCCTGTTTTGGTCACCCGAAGCCCCCAGTAAGTCTCCATTTGGGATTTGAGTCCAGAACTTTGGGATTTTAGTCCAGGACTCTTGAG
Organism: Timema cristinae; assembly: GCA_039000515.1. Lineage (NCBI taxonomy): Eukaryota > Metazoa > Arthropoda > Insecta > Phasmatodea > Timematidae > Timema > Timema cristinae. Next base: position 20,343,196 of record JBCFYV010011172.1, on the reverse strand, counting down.
AGAGTAGTCAAGTATAATTCTATTTTCGTAGGAAGGGATTTTAGAAAATAAAAATATATTATTTTAGAAATAATAATAATATCATTTCACTATTATTATAAGTGTTGCTTTATAGGTATTAATTTATTTATCAAAAGGGATTACTGCAGATAACATGAATTGACATATTAAAACATGAAACCCAAAAGTTTTTTTTAGCCAACTGTTAATTAAATATCTCATCCTAACCTATCCATTAATTTGGGTGTATCAAAATTTCGTAGCCTGGGTAGGAATCGAAATTTATCCCCTTTTTAACTAAGGTTTCTGATATGTAACCTCAACGCTTTTCTATATTCGCATATTAAAAATATTAAAGCGTTAAACTATAGAAAACTGGCAAATTCTTTCTCTCGATAAAATTGATTTAATGTTAACGAGCCTATTTGTCAGTAACGAGAATTATTATTTTTTCCTGCGTCTTTTTTTTAGCACCACGTGTTAATAGCCTTTTGGGTTACACCACACATATGTACTAATTATGCTAGTATGTTAAGGATGAAGAAGGTTGAATTTAGAAGAAGTGTATCTACATTTTCATAGAGGGAGGGTAGGAAATAATTCAGGAATAACCACCCTCAATACACCAGGCTAGGGTTCAAACCTTGACCTCCACTTCTCTTGAAAAATCAAACAAGATGAGCCAAGCATTTGGTCCACGTGACCACCGTGTGCTATGCTAAATGCTAACCATCAGAAATATAGTGCATTTGGAAGTTTGGCGCTACAAGACGCATACTATCCGAAATATGATGTATTCGTATTATATCCGCTTTCAATTCAGCTTCTAGTACTAATACGCAGTAGGTACGATAACACACTAGGAATACTTGTGCTAGAAATAACCAACCCCCCCCCCCCCCCAACACCCTTCCGGATTATACGCTTTCAACCCAACCCAACTATTTCAGTATGAGTATCATTAGCACTATTAATGCCAGATTTTTGTTCATGAATAATTTTGTGATTGTGAGCGATTGTTTTTATTTTATTACACCTCAAATAAGGCTTTGACTTCTGAATAGCGGGTCTCTAAACCAAACTATCTTTTTTTTGGGGGAGGTGAATGGGCCATGGAAAAGGTGTAAATGTGTTTTTAAACACAATTGGGGTTTTAGGTATTAAGGATTTTATCAAGACTCCACTAAGTTAATAACCAAAGCATCGAGGAGAATATAAATCTAATCTACCTACCTACTTACCTACTCTATGGCTTTGGAATCTCATTGCTGCACTTCCAAAAGTACGCCACCCATCCCTAACTTGAGATAGTTCTATCCAGTCCACCTCATTACTCATCTTCCTATCTTGAGCTATCTATCCATAAACTTCATTACACCCTATCCTATATTGAGCTAGTTCTATTCAGTCCACCTCATACTCCTATTCCTATTGAACTAGTTCTATCCAGTCCCCTTATCACCTCTATCCCTATCTTGAGCTAGTTATATCCAGTCCACCTCATTTCTCCCTATTCCCTATCTTGAACTAGTTCTATCCAGTCCACCTCATTACTCCTATCCCTATCTTGACTAGTCTATCAGTCCACTCATTCACCCTAATCAATCAATTAATCAATTTTGACGCTATCATCCCATATGTGTCTAATAAATCTTTCCGCTGGTCTATTCCCATTAAGTTTTCCAGTCAGCACACTGAATGAAGTTTTAGTTTATTACATTTACCTAAATAATTTCTGAGGGGGTTTTGCACTCTTAATAACACCGTCTTTGAAGCAACCTTGGGGTAGTGTTTTGTACTGATATAATTGTACACAAACTCCTAGAAGACTTGAAAAATAAGAAATCGTAACACCCTTGGCTCTGTTTCGAACACAACAAATATAAATACCACAAACATAAAGAACGAAAATTAAAATTCCCTTTAAGCTCGCAACAAAACTTAGAAAGTGAAGAAGGCTTTAAGAGTAGAGGAGGAAGAGTAGAAAAGAAGGGCCCATGAAAAATGCGAATGACACGGAACTTGATAAAACAGTTTACATGTACATATCGAGAAAGTTAAGTGTGAAAGAGTGGAAACAATTTCAAGGATTTTTTAGAGGCAACCTAGGGGAAGTTTGAGGATTATAACAGTCATAACCTCGCTTAGGGATAAGAAAAAATTGTAAACGGCTTACTCGCTGAGGGATATTTTCAACCTTTGAGACGGATACGTCGAGAATTTAACAGCTAGGATAATTCCGTACAGCTCAGCTGCCCTTTTTCTTTTTTATTAAACTATAGCTAATTTAACAGGGGAAAAAAGGTTTCTAAACTTTATTACAAAGTAAAACCTAATATTTTTGGTCGTAACTCCGTAAAAAACTTGATCTCTATTTATAAATATTTTACCTCGTGGTCTTCTTACACATTACTCTCCTATTAGACTGGACTACCGATGACAGAGAGATTGAGGTTCAAATCTCGGTTGGATGTAATAAGGGTGGTTTTTTCGAAAGGGTTTTTCATTTTCTCTCTACGCAAATGTGGGTACATTTGATTAAAAAATAAACTTCCTAATCCCCAAAACCATTAATGTAATTAATATATAAGCGTATAATCCAAACGGGTAGTAAGACGCGGCTTTATATATATTATAGATATTATAATATGTATATATAATATATATAATGTATATATATATATATATATAATTATTAATATATATAATGTATATTATATATATATATCTATATATATATATAATATATCTATAATATATATATATTATTATATATATATATATATATATAATATATATAAGTATATATAATATATATATGTATATATAATATATATAATGTTATATAATATATATATAATTATATAATTATATATATATATATATAATATATATAATATATTATAATATATATATATATCTTATATATTACATATATTTATATAATATATATATACATTATATATATATATATATATACTTATATATTAATATATATATATATATATTATATATATATATATACAATATATATATATATATATACAATATATACTATATATATACAATATATACTATATATATATATATATAGTACGTTCTTTTACAACAGGGCCGTTGCATTCCAGAAAATTATAGCAGTATAGAAAACATTAATTAAATGGGTAGATATAGGTTCGGAGATACCTTTAAATGACCAGACTTAAGAAAAAAATCAATTTATGTTCATATTTTGATAAGTTTATAGTTTATTTTTATAATATATTATATTCATAGTGTTACTTATAAAATATTAATGTTAACATATTAAATAATAAGTATTAAAATAACTAAATAATACATTGATTACATAACTAGGAATGAACTGTCAAGAAGAAAACAATGTTTTTAATTGCAATCGAACTGGAATATATTGAGTAAGACCAGAGCGGACTCGATTACAGTGCTAGTGGTGGAGAAACAAGGCACTAGTGAGGGAAATCATAATGGTCCGTTATCGGAAATCGAGTAATAGTGGTCTCAGAACCACGTTATCGAATAAAACTATCTTTGCTTCCCTTACCACGTTACATATTCAAATCATATAGTTAAAATATGCGTTAAAAAAAAGTACGTGTGTCATGTTTTACAACTTGTCCGAGCTATCCACACACATAAACAAGTTAAATAGAAACGATTAGGGCAGAATTGAGAGGAACTGTACCTTAAATGCAGTGTGTAGGTTGGGAAACCATTTATAAACAATTTTAATTCTAGCCTCCTCAGCAAATCAGAGAATACGAGAATGACACCTTAATCATGTGCACATTGGTGTGGTATTATTTTGAATATTAATTAAGTCCCATAATTATTAATGGCTTCATCTAAGGAGTATGGATTAAGAGGGTCGTTTAGAATAAATGCACCTTCATTAGATTAGAAACAATATAGGTAAACCAAGTTAATAAATCATCTGGAAAACGACCTAAATGCACCCTGTTGAGTTTCGAATCTATGTGTCTGCCTCCCCTCTACAATCTGGTGTATTGCAAGCCTGATTCTATAAACCACGTGATCACCAGGGTTTGCATGTAATTGGTTAACTGCTTGCTATTTGTATGTATTTAAATATAATCACCACCAAAATAATTAATATACTTACATTTTATCCAGTTATTTTATTTTATTTACTAAACATAAGCTAGCAATAATTTTAAATGTTTACAAAAATTTTAATAACAGGGCTAAGTTAATACTAAAAATGAAAAACCAAATCAGCAAAGTCAATCAGTAAACTCCGAACAAAACTAATCCTATAAATTATAAACTCAATCAATAATCTTACTAAATTCCGTACTAAAATAATCCTATGAATTATAAACTCAAACAAGAATCTTACTAAATTAAGACTAACTAATCTATAAATTATAAACTCAATCAATAATCTTACTAAATTGCGAACTAAACTAATCTATAAATTTGAATTAAATCAACAAAGTCAGTCAGTAAACTATCACAAATAAAGACCAAATGTACCACATATATAATTTTCAAATTGAATTTAAAAATAATACAATAGGAAAAAAGAATTAAAAGTGAAACCGATGTTATAGTTCGACATTGTTTTACCATCATAATAGATTTAAAACTTTGATTAAAAAACTTTTCACTTAATTATTTAAGGTCCGCCTCTGTATGGGTCCGTGAACCAGTGTGTGCACACAAAGTCAAAAGTTCCGAATGTTATTGAGTACTATGGCAAACCCCCCATCTTTAAAATAATACTAAAAATATGATCTGTGGACAGTTAACATTTGTCTGTAATTTGATTTAGACAATATCTAAATAGCCACTGACCGGTCAAAGGCGTCAATCTCGTAATAGACTATATCTTTGGCCACGGGAAGATCCTAGTTCGAATCTCAGGTGGTTGTATTTATGTTGGTTTCCCACTCTCCCTCCACGAAATGCTGGGGAATTTTATCTAAATTATTATTTCCTCCTCCCTACCTCATTAGAGTAGACCATACACATATCCTGATTGGGTACCAAGACAAGATAATAAAAAATAAAGCCATTAACTACCTTGAAACCCGCCTCTGTGGCGTAGTTGGCTAACGCGCTAGTCGTGTTGAGCCCGACTGCTGAGGACGGGGAGATCGAGGTTCGAATCCCGGTCGGGTGAACTGGGGGTGGTTTTTCCTAAATGGTTTTCCACTCCCCCTCCGCGCAAATGCGGGTTCACTTCCTTTAATTCAACCTTCCCAATTCCTAATCCATTAGCGTAATTAGTACTTAAGCGTATAATCCGGACGGGTAGTAAGACGCGGTGCTAAATAATAATTTAAAAAAAAACTACCTTGAAATTCGGTAGACCTTAAAACAGTCGTAAAGAAAATGTTCGCTTCAACATCTGATTTTTTTTTAAACAACAAAGAAAAATTTACAACAACGCCCTAGGTAACATTAATATTTCAAAAGAAACACTGAATACGTAATCCACGCTTAAAACTTTCCGAGGATTAATTAGTTTTTTTTAAATATATTCTGAAGAGAAACTCTCTTCAACGTTCATGAAAAGTAGAGTTATGGAATGATCCTCTAACCCTGCTTATGTTTAAAATATGATGGGTATAATTAGAAGATTAATGGACGTGTTCTTAAATTATTATGCGCTAGTACCATAACTGATACCGGTGTCTAAAATGAGAAAAGTTTTTCTTTTAGCACAACGTTTTACTACCCGTTCGGAATATACGCCTAAGTATTAGTACACTAATGTGTTAGAGATTAGTAAGGGTTGTATTTAGAGGAAATGTACCCGCATATGCATGAAGAGCGTCTTAATACCATTTAGTACGACTGGGATCGAACCCCTATCTCCCCGTTTTCGGCATTCTATTTATTGTGAAGGTAGTGCCGTAGATTACGTGGCTACCAGAGCGAGTATGAGCAAAGTTAAATCTAACTCGGGGAGAAGAGAGCATTTTAAGAAAATTGAAAATAAAGCGTCAATTGGAGGGTAAAAAAAATACACACATTTAATGAGGTCAAGAATCGAACCCTCATCTCATTGATTAGCGAGAAACGCACCCACACATTAAGGCAAATTATAACTATTACTATCACTTTTACAAAAATAATATCATTTAATAATATATTTTTAATTATTATTTATTATTGTTTATTATATATTAGGTTCTGCCTATAATATTTAAAGTTACAATATTTTGATTTATTTTTTGCATATTGTTACTGCTTTTAACCACGCTTTAGTTATTTGTTATTATTGTTATTTTTATTTCTATTATTATTTTTATTATTTTTTGTAACTATTCATCATTATATAATATTATTTAGCCATTTTTGTTTATCTTATTTTCTCGTGTAGATATATGTATTTGTAAGGTACTTGTGTACTTTTCAGTTCTGGCCTGTTATAGGTCTTACGACTGTTGGCAGTACTATAATACAGGAAATTGAATTATTATTATTATTATTATTATTAATAATAATAATAATAATAATAATAATATAATAATAATAATAATAATAATAATAATAATGCCTAGGCGAAGATTCAATATTTTTAATTTGAAGAGATCACATATATTGGATACGGTGGAGTTGGGGATTCAAGTTTTTAATTTAGCTTTCCAATATTTTTACTTTTCATAGAAACTAGCATAGATCCACAAATATAAATATAATTCACAATCTCATCCAAAAAAATCAGTTATGTCATGTTACCGTATTCAAATTTTCTTGTTTCAACGGTTCAATTCCTATTATTCGACTTGACCAAAGAAATTCGCTAAATTTAATAACATTTAAAATTTATTTATTTATTTCTGAATGCCTTTAATCTTTTTATTGGACTTTATTAAAAACATGATTTAATTTAATATTCAACTAGGATTCAATTTTTTTAAATCTCAAATATTATATATACTCAATCCGGAATCGATGCTAACTGGTAAGAAAAGATTCAAATTTTATTCAAAATTGAAAACCTTGGACTTAGATATAAAATTAATAATTTCATTTTCATTCTCCTTTATTAAAGTGATAGCTAACTGTCGAGGCTAGCACTGAACTAATAATAATTTTAATTTCCTTTTCAATTTCCTTAATATTAATAATAAAAGGGCAGTTTTAAATTTAAAATTTCTCATGCAAAGAGAACTTGGTACGTTGAACTGTATTTTTTAGTAGCATGACTACACCATCTCCATAGGTGATCACATGGTCTGAGACGTCAGGTTTGTAATAGGTGGGTTCCATAAGAGACAGGAAGGTTATAATCTAGAATGGATGCCCTTTTGGTGAGGGAGAGAGTGAGGGGGTTCCCCATTCATTCTTCTCGACAATACGGGCTCATTTAACCTAAAATACCTCCTAGCATCTAATCCTTATCTCGTTTATTGACCCGTTAAATACGCTTTTGACTCGCATCGGTGGGCTCGCGGTCTAAATATCAGGCTCTTCTAATTTGGTATATAAGGGACAAATAGGTTGTGTTTCGAATACCGGTATGATATATTGAAGGTGTTTTTTCCCCCTAAATAGTCCTTACCTTTGATTTTCAACCTTTTTTTCAACCCAGGGCAAACTGAATAAGGTGCTAAGATTTTCGAGACACGCTATCAGTTTTTTTAAGGAGAGTATTTATCGCGTTTTAATATTGTGTTTAAAAGTACAATAGGTAAGATTTTAATAAATATCGTTTTATTTTTAAAAAAATATGTTTATTCCTAAATATTTCTTCTCGCTTACTTTTGATATTTCTCAAAACTCCCACGACACACCAATCTGTTGCGGCTCATATACTCGAACGGGTAATATGACGTGTTGGGGGGAAAAATTGTGTCCAACTGGATTTATTAAAATAATCCTATCAATTGTTTTTAAACTTTATCATACCCAAAGAAAACAGACACGTATCTAGGGGGGGAGGGGAACTCGTGGGACTGAAGCCCCCCTCGTAATATGAACAAAAATTAAAAATTATCATAAAAAGATAGTAGTAATGAATTCCTCCTTAAAATACTGTAGTAGTTAAGTTCAGTGTCACTTTGTTATTTGGACTAAACATCGTGAATAATAAGATGTAATATATTCAAGAATTCCTTCACACACGAGATAAAAATATGTCAATATTTCGCTATATATATTTTAAGTTGACCCATGCTTGCATTCACTAATAATTAATATAATTTTTATAACTTAATAGAAAATGTATTAGTTTTTATAATATTTCAAGAAGTGTATTTTACACTGTCCCTGGCCACAAATCAGAAAGGTTTAATAAATTTTGAAAAAATGTTATAGAGCAATATCTCGGGAAGTTTTTTGATTTTGACTCTAACCCTTGAATTTAGGGTAGTTTACAGATGAGTGATTTTTTTCAATTTCAATTTTTTTTTAATATTGATATACAGGTGGTGTTTTTCCTTCCAAATAACACTATACGCTTGGTTTTATTGTAAAGATTCGTTAAAGGGTAGTTTACTGACTTTTAAGTTTTTTACATTATAAATAATATTATATTTTTGGTTTTTCAAAAATAAATTCATTTTATAATAGTTTGATTTTTGATAATGTAAAATTTGATATATTTTTATTGGCTATAAAGATTTTTTCAAAATTGGTGTCGAGGGACTATTTCACATAATCATTTATAATATTTGTTTATTTTTATAAAGTAAATTAATTTAAGGGTAGTTACATGGGAAAATTATAGAAAATTAAAAATTTTTCGAAATTGAACTCTAAGTTTGGTTTTAAAATGTTATAACTAAGATTAAGTTTTTATTTTTTTAAATTAAAAAACATATAGGGTAGTTTACTCTAAAAAAACTTATTTTTAAAATTTCAAATTTGTTTTAAAATAATTAAACAATTTCGTTTTAAATATATCTATAAAGACTGTTAATTGTTATTCAAGATTAACTGTTTGTTTTTATGAGGAAAACTTACTTAAGGTAACTTGCTGAAATCATATTCTTGAACATTTTCTTCCATACTTAACATAATACAAAATAAGAGAAAGTTGTGATTATGTTGTACCATTTATATATACATATATATCAAGGGAAAATTTGGTAATCTATTTAAATGTGATTTAACATATATATAATCTACATATATATAATTCATATTATATTATTTATTATATAGAATATATCTACATATATATAATCTATACATATATGTAATCTATATATATGTAATCTATATATATATAGATTATATATAGTATTAATACATCCACCAATTAACGTAGATTTTATATATACAGATTATATATATAAAATATATATAATATTATAATTATATATATCTAAAATATATATAATTATATATATAATCTATCTATATAATTATATATATTAAAATATATATAATCTATATAATCTCTTCTCTATATATATAAATATATAAAATTATATATTTATATATATATATATAATCTACGTTAATTGGTGGATGTATTATTACTATTATTATGTAAGGGTTTCTCATGATTTAAAAAAGTGGTTGAGCTATGAAAAAGTGTGTTGAGCCTCGATCTGCACAAGAATCATAACACCTCTGAACTGTCACTATATTTTCTACAAACTAAGAATTTGACAAAGGATAAGGTTTACTTTGGATGTTTTTTCCGTCTGTGTACTACGAAAAGCTATTTTGTTTAATTTGTAATTTCGTGGTCTAGGAAGAAGTGATCGGGAAGGTAATTTAAAATAAAATTCACCCCCATGGGAACCTCAACGTGACAAATCACATGTATAAAACCACCTCCAATGCACCAAACCGAGAGACGAACCTTGAACTTCCCATTATTTTCGATCCAGTATATTATGAGCACAACACCATAGACCATAGGATCACCGATGTGGGGCTTTATTTAATTAGCAAAACCTTTTTACTACGCACTGAAAGGGATCATATTTTTCATTTCCTATAATTTAATTTAATTGAATAATATCCCGTTCGGACAAAGAGCTCTCTAGCCGGCGAGTAGTCCTTATAGGCGCGTTTCATGACAGCCTGAGTGGTAGGCTGCCTAGCTCTGCGGCCATGAAGAGCGCATTGCCATGCCCATAACTCGCAGGCGCGACGATGTTGAACGGCACTCAGTGCCGTCAGGAGCAGTAGCACCGCTTGAAACGAATCTCTCGCTCTGGCGACTCAACAGTTTTTATTTGATTTGCAAGGTACAAGCGAACCAACCACACGGGATTTTATTCCGAGGTACTCTAGAAACTGCGGGTCTCATTTTATTTTTCCTGATAGTGGCGAATTTTTTTTTTTTTAATAACTTATTTAATCTCATATTTCTACATAGAAGGTTTGTGACTTTTTTTTAACTTTGTTGCATAACCTATGAGAGCGGAAGTATTGTGATCATAAAAAAAAATTCTAATATTTGATGTATGTTGACATTTTATGACATCCCGAACCCTAAAAAGTTATGTTTCCCGATGGCGTATATTTATATCTTGGCCTAAAGCCGAAACCATTTTACGGATTGGGCTAAAATGTGATATCTAGGATATTCATCAGATGCCCCAGAACGTTTTTTGGAGACATATAGCCAACCCTAATACTTTCAAGGGTGGCCATAGGGGGGCGGGTTTGGAGTCCCGAGAGAAAATTTCAGGAATCAAACCTTGTGAAAGGGAATTTTAGAGCATCTGAACATAATTCTTAATTTTATGTTATGAGTTGTAGAGACGATTTTAGCAACAAAAAGTTTCTGAAAAATTAACAGAAAGTAAAATTAATTTAGTTGTAGCTGAACCCAGTGAAAATAAACATTATATTTTTCACAATTTTGTTGAGCAGAACAAAAGAAAGGAAGTTGTTGAAGAGGAATGAGAGGAAATCTCATTTTAATTTATTTGTTGATAGAGATAGTGATGATTCAAGTTGTTGATAGAGAAAGTGTTGATTCAAAGTTGTTGATAGAGAAAGTGTTGATTCAAGTTGTTGATAGAGAAAGTGTTGATTCAAAGTTGTTGATAGAGAAAGTGATGATTCAAAGTTGTTGATAGAGAAAGTGATGATTCAAAGTTGTTGATAGAGAAAGTGTTGATTCAAAGTTGTTGATTCAAAGATGTTGATAGATATAGTGATGATTCAAGTTGTTGATTCAAGTTGTTGATAGAGAAGGTGATTCAAAGTTGTTGATAGGAAGTGTTGTTCAAGTTGTTGATAGAGAAAGTGTTGATTCAATGTTGTTGATAGAGAAAGTGATGATTCAAAGTGTTGATAGAGAAGTGTTGATTCAAAGTTGTTGATAGAGAAAGTGTTGATTCAAAGTTGTTGATTCAAAGATGTTGATAGTATGTGATGATTCAAATTTGTTGATAGAGAAAGTGTTGATTCAAAGTTGTTGATAGCAAATTGAAGCCAAATCTCAAATACACAATAGTAGTTTTTCCTAAAAATTAAAAAAAAAAGTCAAAATCAATACCAACTAATTTTATTTAAAAACTTAGTATCCAGACAGTGTTTAGCGTTACAAACCGAGTGTACTGTTGAGGGTATTTCCAAAATGTTCTTCCTCTCTCATTCCAAGAAAATGCGGGTATATTTCCTTTAAATTCAACCTTACTCATCCTTAACTCATTATAGTAATTAGTACGCATATATATAGCCTGAACAAATAGTAAGATGCGATGCCTAGTAAAAAAAAATTACAAACAAAATGGCACCTCTCATTTTTTGGAAAAATGACTTCAAAGGTATTTTACATGACAAGCTATCTCCAATTTTGATCGTATTTCTGTAACGCTTTGAGATACGAAATAATTTACTACTACAAAACTGTATGATTTGTTTATTAGTACCGCGTCTTACTACCCATTCGCGTTATACGCACGTATACTAATTATGCTAATGATGTTAGGGATAAAGAGGGTTGTATTCTAAAGGAGTGTACCCGCACTTTCGTGGAGGGATAGTAGAAAAATATTTTGGAAAAACCTCTGTCGGGCACATACTTGTCAGGAACTGTCTTCTGCACGATGGCATTGAAGGAAAGGTTGAGGGAAAGAGGAGCTAAGGAATAAGTAGGATTAAAATAATAGATGACATGAAAAAAAAAGAAAATTCTGGGAGCTGAAGGAGGAGGCAAAGGACAGAGCGCATTGTTGGTCTAATTTCACTGAGAAAAGGAATGGACTTGTCGTAAGACAGAACACCTTATAGTAATTATATTAATAATAATAATAATAGCTAATTTACATTAAATGTTCACGTATCATGTATTTCATATAGCAGTGAAAGTGATATTATAAAAACTGCTATCTCCTCAAAATGTTTTAAAAGTAGTCTATATTATAAACTCTCTGCAATAAAACAAATAGCTATTTTAATATTATAAACACAATCAAATTAATTTTAATTGACTAGCCTAATTTAGAGCACTATATTCCAACCCGAGTCATGAGGCACAAAGAAGAATGCGAGAGAGTTGAGTTAATTGAGTGGTTCGTATTCATATTTCGCACCGTAATTTTCCCTCAAACGGGAAACTAGAACCCGCTGGAGAAATCCAGAACGGACGAACAAGTAAAATAAACTCCATTTCCTGAGTCTCAATTGTTATTCTTGGGTACTTGAATCAACTTCCCCTTATTTTTTATCTCAAAGGCTGTGGTATAAATCAGCATTAATTATCTGAGAGAATATAAGATGTTTGTCGCAATATATATCAATGTTGACTTTCTGGTAGAACTTGTGATATTAACTTATATTCTCTCCTTTTAAAAAATAATTACCAATGAAAAATACAATTTATCAACTTGCTAGTGAGGTCTGACACCTTGTCTACATTGGTCTGTCTGCTGAGCTAAGGGCCCAGATTCGATTCCTGCCATGGACGAAAAATGTATCATTGGTGAAATGTGAGTTTCCCCTTTCATAGTGATGAATAAATGGTTGGTGGCTGAATGTTTTTTCTGTCATAAATTTAAGTTAATTTGTAAGTTATGTTCTGATATAATCAGTTAGTTCATAAAGTGCAAGTTAAATACCTCAAATAAATAAAAATAATATTTATAGTGGCATTGATAGTAGTGCAGAAATTATTTTATAAATCACTCTATGTTAATTTTTGTGGTTTTGTTGTATAATCCTAAAAACTCCGAGTGAATCTTAGAAATCTTTATTCATATCTGAGTCTTATTAGGATTCGTATTCTAATTGAAATTTCTAGTCTTAACAGATGAAATATTTGTATCTGATTTGATATTTCAAATCTAAATAGACCCCAGATTCGGATTCGATGGAATTTATTTCAAAATTATAATCTTCAAGCATTTGGATCATTTGAATTTTTGAATGCGTTAGCATAACCGAAGCAGTTTGACTACATAAATTTGCGAATATAGTTAAATTTCAAACCAAGTCTTTATTTTGACATCGTTTAGTAACATTGCTTTTTTTATTGGACTCAATTAATAAATATATATATATATATATATATAATATTATATATATATATAGCAATTAATCTAATACTCTATTCAAATTTGATATATCACTTTAAATATATTATTTGAAACACTTTAACTATAAAATATTTGATTCGAATTCGATTAAAAATATTTTCATTGTGAAATATTCTATTTTGGTTTGATTCGATTCTATCAATCTTAATTTTTAAAGATCTATATGGATTCAACTCGATTTAATCTATTTCAGCACCACGTGTTTCTAGCCGTTCGAGCTAGAAGCTGATTCAAAATTTAAAATCTTGGATTCGAACAAGCTTAATTATTAATATATTATTATTTATTAGAATAAGAAACTCAGTTGGAATGATATTTTTTTGTCAATACTAGGTCGTGTGTTATATACTGATATGTACTAACCACGGTAATATGATAGAGTTGAGTAAAGTAACATTTAAAAGAAGTGTACTCACATTTTCTTGGAAGGAAAATGGAAAACCAATTAGGTAAAATCACCCTCAATACACCTTATCGATATTCATAACCATGATCTCCCCATTATTTGCAATCCAGTATATTGTGAGAGAAACGACTTAGACCGTGGGACCACCAGTAGTGGTAACAAGTTGGGATTAACCTGCTTCAGTGGCCCCATGATCCAAGGTGTCACGTTCGCAATAGGCTAGACTGCTGATGACAAGATCAGGCTTTAAATTCCGGTAGGGTGTACTGAGAGTGGTATTTCATAAATGGTTTCCCTCTCTTCCTCCAAGCAAATGTTGGTAAGTTCCTCTAAATACAACCTTCCTTACTCCTAACACATTAGCGTAATGAGTACAGAGGAGTATAACCTGAACAGGTAGTAAGACGTAGTGTTATAACAGCTAGGAATTCATCTAATATTACGTGTAACACTCGTTTCTAAACAAACATTGGCTGTGTCAACTGGGAAACCTGTTTGTTTTTCATCGTAACAGTGTGTATAAGTGTGTACAGTATCCCCATGGTTTCTTTGGTGCTGACTGACAGCTCACAGCTGACTTCTAACAGTCAATATTTAGGTATATATCTAAATTTTGACTGTCAGATCTGACTGCTGCCACACACATGTTTTTGCAGATCATCTGGTTCGGCGTAAGGATACGTAATTTGATCTGGTAACTTTTCAAAGCTGTCAACTGTAATTTGTGAGCTATCGTCAGCACCAAAGAAGTCATTGGACTACTGTATGTGTATATATGTGTATGTATAAGTGTGTGTGTGTGTGTATGTGTATATGTGTACATGTGTTAGCGTGTGTATAAGTGTATTTGTGTATATGTGTGTATTTGTGTATTTGTGTGTAGTTTTGTATATGTGTTAATGTGTGTATTTGTGTATATGTGTTAATGTGTGTATGTGTGTGTTTACTTGTGTATTTATTTATGTGTGTGTGGATATTTATGTGCATCTATGTGTAAATGTATGTCTGTGTTTATATGTGTGCATATGTATACATGCATATTTGTATATACATGTGTATCGCGTCTTACTAAGCGTTTAGAATGTCCACGTTATATTACACAAATTAATTAATAATTACTGAGGTAGAATTTAGAGTAAAATAACAATGGTTGCATGGAGGGAAAGAGCAAAACCCTCAAGGAAATAAAACACCCTTCAGTACACCCAGCCAAGATTCGAATAAAAGGTTCTCAACCACCATCAATCCAGTGACCCCTTATACCACGAGACCACCGATTCGGATAGTAGGAACAGTACCATGTTTGAGACTATTTCAGACGATCGTCGTGAAATCTCGACGTCAACTAACCAACTACTGCCCCCCCCTCCCTCCGCCATCAATTCGTCACCCTCTTTGTTCACACGATGGCTCGTAAGAAAACACTTGTTGATATTCCACTGGTGGCACCTGCACACGAGAATAACTTGTCTGGAAGGAAGGAAGGGGGGGGGGGGGAAAGAAGGGAAGTTTGTTGATTGAGGTTGGTAGTACAAATAGATCACGGTAGAGAGTTTCCTTAACTCTTGACTTACTTGTTAACAAAACTTGGATCGTAAAAAAGAAAAACGCACTCGGGAAAAGAGAGAGAGAAATAAAAAAAAAAGTTAGTTTCAAAATAAGTTAGGCTTAACAAAGTTGAGCGTCTTTTCCGAATATGTGCCTAGAGTGGCAATGGGCACGATTAAATGTTATTGTATGAAAAGAAAATATTGGAAATATATTTTATATAAAAAACTGAACAATTCTACAAATTCTTGATTGGACAATTTATAACCAAACAAAAAGAGTTAAATAATTAATTTTTAAAGACTTAAGTTGAGATGGAGTTAAATTTTATATTGTGTAAGTTTTAATAACGGTTTTTTATTTATTTTTTGACAAAAATAAATTAAATATTGATTAAGTAGCATCCGCACCAGCAGACATGTGATCGAAATGTCAAGTTCAGAAGTTGGGGTTTGAAACCCAGTGGGGTGTGCCTAGGATAGTTTTTATTATACTTTTACCACTCTCCCTCCACACAACTGTGGGTGTATTTTCTCTAAAATTATACTTTCCTCATACCTAACACATTAATGTAAATATGCAGATAACCCAAACATGTATAAGGTGTGATGCATACACAAAAATAGATAATTATGTGTACTTTATGAATCGATCGATTCTATCATAAAATTTATTATTATTATTAGCACCGCGTCTTACTACCCGTTCGGGTTATACGCACTTATGCTAATGTGTAATGGTAGGGTGATTGTGAGATGAAATGAAGGACCTACAGTTTAACGTGGAATCCGAACCACGGTGGAGGCCTGGCATTCCCCACATTCACAAGATGTCTTGTCAGAGGTGAAGGAAGGGTTTGGAAATCAGATAAATCTGTGCCGGGACCGAGGATTGAACCCCGGCCGCCAGCACAGAAGTCTGACAACTTACCCCTAGACCACCAGGTCACCTATTATCATAAAATGTTTACTTACATACTTACTTAAATTTCGGACGGACACAGCACTCAGTCTTATGGTTATTAATTAATCAGTATGTAATAGTAAGTCCCAGTTCATCATTATTTTTTAAATAGCTTTATTTATCAATAGATAAACAAATATAGAATATATATATATATATATACAAATATTTATATATGTGTGTGTGTGTATTTGAGTGTGTGTGTGTGTGTGTAATGTTTACTTTCCCTCGACATCTCGGAGAGAAATTATTGTGATCGTCAAAAAATCGAACTCAAAATTTTAATAAATTCCGACGTTTCATGACCCCCTTTAACCAAAAGAGTTGTTTTCGCAATGCCATCTGTTTGACTGTCTGTCCGTCTGTCTGTACCTCAGGGTAGAACCAAAACTATTTTATCAATTGCGCTAAAACTTAGTATCTAGGGCTTTAATAAGGTCCCCCTGAGTGTTTTTTTAAAATTAGATATCTAACCCTAAATTTAAAAGTAGTTTACTGAAGGGATAAAAGAAAAAAAAAATCGATTTCTTGGAATTCGTTATAAGTATTTTGATTAAATTTTTATGTTTAATTATAAACAAGATGGAAATTATTTTCTCACGAAAATGACTTTGAGGTTATCTTTCAAGAGGTAAATTTTCCAATATTGATCATATATCCGCAACTATTTGAGATACGAAATAATTTATCAGTGTAAAGTTGTGGTACTATTAAAGATACAAATCTTTCATTTGAAATATATTTTTATAAAATTAATAGTTTCTGAGCTACAAGCAAGTATATACTTTTTAATTCAGATATTTGAAAAATTAGTTTGATTCTTATTAACTTTGATGTTCAAAGATGTTTTTCTTTTCTCAATTTTTAATTAACAGGGTTCCTGGTTCCTAATGCCATAGAGTTAGGAACAGTGTATATTATTTCATTCATAATCTTTGGTGTAGTGTTTCTTCAACAATATATATATCTATTATTTCGGTTCACAAATCTTAAGAGTTTTTAGTAAATGTCTATTTTAAGATAAAAGCGGGAGAAAGTCTGTACAGTGCAGACTGGCATTTATTTTTTATTAAAATTAAAACGGCACATCAACCCTTCTGTGTTCTCTTTGTGAATATTCTTTTGAAAATAAAAATAAAGTAAAGTTACACATTCTAAGTAAGTAATACCATCGGCCACGTAGGTAATAGAACCTAATAGTATTTTTTTTTAATCAACAGACGCGCTCACCCTCTTCGGTGGTCGCATGATCTAAGGTGTCACTCTCGAAATAGACTGGAGTGCTGATGACAGGGAGATCGGGGTTTTAACCCAAGTTGGACGTGCTGAGGGTTATTTTTTATTAAATGGTTTAACACTCTCACTTTTACCACACAAATTCGTGTACATTTCTTCCAAAACCATACCTTATAATCCCTTACACATTAGTGCGAATATGCAGAAAGCCTAAACGGGAATAAGACGCGATGGATTAATAAAAGTACTTATGAAACTATTAATTATTTAATAATATGGCTTACAAACCAACTTAATTCTTGAACAAACACAGTACCCGGTCTTTCAGCTATTAATTAATCACTATCAAACTATTATTTTGGCCGAAACAAATAACAAATGCTCAAATAGAAACATAAGAGTTTAATTTTCCTCATATGGTGAAGTTCTTTAAAATCTGTCATGGGCATAGTGGCCTTATCAAATTCTATGACACCCTTGAGCCGGGCCGTTTTAATAAAATGTGAGGTCCCTCTTTGTACGGCAATTTTTCAGTTTTAGAGATGATAGCTACTCGGTACTTATGTTAAGTAGACTACTTAGTAATTTATCATGTTTTATGGAATATTTATCATTATTATTATTAGCATTGCATCTTACCACCCGTTTGGGTTGTACCACTTACGCTAATGTGTAATGGTAGGGTGATTGTGAATGAAATGGAGGGCCTACAGTTTAACGTGGAATCCGAACCACGGTGGAGGCCTGGCATTCCCCACATTCACAAGTTGTTATTAATACACGTCTTGTCAGAGATGAAGGAAGAGTTTGGTAATCAGATAAATCTTTGCCGATACCGAGGATTGAACCCCGGACCCGAATATTTTTATCAACCCATTAAATATCTGTACTTTATTAAATGCAAACAATCTAAATAAGTTAACAAAGGTGAAAATTTCTCTTTGCACCATTGCATTGTTAGTTTTCTGTTGACCGACAGCGGTAGCACAATGGTGGCGTGTTCTAGCGTACTGCAGCAATTTACGCTAATAAAGTAAATCTTAAATAACACTAAGCTATTAATTATCTGTACACTATTTGATACGAAATTTAGAAAAATAACTGTAACCTATTTAATAATTTTTGTGGGAGATGTAATCCCCTGGAATGTGAGGGTCTAGGTGATTACCCACTTTACCTACCCCCCCCCCCCCCCTCCTGGACGCGGCCCTGCCCTTGACAGATATTCCAGAATTGTTAATATCACCATGTGAAGAAAATTAATCTCTATAATTTTGCCAGATCAATATTTAATTTATTTTGGTCAAAAATTGTTTGCTATAAAAAAAATTATCCTGGCTAAACATTGTCCTCTCCTAGCGTCACCTTAAGGTGCTCGGGCTGTTCACCATCAGGATAACAGGACGAGATGTACAAACATCAGGTTGTGTTTGTGCTGACCTCCATTAGCCCTGTTTCAAGCAGCCCAGTCTATGTTTAGCGGTAGTAACTACAGTAATGCATCGCTTATGTAGGCCCTCGCGATCTCTTATCTCACGCGCGCTATCGAGATATAAATGCCCTCTAGTTTAATTCCTACGTATTGTGATGTTGAGATAATGAACGGTAATGGTTCTCCCCTTGTGAGTTACTGTCGGACGTCATGCCAAGGGGGAGGGAACCACGGTACCTTTTCCGCAGAAAGAGGGAAGAACCGGGTCATGACCTCAAGAGGCCGGGCGTGGATTCTGACCGTATTCTTTTTTCTTTTTTTTTTCCGTGTATCATTTTGAAATATAAGCCCAAAGCTGATATTCAAACTGTGGTGCTTTGGTTTGGAATGTTGTTGCTTGGTCAGATAAGTCAGCCTCCATTTCTTGACCCGTCCCTGGACTAAGTGGTTCGGTTGGTTTTCCACGAGTCTAAAGGGCCACTGGTTCGATTACGGGTAGTGCTTTTTCTCTTTTAGCACCGTGTCTTACTGCCCGTTCGGTTTATACGCTTATGTATAATTATAATTAAGCTCATGGGTTGAGGGATTAGAATTTTATATGTAGATGAAATGTGTCAGCATTTGAATGTATAGTGTGAAACCATTTTGTAAAACCACCCACAATACAACCGGCTGGGATTTGAACCTTTAACACCCCTTAATTGGTAGTCTAGCCCAGTTCTACTGTGAGAGAGGTGCGTTGGATCACGCTCATATATTCTACTATAGTTTGGAAAAAAAAAAATCGAAAATAGGTATTCATTAAGTTTTCCTCAGTAAAACAAACACATAATCTTGTTAATTACAATAAACAAACTTCATATAATAAATTTTAGACAAAATCGTTCAAATATTTTTAATGAATTTACAATTTTTTTAAAAATGTTATTTATATGTATGTAAACAACCATCAAATTATTTATAGTATGTGATAAAAAAATATTCTTATTTATCATGAAAAACAATTCCCAGATATAGACTTTAAACTAAATTTTTCAAGGCTTATTTTTGAACAAATCTATTTTTTTTTTCAGTTTTCATCTTAAAATTATTTTAGAAAAATAAACATACAATATTATTTTATCATGTAAAATTAAGTTCATATACAAATGTTGAACAATATCATTATAGATTGATTTTTTAATTCAAATTTTAAAGAAATCCGTTTTCAGTTAACTGCTTTAAATACTTTTTTTTAATAAAAACAAATATATAAAATTATTTTTATTGTAATAAATTACCAGATATCAATTTTGATTCAAATATCTAGAGCTTTTCTAAAACATTTCAAATCTAAAATATAATTCACTATTTAACTAAACGTAGCCTTTATAGGTTATGACCTAACCAACGTAGCCTATTAGAGGTTATGACCTAACCAACGTAGCCTTTTAGAGGTTATGACCTAACAACGTAGCCTTTTAGAGGTTATGACCTAACCAACGTAGCCTTTTAGAGGTTATGACCTAACAACGTAGCCTTTTAGAGAGTATATGACCTAACCAACGTACCCTTTAGAGGTCATGACCTAAACAACGCCAACTTGTTAAATATAAACGGACGTTACAAATGTTGATAAGCATTTAGTCGTAAGATATACAAATCCGTGACAGTGGGAAAGAAACTAAACTCTATAACATCAAAATAATAATTATTATTATTATTACTATTAGCACCGCGTCTTACTACCCGTTCGGGTTGTATGCACTTACGCTAATGTGTAATTGTAGGGTGATTGTGAGATGAAATGAAGGACCTACAGTTTAACGTGGAATCCGAACCACGGCTGAGGCCTGGCAGTACCCACATTCACAAATTGTGATTAATACACAACACCAAACTATTCTTTAGTTGGTCTATAAGACTTACTTCTATCAACAACAACAACACAACTCAGTGGGAGGTCGCATACCTCTGGGGGTACGCGTATCACAGTTTGAGGAACACTGGGTACCAATCCCGACCGTAACTCGGCCTCACCGCGGTGCGCCATTGATTCACTTGACAAGCTTGTTTTCTCCCGAAAGTCACTTGAAAGAACATTCATTCGTCCCCCGTCACCGTCAAGTGTTGAGAGAACTAGTTCTGAAGTTCACCCGCAGCCGACGCACTGTTGGCGGTAAATTGGAGGGATTGTTTTGACCGGCGGAGGGGGATTTGTGTGCGTGAGAGAGGGCTTAACTCCGCCGGAATAATTTCCCTTGTTGGTTCGCCATATGTAAATTGTATGGAGAGAGAGAGAGAAAGTTAGAGAGAAACAATGGGGAAAGGGAAAGGGAGAAAGGAAAGTTTTAAACTTTGACTTTAATTAATTGTGTGTGTGGGAGAGACGTGGTGGAATGAATGTTTTTTTGTGGCTAGTAGTAAAATTATAAAACAAAACAAAAATAAAAATCATCCATTCTGAAGGTCACGCAGTCCGAGATGTCTGTCTCGCGATGGAATGGGTTTCACCAGTGATGTAGAGGTTAAGAGTTTCTAGCAGGGAGTCGAACCGAAATATCTTTAAGTTCTGGTTCTTGTTTTCAGTTCTTTCAGTGAACATTTTAAGGTTCCGGTTCTGTTTCCGGTTAGAGAAAAATAAAATATTAGGTTATTTATTGTTCATAATTAGGTTCCAGTTCTGGAACCGAATATTAAAAAACAAAAATTAATAGTTATACTTTAGATCAAATTCAAGTTTATATATACCGTCTTCATACCGTTATATATAAATATATATATATCTATATTTATATGGCATATGTATATATATTATATTATGGCATATGTATTTATGTTATATATATATGTTTATATATACCTATATTTTATATAAATTTATATTATATTTTATATTTATATTTACACTAAATATATTTTATAAATGTATATATATATATATATATATATTATTAATGTATATACATATATTATAAATGTATATATATATTATTAATGTATATACATATATTATAAATGTATATATATATTTATTATAATGTATATACATATATTATAAATGTATATATATTATTAATGTATATACATATATTATAAATGTATATATATAAAATCCGTTTTTCTTTAACTTCATCTTGTATTGAAATACTCTATTTTTCCTTTTCTTAGGATTTTTGGTTAAAATTGAATGTGTGTGTGTATATATATATATATATATATATATATATTATATATATATATATATATATATATATAGTTAAATAAAGGACATAAAATGCCATTTTTATATACTGATAGGAACCTCTATGAACTTAAATATATATCGATTCCAATTCTGGTTTTAGTTCTTAATAAATCTATTTTTGAGTTCCTGTTCAAGTTCCTTAAAAAAAACTTGATTTCGATTATTGTTTCTGGTTCCAGTTCGGGTTCGACCCCTTGGTTTCTAGTTTCAACTTGATGCAATGAGGGGTGGTTCCCCCCCCCCCCTTCCTCTCCGCGCTGGTACTGGCAAACTCATTCATTCGTTTTTAGATGGCTTCGTTCTTAGCCACGGTATTCAACGTACATTCCAATTTTCATAGTAAGGTATTTATGTCATAGTTATAAAAGTTACCGGATTTACTTTTATGTATTTGAGGCCGTGCCTTAAAATACACGCACTTCCAGATCTTCGCGGGGGGGGGGGGGGGGTAGAGAGACTTGTCAGCTTGTTAAGTATAAACGTATTTTCAAATTTTAATGAGATCACTTTAATATTTTATCTTACCTACTATTTTAAATTATTTAATGACTAATTAAAAAAAAACTCAGTGGGGTACGCGTACCACAATTTGGGAGACACTGATATATTATTATTAGCCCCGCTTCTTACTACCCGTTCGGGTAATATACACTTACGCTAATGTGTAATGGTAGGGTGATTGTGAGATGAAATGGAGGGCCTACAGTTCAACGTTGGATCCGAACCACGGTGGAGGCCTGGTATTCCACACATTCACAAGTTGTGATTAATACACGTCTTGTCAGAGGTGAAGGAAGGGTTTGGTGATCAGATAAATCTGTGCCGGGACCGAGGATTGAATCCCGGAACTCCAGCACAGACCCTAGACCAGCAGGTCACCTAACACTGACAAAAATACCATTATTCAATCGGGGTAAGGATCAGGAACGAAGCATTTTAGAGATAATATAGCCACATTTTCTTGGAAGGAGAGTGGGAAATCATTAATAAAAAAATCACCCTCACAAACCAAGACGGGATTCAAACCCTGATCTCCCCATCAGCAGCAATCATATATACCATGATAGTGACGCCTTAGATCGTTCGGTCCCTGAAGGTGTTTATCTAGAGATGGATAAACTGAATATTAAATTAAATACAAGATTTTGTTTTAGCACCAAGTCCCACAACTTTTTCAGGTTATACACATATTTACTAAATGCAAGTGAGTTAGGGATGAGTAAGGTTGAATTCAGAGAAAGTATACCAGCATTTGCGTGGAGGAAAACCTTTAGGAAAAAAACACCCTCAGAACACCCGACCGAGGTTACGCATAGCAACTTGCTGAAACAACGGATTTGTCGAGTTTGCAGTATTTCATATTGTCACGTGGTACATAAATGGTCATTCAATTGAAGATGAAATTTTATTTTTCAGGCGTTTCAAGATTTTGACATCCAGGGAGGATATATTATAATTAATTTGATTGATTCCAACCTTTATAAAAAAAATGGACTGTCATAGGACGAATGCATTGATACTGCATCGATGGTAAAATTTGTATGACTGGGAAGTATCGTAGATTTGTTACTCGTGTTGAAAGTATCGTGGCCGAATTTGCAAGTATCCATTGCTTCATTTACAAACATGCATTATCAGTGAAAATCATGCCATCGAACCTGTAAAGTGTGCTTAGTGAAGCAGCTAAGATGGAGATGTAAGGGACGTGAAAAATGGTTCATGTTTTTACAGTTTTTATAGCAAAAATTTGTTGATCAATATAAATCAAATATTGCTTTATTTTAAACGGAGAGTTTAATTTTCTTCATATGGTGGCATCAACAGTTCTTGACTATCTGTCAGAGGTGTCCTGAAATTTAATGAAAACTTTTTATCTTAATTTTAAAAGTTTTGTCATCTAATACCTTTATGCTCATGGCAGATAATTTAACGACTGTGAAGAAAATTAAACTCTAGGTTTGTACTGAAGCAATTTTTTTTTCTCAAAAAACTCTTTCCTTAAATCTAGTTCCCTATATTTCCACCTTAATATAGTGAATTCTTGACATTCCACTGCTATATGTGAAGAAACGTGAAACCAATCCAAGACTGTGCTATTTCACACAGAAATAAGATGGTTGTCTTCGGGCAAAGTTTTGGTTCGATTTTTCACCCTTTTGAATGAAATTATGTTGTTTCTATTTGACTTTTCATTTGATATGTCATCGAAACTGTGTGATCCTAAGGGGTTACAACTTTTGTATTATTCGCCTGATATATTTTGAATTCTTATTGAGCTGGATCTATAAATTTAGGATTCAAGTATGATAGTATTTTCAGCTCGTGCCAAATTGAATCAAAGTTAATAAAAATCAACTCTGGGAGTGTTGTGTAAAAATATTATTGAGTGCTTCTCTATGTGTTTTTTTTTTTGTGATAACCAGAAAATTGTCTCGTCAGAGATTACGTCAGAAATAATATAGCATCTACCAGACTTATAAACGTCCATCAAGAATATTTTCCATTTCCAAAATACGATATAAGCCGGCTTCGAAATCCCTTCACAGCTGCAATATAGTATTTAGAACTGCCAGTTAGAGAAATATAACAGATTATCGACATAACAGCTGACAAGAATCTAAAAGATACATTCAATCCGGAAATATTATATGATATTTGGGCCAATCTTAAAGTGAATATCCATAAATTGCAAAGCGATCTGTACAGAATTTATTTACTCTTTCCTAAAACATACAGTCTCACTAATACTAAAGTAAGAGGTAGATTCAATACTGGAACAAATATGAGAATCCAAGTATCAAAAATCAGACCTGACCTCAAATAACTCTTCTCTGGAATACAAACACATCAATTTCATCAGCAAAATATCCAATTGAGTAATGAAAATAAAATGAAATGAAATTTTAACATAAATAAAATTAAAACACATAATGTATCAAAAAGTTGATAAGTTTGAGTACATTTTGAAGCTATTTTACATTGTTTTCCTATGAAAAATAAGTAGCATAAACGTAAGAAATAAATATTATCTTGGCTTATTTTATAACATAGTACTTAAATATATTATTTTTTAGTTAGACCAAAATATTTGTAGTATTGGTAGTTGTAAAGGGAAAGTGATGATAAATTAACACATATGAGGAGTTTCTCAGTGGATGTCGTAACTTTTGTAGGGTTCTGTGTGATAGAATAATTTTAGAACCACTGTTTTATTGACTAGTTAAACGATACCAAATGACACTCATTTTAATGCAAGTTCTATAATATTATAATCGAATTAAGTAAAAAATTACAACCTGTATTGGGAAATAATTGAACCCAGGGCCTTGAATTCAATTACCATGTCCAGGCTATAATTTTTCTTTATTTTTTTTAGCACCTTGTCCTACTACCCGTTCAGGTTACATACTTATATACTAATTACGCTAGTGGTTTTAAGGATTAGAAAGGTTTTATATATTTATAGGAAGTGTACTAGCACTTGTGTGGAGAGAGATTTGAAAACCATTTAGGAAACAACTTCTTCAACACACACGATTGAGATTCGAACCTCGATCTCTCTGTCATCGGCAGTCTAATCTAACATGAGTGTAGCGCGTTAGACGATGCGGCTACAGAGGCGGGTTGCACTCAATTAAATTTGATTCCGTTCTAAGGATTGACCCTTTGAATACCTATCACGTATCAGTTTGTGATACATTTGAAAGAATTATAATTACAATTAACCACTTTTCTTTTAACTCCATGACGTCAGCTCAAAATTAAGCCATACCGACCCAAGTGACCGCCTATTATGGAGAAGATAGTGCAAAATTCTTCTTATAGAACGTGTCATCTGAAACAGCACAACAAACCCTCCGGGCGTAATCTCTTTTCTAGACCAGAGCCGATAATTTTTTATTAAAGTAGTTCCTCATTTTATTATTTAAGTTGATAAAAATGAGTATGAAATATTAATAAAGACGCATCATCAAATCAAATAAATAATACGGCGCGCCACACAGACTTTATCTCTCTTTTTATCGTGGAAAATAAAGATACAATTACTAAAGACTCATAATATTTCTGAACGGAATAATGTGCATTGTAGCATCATCACTCCACATAAAGACATGAATAAAATAATATACACTGATATAGAAACATTGAGAAAAGAGGCACATATTTGTCCATCAAAGAGCATTTCAAACAATTTCATATTTCAAAGAGCTTAATAAAATGAAATTTGGACCATTTGTTGACAAATTGTAAACTAGAATCTTGAAAAACAACTTTCGTACGCTCCAAAGCTGGTTATTGTCATATTACTGAAAATGACATATATCTGCGTATCGTTGTTTTCGTTGACTCGTCAGATTTCAGAATGGGTTTCAAACTATATTCGCCCATTAACTCCAACAACAAAAAATCTTTATATCCACTAATATTATCGTTAAAATCTCCTAATAGTATAATATCAGATTTGTCATAAGGGATGAATTTTTTATTCAGCAACGAGTCTTACTACCCGTTTGGTGTATATGCTTAAGTACTTATTACGCTAATAGATTATGAGTTGGGAAGATTGAATTTAGAGGAAGTGAATCCATATTTGTGTGGAGGGAGAGTCTAAAAACCACCACCAATTCACCCGACCGAGATTCTAACCTCGATCTCCCCATCCTCAGCAGTCAAGCTCAACACTAAACTAACGCGTTATCCAACTACGCCACCAAGGCGGGTAACAATATATAAATTAGTTTTATGTGTCAATATTTGTCAATTTATGTGTCAATATTATACTTATATCTCGTTATATATATTTGCTTGCTTATAGATACTAAGCTATTGGTTTTATAAACATATATCCTTGATTAAAATAGTTTTATTTATAATAGTACTACAACTTTAATTGCCTTCACTTTAAAATAGTTTCGGCTCTGAGCTGAGTTATAGACAAACAAATAGACAGATAGACGGCATTACGAAAACCACAATTATGTTTCAGTGGGTGAACGTTAAAATTTATCAAAATTTTTAGTTCAATTTTTTTAACAATCATTATACTTATTTCTTCAATGGGTTGAGAAAAAGTAAAAAAGAGCATCATTACATTTCACCAAAACCATAAATCAAATAGCATAAAATTTCACAGAAACATTAAGAAATAAGAACATCTGTGACCACTAAAAAGCATAACAATAAATATAATTTTCTAGCTTGAATAAGAAAAAATTGTAAGATTTGTGAAACCAAATAATAAGTCTATACTTTGTTGTAGAAACACTTCATCAAATATCATAAATTAAATAATATGCATTGCTACTTACTTACTCTATGGCATTAAGAACTAGGAACACTGTTACAGAAAATTGAGAAAAGAGAATTATCTTTATCTACCAAAGAGCTTAAGAATCAAATTCATTTTCAAAGACTTGAATTAAAAAGTATATACTTAAATAAATCTTATAACTCAGAAACTGTTAATTTTATAAAATTTTATTTCAATTTTTTTTAAATTACTACAACTTTACAACTATAAGTTATTTAATATTTCAAATAATTGCGGAGAAATTACAAAAATTAGAATATTTACATCACGTAAAGTACCCTCAAAGTCATTTTCATGAGAAAATGAAAATTTACATCTTGTTAATTATGATGAACTCTGTCCAAAAAAATTTTACTCAAAATCGTTAACGCGAATTTTGAAAACATATTTTTTCTCTTTCTGCCCTTCAGTAAACTACCCTTAATTCTAGGGCTAGATATCTAACTAAAAAAACCTTCTGGGAAACCCTATGAAAACCCTAGATACCAAGTGTTAGCCCAATCGGTAAAATAGTTTAGGCTCTAGTTTGAGGAAGACTGACAGACAGAGAGAATTGCGAAAACCACTTTTTAGGGTTCGGGAGGTCATGAGATATCGACATCCATCAAAAACTCAAGATTTTTTTTTTCTTTTTTTTTAAAAAAGATCACAAAACTGTAAGGTAGCGAGAAAGTAAACCTATTGATATTGGGTCCCTGTGGGTCAACACTTCGCATTAAAATGTTGACTTCCAGTTTAAATTCTTCTACATTTTATTAGGGGTTGCACATCTTATGGTTATTGCATTGCTATTAAATTCCTCATTTATACATTTTGACCATTAAAATAGGTAAATATTGACTATCGAGTCTAAAATGGATATAGATCATTGTTGTACAAACATTTATCCTAAGAGGTTGAAAGAAAGAGAACTTACACTTTTTGAGAGACTTACTCATTGGCATTATGGATCTATGGCAGTAGAGAAGGATTGCATTAATATTTAAGTAGTATTTCTTTACAACTAAAGCTCACAAAATTGTATTAATATATTTGCCAATATCTTAGAAACTGTTGGTTTTATAACTATATAGTTCACATACAAGTCTTTTATTTTTAATAGTACTACAATTTTGAAATAATAAGTTATTTAGTATCTCAAATAGTTGCGGAGATACGGAAATTTTCACTTCTGTAAAATACCCTTAAAGTCATTTTCATGGTAAAATGAAAATAGCCAGTTTATTTATAATCTTAATCAACGCCTAGATACGAATTGTAATCAAAATCGTTAAGTCCGAGTTTGAGAAAATCAATTTGTCTTTTCGCTTTTTATCAACCTACTCTTAATTTTGGGGTTAAAAAGTTAACACAGAGAAATGGCATTGAAAAGACCACTTTTTAGGTTTCAGGGGGTCATGAAATGTCAACATCCATCAACATTTCGTGTTAGATATTTTTTAACGGTCTCAATACTTTCTCTACCTGTAAGATAGCGATAAAGTAAAAACAAATAAGCGTCAAACGAACGGAAAATGCCGTCTGATTGGTTGAAATAATCGGTCGACTTGTTTAAGTTTTTTGTATTATAATAATTATGGTCAAATTCAACAACGTTCAATGTAACCACTCACAGAACACAACCTATCGTGTACTGACCTACAGGATAGCATTGTTTATATCCTTACGGTTGCTGATAAAGATTTTTAAAATGCCTTTTAACATTTCATTTTTTTTTGTTGAAACTAATTGTACTATTATTGTTGTACACTCGTTTGCTTGAAATTAAATATTTTTTAAGGCCCTTATTAACATGCTCCTTGTATTAAAAACAACCTTTTAATGTCTTTGTTAAATTTTACTGAGATATTATTAAAACTTCAATAAATATGCTATTATTTTCATACAGCAAATCAAATATCATAAAAAGTACTTAATATGTGTGTTTTGGAACAAAAGTTAGTTAATCAATACAGTGTAAAATGGATTCACAACAAATTAAAATGTTAAGAAATAATTCAAAACTAACTTGAACGTCATTATGTAAGTGAGAGCAACTGGTCCATATTTTTACATTTTTTTTAGCAAAATACTTTTTTGTCTAAAATAAATTAAATGTTGCTTCAGTAAATATGTTTTGTTTAAAATTCTGACTTTAGTAATCTCAACAGTTTTTGAATATTTGTAATGACTATCGTGTAAAATAAACTGTACTTTTTGCCTTATTTTAAAAAGTCTAGGTCAAAATGCCACCATACCCGTGACAGGTACTCATGAACGGTTGATATTTCTATAAGAATAAAACTAATTTTTGTTGTTGTTATTTAGCACCGCGTCTTACTACCCGTTTGGGTTATACGCTTTAGTACTGATTACGCTAATGGATTGTGGATTGGGAAGGTTGAATTTAGAGGAGGTTAACCCGCATTTGCGTGGAGGGAGAGTGGAAAACCATTTTTGGAAAATTCACCCCCAGTTAAGCCGACCAATATTCTAACCTCGATCTCCCCGTCCTCGGCAGTTGAGCTCAACACGACTAACGCGTTATCTAACTACGCCACTGAGGCGCGAAAACTAAATTAAATTTATTTACAGAAGAAACATTTTAGTAATTTGGAGCAAACAAGTTTTTTATTATATTTTTTTTGTAAATGTGGAAAATTCGTGTTTCCTTACACTCCACCTAAAGCACACCTTTTAAGATGGTAGTGTGAGAGACGCGATAAAAGATTAGTTTTTTTATTGTTTAAAGAAAAAGGTTTTATTTTGCTAAAAAAATAATATAAATTTTACTCCAGTAGAAACATAAGTATAATTTCCTAGATATGGTGATATCAACAGTTTTTTTAATATAATTATTTCATGAGCATAGCGTTATTAGAAGAGAAAATTTTTAACAAATATTTGATTTATTTTGTACTTAAACAACATTTATATAAAAACTGCAAAGAAAAATACCTTTTCTCGCGTCCCCTACATTCCCAACTTAAGGCATTAAGTGGGTTTACAACACCAATAGGTGGAGCTGTACGGAAGTAGGAAAACAAACAGGAGGGAGGAAAATACAGATTTTAATACAATTTTTGTTGTAATCATCCCCCCCCTCCTATTAAATTACATCTATCGATTCACAAATATCTATTCTACACTCCTAAGCTACCTTTCGTTTCCAGGGCATTTGGGTCTCAATTCTTTTTTTTTTATGTATCTATTTCTTTATTACCACGTTTTACTACCTGTTCAGGTGGTATGCATTTATATGATAATTATTATTCTGAGTAGGTATGAGAAATAAAGCATCTAATAGGAAATATACCAAATTTTGAGTGGAAGGAGAGTGGAAAACCAGTTAGGGAAAAACCACCAGCAAAAGATCAAACACTGATCTCTTTGTAATAAGCAGGCCAGTGCTACAGTAGAGTGACGCCTTAAACCATTTGGCCACCGAAGTGGATTTTATGACTTAATAATAATCCCAAAATATGTGGATTTTTGGACATAGCAGACTGAAATATGTCAACATTTAAACTATGTTTAGAATCTATATATGTAAATAGTCAACATCGGGGGTCTTAGGGTAAAGTGCTTGCCTCAAGACCCGATGTCCATGGGTTCAAATCCAGCCGGGGTTTATGGATTATTCCTGAGCAATAAAAAATCTGTTACTCAACTTCCTTCGGAGGAAAGTAAAGCCGTCGGTTCCATGTGGATTGTGGCTTGTAAAGGAACCCTGGAATTTAGATGGAAATACCTTTGCCAGTATAGTTGGTAAGTCCCTTTGTTCTCGCTCATAGAAATTCTTGTGTGCTGATATATAATCGTAAACACCACACTCGTGTACTGTTAAAGTTTTTGTCAATATATAAACTAAACGCAACATCAGATGCAATAAATCTCAGTTATCTAGGGAAGGCAAGCGCTTGAAGCGTAAGTTGACTTTTTAAATTGCTTTAATCGAGAAGCCAAAGTCATGCCTCGTAACAGTTTTAGAATGAATCACATCGCCAATAGCCCTGAATTGGTTCACCGCAGTGCCCAGTTATTTCATTACATCGCCGAGTCTCGCGTATTGATTGCTACCACGATTGCCTCAGTAATCAGAGCGGATCAGTGATTTCAACCAGAAACACAGGGAACTAAACTGGATCAACGTTTAAATACTGATTGCTTTCTAGAATACACGATTTTTTTTTTTTTGCAACACGTTTTTATTAACCGTTCATACTATCTGCATATTTACAACAACAACAACAACAATATATGACCACGTCTAGGCTACATATTTCGTAGCCCAGTAGTGTAAATATTAGCCAGTACTAATGTACTGTTGTCCAGGGGACGCCCAAATGAACTAATCGTACATCCTTTCCGTGGAGGCTCTGTCCATGTCCCGTTGAGATGAGGTGATGGTGATATAATAGGACCCCTACACGATCAGTCAGACTGTCAGTCCTAAGATTGACAATCTGACTGTCAGTATGCATCAGTATTTACAACAAGACCATACACAGTCAGTTTTGGTATCATTTTTTTTCATAAGTCTCGGCTTCTTCTTGCGCCATGCAACAAAATTGATTATAAGAAAAATGAATGAGCAGTCTATGTTTGCTACTGAGACTGAAGAAAATACTGACGAGCATGTGCACACGGACAGTTTTACTATCATTACTACTGTCAATATTACTGTCAGTCTCTCGCATCACTTGCAATACTGATGTAATGAGACTGATGTGATCAGAAGATTAGGATCACATCAGTATTTTCATAAGTACATCAGTATTGCTCCCACATGATCAGTCAAACTGACACTATTAATTTTTACTTTATTAATACTGACAGTAATACTGACCGTGTGCACGCGCTCGTCAGTATTTCCTTCAGTATCAGTAGCAAACATATACTGCCACGCCTTCTTCCTATCATCCATGTTGTTTCAAGTTGCACGCAAGAACTGAGACATAAAAATAATGATGAGATGGCCACTACACCACGGAGCTGGTTACCGCATTCAGCTTATGCGCACATATTTTAATTTACTCTAAAGGGTTAGGGATGAGGAAGGAAACAATTTAAAGTTAATATACTCACATTTGCGTAAAGGAAGAGTGGGAAACCAATCAGGAAAACCACCTTAATTAGACCCGATCGGTATTTAAACCTCGATATCCCCGTCATCAGCAAGCCAGTCTAACACTAGATTGACGCCTTTGAACATGCGGCCACTGAAATGGGTATTTAAACTATGGTAGTAGGGATGAAGAAAGTATAATTTGAATTAAATGTACTTATATTTGCATGGAAGGAGTGTGAAGAAGAATCTATGGAAAGCAACCCTCAGTACACCCGAACCAGGATTTCAACCCCAGATTGCCTCAACATCGACGATCCTGTTTATTGTTAAACTGGCTATCACCTCTGAGGTAACTGCATGCCTACTATCGGAGTGAAGCGCTGTCATTATTTTGTTTCTTGTGGTCACTCACCTCTGAGGTAACTGCATGCCTACTATCGGGGTAAAGCGCTGTCATTATTTTGTTTTCTTGTGGTCAACCACCTCTGAGGTAACTGCATGCCTACTATCGGGGTAAAGCGCTGTCATTATTTGATTTTCTTGTGGTCACTCACCTCTGAGGTAACTGCATGCCTACTATCGGGAAAAGCGCTGTCATTATTTGATTTTCTTGTGGTCACTCACCTCTGAGGTAACTGCATGCCTACTATCGGGGTAAAGCGCTGTCATTATTTTGTTTTCTTGTGGTCACTCACCTCTGAGGTAACTGCATGCCTACTATCGGGGTGAAGCGCTGTCATTATTTGATTTTCTTGTGGTCACTCACCTCTTAGGGAACTGCATGCCTACTATCGGGGTAAAGCGCTGTCATTATTTTGTTTTCTTGTGGTCACTCACCTCTGAGGTAACTGCATGCCTACTATCGGGGTGAAGCGCTGTCATTATTTGATTTTCTTGTGGTCACTCACCTCTTAGGGAACTGCATGCCTACTATCGGGGTAAAGCGCTGTCATTATTTTGTTTTCTTGTGGTCACTCACCTCTGAGGTAACTGCATGCCTACTATCGGGGTAAAGCGCTGTCATTATTTGATTTTCTTGTGGTCACTCACCTCTGAGGTAACTGCATGCCTACTATCGGGGTAAAGCGCTGTCATTATTTGATTTTCTTGTGGTCACTCACCTCTGAGGTAACTGCATGCCTACTATCGGGGTAAAGCGCTGTCATTATTTGATTTTCTTGTGGTCACTCACCTCTTAGGGAACTGCATGCCTACTATCGGGGTAAAGCGCTGTCATTATTTTGTTTTCTTGTGGTCACTCACCTCTGAGGTAACTGCATGCCTACTATCGGGGTGAAGCGCTGTCATTATTTGATTTTTTTGTGGTCACTCACCTCTTAGGGAACTGCATGCCTACTATCGGGGTAAAGCGCTGTCATTATTTTGTTTTCTTGTGGTCACTCACCTCTGAGGTAACTGCATGCCTACTATCGGGGTAAAGCGCTGTCATTATTTGATTTTCTTGTGGTCACTCACCTCTGAGGTAACTGCATGCCTACTATCGGGGTAAAGCGCTGTCATTATTTGATTTTCTTGTGGTCACTCACCTCTGAGGTAACTGCATGCCTACTATTGGGAAAAGCGCTGTCATTATTTTGTTTCTTGTGGTCAACCACCTCTGAGGTAACTGCATGCCTACTATCGGGGTAAAGCACTGTCATTATTTGATTTTCTTGTGGTCACTCACCTCTGAGGTAACTGCATGCCTACTATTGGGAAAAGCGCTGTCATTATTTTGTTTCTTGTGGTCACTCACCTCTGAGGTAACTGCATGCCTACTATCGGGGTAAAGCGCTGTCATTATTTGATTTTCTTGTGGTCACTCACCTCTGAGGTAACTGCATGCCTACTATTGGGAAAAGCACTGTCATTATTTTGTTTTCTTGTGGTCACTCACCTCTTAGGGAACTGCATGCCTACTATTGGGAAAAGCGCTGTCATTATTTGATTTTATTGTGGTCACTCACCTCTGAGGTAACTGCATGCCTACTATTGGGAAAAGCGCTGTCATTATTTTGTTTTCTTGTGGTCACTCACCTCTTAGGGAACTGCATACCTACTATCGGGAAAAAGCGCTGTCATTATTTTGTTTTCTTGTGGTCAATCTTCCGTAAGTATAATATAAGTTTCGCAATGCTGGTTTGACGATGTTGCCAGTATCTCCTTTTCCCAACACACCTCCTTTCCGACATACGTGAAAGCGAGGATATTTGGCAACAGTTAACTGCGAGCCTTTTCTACCTAAGATCTGTAGTTCCCTCACCGATGATATTAGGTGTAGAGTGTCTCTTTAGAAGAAGGATAGTATCGATGTTGGAATACGAAATGCATATTATGTTCCGTCTTTTTTTCTCAAATTAGGTTCGGTTTGTAGAGTTGTATTCATGTAAAGTTTGACAAGGTCTGAATAAATTTTCCAATTCTATCTTTCAACGGGAAGAAATAAAAAATATACGTGTATGTACATTTTTGTCGGAAAATTTTTAATTGCACGTAGCCTCATCTATGAGCACGTAGTATAAATGTCAAGCTCGTTTAGTCTGGTTTACCGGTGACGGGTCTGTTTGGGTTCGAATCTCACTGGATGTACTAAGAGAAATTTTTTTACCTACATAAATTCTTTTCATTTTTTTTACACGTGGATGTGGATACACTTTCTATCATCTCTACCTCCCACCCCTCTGCCCAATTCTTCTTAAGTTTACGAACTGAAGTTTGGTTTGATGTGACTTCTATTTATCCGGTGTTAGGTGCGCAATCAACCGTTTGGCTGGTTAGTGCTGCTTGCGCCATCTGGTTGAAATTCTGTGTTCTAGGGGGTTAAGAAAGTGGGGAGGGGGGAAGTTTCCCGTTACCTTCCACCGTGAATTTCTATGAGCAAGAACAAAAGGGTCTCACAATTTTGCCAGTAAAGATATTTTCACAGAACTTTTAGGGTTCTTTTATAGACCACAATTGACATGGTACAGAAGGCTTCACTTCCCCTACGAAGGGAGTTGTGCTACATATATTTATCGCTCAAGAAAAAAATATCCCGCCCCCGGACGCTAATTTATCAATCAGAAAGGGGGGGGGGAGGCCCACAATTCACAAAAGATACATTTTTAGCCTATTCAAGTAATAGAACCACTGACTCCTAACTCACACGGTAGGGTGTCGGACTCACTTCACTATCCTCGGCATGGGGGATCCCCGTCTTCCCGTTACCTAGCATACCAGACAAGAGGAGACCGATGCCTTTTGATCCGTGTGTCTACGAGTGTGAATAGCTGACAGGGCTAGGTTGAGATTCGAAACTTGGCTTGAAGCACTGGTAGCTGTGTTCCACATATCACTATAGTTTTGCAATTTTCTCTCCAGGCTAATGCGCGTGCTTTTCCTCTCAAACTAACCTTCTCCCCTATATACTTTAGGCTAACCTTATAATGCTCTTGGTACCCACTTTGGTGGCCGCATGGTCTAACGCGTTACTATCGCAGTAGACTAGATGGACGGTGGTGGGGAGATCTAGGTTAAAATCTCGGTCGGGTGATTTTCCAAAATAGCCTTCCACTCTCCCTCCAGGTAAATGTTGATAAACCTCCTATAAATTAAAACCCCTATTCCATTAAATCATTAGCGTAATTAGTACATAACCCTATAACTCGAACAGGGTAGCAAGACGCGGTGCTAAAAAAAACCTATTGCGATTACAAAATGTTTAGTTTAATACATGTTATTTGTTTAATGAATTAAATTTGCTAAAAGCGAGTAAAGAGTGTTAAATATGTTGGTTGAGTTTTATTTTTTGTGTGTCTGCAATATAAAAATGTAATCCTAAATATCCAATTAATCAAACACGTTTGGTCAATATCACTGCTACGTAATTTGTACGTTGTAAAACCAAAACATTTTGTGTTATATTTGCTTTTATAATTCTATTGAATATAATTCAATACAAATGCGAGTCTGTACAAAAAAAAAGAATAAATAGAAGGTGTGGGGATTTTCCTAATTAATTTGTCGCATAATATAATGATTTGATTAAAAAAACCTAAACTCGTTCTAGATGGTAAGTCACGTTTATGTTACCTTATCATTTATATTTATCAAATCAGCTTCCACATAATAACAATTTTGAGTAAAAGGTTTGTTTGTTGTTGTTTAGTTGAATTAAATCATAAAACTAGTGAAAACTTTTAATACGTTGATATATTCTACATAAGAGAGAGTTGTTTGGTAATCTCATACATGTTTTACAGTTATTCTACACCCTCTTTAACTAAAGTAGCGCTGTTTTTGGTTTTTTGTGGAGAGTTTTTACCATTTTTTTTAGCACTCATTCAAGCCACACACAATATTTATTTAATTATTATTTGAGATATATCACGTGCATTTTCTGAACCAACTGATTAAATCGACACACGGCTTATCAACTAACTTAAATCCAAAATAGTAAAACACCCATCCTCCAGCCGTTAATCTATCACCGTGAAACGGGAAACCCACATTTCAGAAGAAAAAAAATGTTTGTTCATGTTGGTAAATCGAACTTGGGATCCTTAGCTTCGAAGGTAGACACGCTAACAACTGAGCTAACATGTCGTACTAGCGAATATATTAATTACGCTAGTTGCGTAAAATATAATAATGGTATAAATTAAAGGAAATGTACCCGAATTTTCATGGAAGGATAGTGGGAAACAATTTACGAAAAATCTACCTTTAGCACAACCAACCGGGTTTCGAACCGTGACTTTCCCATCACTGGAATACAGGACTAAATGAGCTATACATTCAGTCCGAGTGCCCTGTGAAGTGGATTGTAACAGTGTTTATTGGGGTGACCTGGCGGTCTAGGGGTAAGGTGTCAGACTTCTGTGTTGGGGGGGTCCGGGGTTCAATCCTTGGTCCCGGTACAAATTTATCTGATTGCCAAACCCTTCCTTCACCGCTGACAAAACGTGTATTAATCACAACTTGTGAATGTGGGGAATGACAGACCTCCACCGTGGTTCGGATTCCACGTTAAACTGTAGGTCCTCC
This sequence comes from Timema cristinae, assembly GCA_039000515.1. Lineage (NCBI taxonomy): Eukaryota > Metazoa > Arthropoda > Insecta > Phasmatodea > Timematidae > Timema > Timema cristinae. The sequence continues at coordinate 20,305,497 of JBCFYV010011172.1, read as the reverse complement.
ATTTCATCTCACAATCACTCTACCATTACACATTAGCGTAAGTGCGTATAAACCCGAACGGGTAGTAAGACGTGGTGCTAATAATAATAACACCCGCCTCGGTGGCGTAGTTGGCTAACGCGCTTGTCATGTTGAGCTCTACTGTTGAGGACGGGGAGATCGAGGTTCAAATCTCGGTCGGGGGAACTGGAAGTGGTTTTTTCTAAATGGCTTTCCACTCCCTCTCCACGCAAATGCGGGTTCACTTCCTCTAATTCAACCTTCCAAATTCCTAATCCATCAGCGTAGTTAGTACTTGAAGCGTATAACCCGAATGGATAGTAAGACGCGGTGCTATTATTATTATTATTATTATTTTTATTATTATTATATTATTATTATATCATTAATAACAGTGTTAATATTACCCAGTCCCTTTTTATGTAGCTCCAGTATGTTTATCTCTCTTCTTCTTTTTTTTAGTTAAAAGTTTCTGTCCATCCCCATTTTTAAGGAAGGACCAATCATTTTAAAAAGTTATTTATATTTTGTTATTTAAAAAAATTATTTTTCAAAATTAAAAATTGAACAAACTATAGTTTAGCTCCTAAAGATAGATTATCGTGGCAAGTTTGCCATTTAAATATAATCAAAAATTCATTGAAAGGGTATTTAAAAAATAAAAAAGATTAAGTTTACAGGGTATAAGGGGTGGAAGTTAGATTACTTACATTTTTCAGAACAACAACTTTTATATTTCAACACCCCATCAGGACATCAGCAAATACTTGTTTTATTAATTTAAATATGACAGAGACCTCTTTTAGCCATAATATAAAGTGCAGTCTAATGGTTTCATGATTATTTAACAGATGGCATCACCAACTCAATTTGAGTTAAAATTTAATTTTCCTCTTTTTTCCCTCGTAGCCTTTATATTTTTTCACTCTCAACAATGAAAAATTATATCATATTTTCACTATTATATTATTATTATTATTATATTATTATATTATTATTATTATTATTAGCACCGCGTCTTACTACCCGTTCGGGTTATACGCACTTACGCTAATGTGTAATGTTAGGGTGATTGTGAGATGAAATGGAGGACCTACAGTTTAACGTGGAATCCTAACCACGATTATTTTCACTGTTATTTTAAGCTATATCAAAAGTGTAGTTACAGATCACGTGGTCTAACGTATGAATACGTAAGAGTGGATCTAGTTTTTTTTTCTGGAACCCGCTTCAGCTGAATGGTCTAAAAAATGGGTAATCACTCTTGTGTTAGACTGGCCTGCTGAAGTCGGGGGTGGATTGGGATTAGAATACCAGTCATATCTGCTGAGGGTGCTTTTTCATCAATGGTTTCCGCTATTCTTCTGCGAAAATGCGTGTACACTTACTCTAGATTCAACTTTCCTCATTCTTATCACATAAACATAATTAGTAAATATGGCGTATAATCCGAATGGGTAGTAAGACGGGGCAATTTTTGTTTAATGGAGCATGTGAAGTTAAAGTTTTGTGCCTCACAAGTAAATTTGAAAAAAAAAAAAAAACTCCTGACAAACAGACGTATGAAGAATACAGGGTAAAAGGAGGAATGTCAAATTTTAACTTAAATTGAACCAGTGCTGCCATCTGTTTGACAATCATGAGAACTTTATAATGCACTTTAGATTACGGTTAAAAGAGGTCTGTGTCATATTAAATTAATTTTAAGATAAATGGTACGGCTAACAGCATAGACTTTATCTCGACTTTATCTTAAAATAGACATTTTCTAAAAACTCATAAGATTTGTGAAACGAAATAATAGATATATACATTGTTGTAGAAACACTACACCAAAGATTATGAATGGAATAAGATACACTGTTACTTCCTCTATGGCATTAGGAACCAGGAAAATTGTTACAGAAATATTGAGAAAAGAGAAACTTTGTCCATCAAAGAGCATAAGAATCAATTTCATTTTCAAATATTTGAATTAAAGAGTATATATATTTTATTATAGCTCAGAAATTTTTCTATAAAAATATATTTCAAATAAAATATTTTTATCTTTAATAGTATCACAACTTTACAACGATAAGTTATTTTGTATCTCAAATAATTGTGGAGAAATGATCGTAAATGGAAAATTACCCTGAAGTAAGTTACCCTCAAAGTAATTTTCGTGAGAAAATGAGAATTGTAATTTTGTTTATAATGGTAAACAGTGACTAGATATTAAATTAATCAAAATCGTTAGAGCTAAATTTGAGAAACTCGATTTTTCTCTATTTTTGCCCTTCAGTAAACTACCCTTAAATTTAGGATTAGATATCTAATTCCAAAAATCCCTTTATGGTACCGTATTAAAACCCAAGATACCAATTTATAGCCCAATTTATAAAATAGTTTCGGCGCTAGATCGGGGTAAAGACAGACAGACTACATCACGAAATTATTATTTTTTGTTTCAGGGGGTCAGTAAAAGTCAACATTTATCAAAATCTCGATTTCGAATTTTTTGACGATCACAATACTTTCTCTTCGAGGTTTCGAGAGAAAGTAAAAGTATGTGTGTCCCTATGGGGCATGAGCTACAAAAGTAACCTTCATATAAATTTGTTTCGGAATACGTCGTATAACACATGTCAAATTTGCGGTCCAATATATGATCAGGTGGGGCCCACGAATCTTTTGATCTTACCAACCAACATACCATGCTGCACGATTCGTCATTTTATAAACGTTGGAAGGGACCTGGCGGTCTAGGGGTAAGGTGTCAGACTTCTGTGCTGGCGGCCGGGGTTCAATCCTCGGTCCCGGCACAGATTTATCTGATTTCCAAACCCTTCCTTCACCTCTAACAAGACATCTTGTGAATGTGGGGAATGCCAGGCCTCCACCGTGGTTCGGATTCCACGTTAAACTGTAGGTCCTTCATTTCATCTCACAATCACCCTACCATTACACATTAGCGTAAGTGCGTATAACCCGAACGGGTAGTAAGACGCAGTGCTAATAATAATATAAACGTTGAAATATTACACAGTTTGGGATTTGTAAATTGAGCATCATTTTGGGAAATTTAGGGAATAAAGTTGATGTACCAAATTTTTATTCTTTACTCGCTATACTAGATTGATTGATTAATTGATTCGAAGAATGATTCCCCAAGAATAATAATTGTTAAATTTGCTCGACAAATTTTTACGATGATTTTTTATATATATTTTCGGCCATTAAAATAGTGATAGCAGAGTGCAATTTGTAAATATTAATTAATTAAACCATTATTGCGTTGTAAGTTCAGTTATATTTAATACATTATAAATAATTATACCTTGCACACTTATTTCAAAATTAGAATTATATATCTAACAAATTACATCTGATTAACTAAATTATAATTTGACTCCTATTACATTCAAAAAAAGATTATTGTTACTACACTATGAACAAAGTCTTCCCCCAATAATTTATTGCCACACGAGTGTCTACAAATTGCGCCAGAGTCCTGCTGGATTTTTAATAAAAGTGTCCTGGTTTGTTCGGACCAGGCCTACTTAACACCTCGGTTGGACGCTACTTACCAGTCATTACACCCCTACCCTTTTTTAACCTTGTGTGAATTTGCACGAATGGCAATTATTATTATTATTATTATTTATTATTAGCACCGCGTCTTACAACCCGTTCGGGTTATACGCACTTATGCTAATGTGTAATGGTAGGGTGATTGTGAGATGAAATGGAGGACCTACAGTTTTAACGTGGAATCCGAACCACGGTGAAGGCCTGGCATTCCCCACATTCACAAGTTTTGATCAATACACGTCTTGTCAGAGGTGAAGGAAGGGTTTGGTAATCATGATAAATCTGTGCCGGAACCTAGGATTGAACCCCGGACCCCCAGCAAAGAAGTCTTGACACCTTACACCTAGACCACCAGGTCACCACGAATGGTAATGTGACAAATTCAAACTGCGAAGAAGTTACTAGAAGCATCTTCGTTTCTTCCTCCTATCGGTTATGCTGGTGACCCTGTTTCGTCAGCTAGATTACTCCCAACAGGAAAAGAAAACAAATCAACTGTTGGTTCCTAAATATTTAAATAATACGGACAAATGTCCTTCTAAAAAATATATGTGCAATATGTGGCAGCATATAAGTGTTTAAACAGTTACTTTGGAACTCGCTTCGGTAACTGCATGTTCTAACACGCTACTCTCGCAGTAGAATAGACTGCCGTTGACGGAAAGATCCAGGTTCAAATTTCGATTAGGTATACCGAGGGTGGTTTTTCAAAACTTTTTAACACTCTCCGTCCACGCAAATTCAGGTACACTTCCTATAATTATAACCTCCCTAATTCCTAAAACCATTAGATTAATTAGTACATAAGCGTACAAACCGAAAGGGTAGTAAGACACGGTACTAAGGAAAAGTTTAGAAAACGTTGTTTTCTCTTTTGGAAAAGAACAATAGACCCGAGAGATTACGTCTTACTGACATATATTTGGTATTTGTAATGGAATTGACGTCAACATAATATTTAAAGGCTATTGCTAAAACAATTGCTTCAAACACAATATGTTATCTTTCTAAGTAAAAATATGAGGGGATTGAATAACTGTATAAAATCATCATTCCCCCTTTTTTTTAATAATATATATTTTAAGATTAATTTTGTTTTAATTATGATGCCAACAATATTTTAATTTTTTTCAACACAATTTCCTGAGTATTTTCAATTTTTCAATATGGCCCTTATTATCAGACGAGCTCGAAACGCCAGATTTAGGGAGCTACGCACTAAGCAGATAAAGTTGGCAGATTTCCATCCTGTTAACACGAATTTGCACTTACAACAGATAAATTGCACAGTTCCCAACAGAACAGATCGTGTTGCATTTAATTTAAACAGTAATTATTTTTCGGTAGATTTAATTCATTATTTTCAGATACGATCGATAAAATAAACACAACAAAACTGTTTTGTAGGCTCGATTCTGTATTCAGTTGGCTGATAATTGACTCTTTATGTTCATACTATACCTTTAAAAAAACCTTGTACAAGTGTATTTACAACATTGTTATTTAAATCAGTGGGCCTGCATGTTTTACGAGATTTTTATATGATTAGAAACGAAGCAAGGCAGATCCTTGTGGCCCAAAAGTCTAACTATAGTGACTAAAGGATGTGTAAAATGTGACGATATTTTCTTTTCGTTAGCAATAAATTTTACTCGATACTTTTATACATCCTTTTTTTTTTAATATCATAACCGTGGAATGCTACATGCTCAAACTAAGCCCATGATTATCACTATAATAGTGAAGGAATGAAGAACGAAACATTTAAAAAATAATATAACCCCATTTGCCGGGAAAGAGAGTGGGAAGAATTTTTAGAGAACCACTCTCAATACATTCAACCAGGAATAGAATCCCGATCTTTCTTGGAAAACTTTTATATAAATAGATAGATAAAATAATTTATTCAGATAGGGATTCGAGCCCCGATATTTTTGAGTTAATGCACCACTGCTTTATAAATTGACCTGTTCAAGGACATTATTATATCATAGAGACATTAATGCACATACTGTAGCCCATGGCTTCTTTGGTGCTCACAGCTGACTTCTGACAGTCAACATTTAGGTATGTACCTAAATTTTGACTGTCAGAAGTGACAGCTGCTAAACACATGTTTTTGCAGATCATATGGTTTGGCGTAGGGATACATAATTTGGTCTTTAAACTTTTGAAAGCCGTCAGCTGTCATCTGTCAGCTGTCACTCAGCACCAAAGAAGCCATGGGGCTTCTGTAGCATTCATTACCTAGGCTCCAGAGCCATGAGTATGAACCATGAACACTTAAGTGAATCGTGTCCGTATAGCTAAGATGGTAGAGCAATGGGGCGTTAAGCTGTAATTGAAGTGTTGTAATTTCTGTCAAATATACCATTGCAGATTATTGGAGGCCTTTTGAATTTATATATATATATAAGAGATCAAACAAAACAAATCACGTTGTTTCAAGAGAAATTCAAGAATTAAATTATTTTTCAGCCATAGACTTTTGTCAAAACTGCACAATACTTCCCTAATTTATTTTAATGTTGTTTCATGTTTGGTGTTTCCTAATTGTATTGAGTATTTGAATTTGGAAAGCTAGTTCGACTAGGTGATGTTTTTAGGTGGGTCTTTTTTACTGTTCTGTATATCCGTGGTTTGCATCTAAACTTTGTCATCTGAACTTGCAAGATCTTCCCTGTACAAGCTCGCAGTTGGTCGTAATGGTGGACTCCAAATCAATGGGGGGGAAAAGGTGGGTGGAACTTTTAACAAGAAGTTCCTTGTGTGTGTGAGGAGGGGAAAGGGAGGAAGGGGAGTTCCTCGTTATAAGAGAGCGTCCAGAAAGATTACTTGGACCGATTTCTAACGTTCAACTTCTTTGGCAGGAGTTATAGCCTGGTGTAGCCGGCTTCAATAAGAACCACCGTGGCAGGAAAACATGGTAGAAAGGTTCTGTTTATGGATGATCACTTTCAACAGAATTTTGAAATTAATAGGTATTTAAATGTTTTTATATAAGGTACTAAGAAAAATAACTTGAGTAGAAGACCGTATTTTTTAAGTTTTTTTAACAAAAAAATACAACCTTTTAGAAAAGTAGATACAAATATTGATTCAGTAGTTAAGTTTAATTTAATTATCTATATAAAGTATATTTAACAATTATTGAATATTATGACCTGTGAGCATAGTGAAATTTTAACAAATATAAACTTTTTAAATGTTCAAATTTCCTAAAATCTGTGGCAAATAATTTATAAAACAACTGTTTAGATTACTCTATCATCATCATCATCATCATCATTTACAGCCTGTGTCCGGGTCAGTTCATTAAGGTTCTTCCATATTCCTCTATCCTTCCACCGTTCTTCCTCCATTATTCGCTTATTATGTGTAGAAAATTAAACTAAATTAATTTAATACATTTTTGTTTTATCTATTTTGTGCAAAAATATTTGTTATAAAAATTGTAGAAATACGAACCTAAACTCGCATAAACTCCCCTAAGGACGTAAAAATCTAATTTTTCTAGGAGGGGAAGGGGGCTCAACGCCCTCACACCCACCCAAACCCCTTCTTTCTAAGTCCTTGCTTCGATCCACGCCTAAGTTTTACATATTGTCGGCATGTAACCCGAACAGGTTAAAAATATATCTTTCATGTACCAGTTACTTCAAATAGCCAACCTAAGAAATTATAATAGATGAAATGCACCTGAATTCACAGGGAAGGATATTGGGGTCCGGGGGGTAGGAATATAAAGCTAAGGCATCACCCTTCAGAGATTCGAACATCGACCTCCCGCTCACCAGCAAACCTTACCATGAGGCAAGAAGCGCGCCTATATCTGCTATACACCGATATCGGCTAAAATCGTTAATAACCCTGGTATCCCGTAACGATGGGCACGCCGATTTTATGTCAGGTTCATCTTGGCTGGTTGACAGGGAGGTAGGAAGTTCTAATCGCGGCTGAATGTAATAAAGGTGTTTTTTTTACTAAATACTATTCTCCGCTTTCTCAAAGCAAATGTGGGTACGTTTCCTATCAATTCTACCTTATTAATCCCAACACCATTGTCTTGGTTAAATGCAGATAGCCCGGACGAGTAATAAAAGGTGTGTAGAGGGAATGGGGGTAAAAATTGCCCTGGTGCTAAAAAAAATAGCAAAATAAATCCTTTTTAAAACTAATAATGTGTTTAAATGTAACGTAAGTTCCCTCCGTTGCTTTTATAACAGGTCAATAGAGATAAATCCATGACGTCAGCCGTCTGTCGGCGAATTTAGTTCCAACTTTTGCTGATAGATGGTGTCATGTAACCTTTTGGCAGTTAATCTCAGTTTTCTAGACCATATCTGCTACTTTTTCATTCAAATCACTCCTATTTTGTTCTCACGAGGCCGAGTTTGAACCCGTTCCAGACACACTGCTTCATAAAAATATCTGGAAGCATTTGAGATCAAAGCTGGATCTGTAGAAAGGGAACTTTGACCAAAAGGTTTTGAAACTTGATTTTATAAATATATACAGTTCTTTTGAAGTTGGTACAGCCAAATATCTTTAAAAAAACGCATTTAATAAAAAAAGTTCCATGTAAAGTTGCTTGGTTTTGAGTCGCTGACAAAATAAATTAATTTATTTTTTATTTAGTGGATATCGTCAAGGTCATCTCAAGGTCAACTATTGTTTTTAAAATGAGACCCTGTATTTTTTTTTTATCGCATAGTCGTATTTTACGAAGAAAATAAAAGCAACTTTTGTCTTAAAACACTTTTTAGCCCGAAGTCTACAGATTCTAATAGGAAATAAATTGAAATAAATACAGTTCCAAAACATCATACTTATTTCTTTACTTCATTAAATATCACCGAAAATAATTAAAATAATTTACCTCGGATAAAAAAGTGTTTCAGACAAAAGTGGCTTTTTTTTATAATACGATTCTGCAATAAAAAATACAAAGTCTCATTTGAAAAGAATAGTTGACCTTGAAGACATCCACTAAATAAAAAATAAATCCTGTCATTTTGTCAGCGTCTCAAAATCAAGCAACTTTTGATGGGTTTTTTTTTCCTTAAACGAGTTTTTTTTAGAAATATCGTTGTGCCAACTTAAAAAACCACCCTGTATATCTACAAATTGCGTAACCATAAAAACAGTTCGACTTAACAATTGAATTCCTAACTAACACACCTCCTAAAAGCACTCGTTTCATTTCCATAAAAGTTTAACATAACTACAAAATTTGAAGCCGTGGTTTTGAATAATATTAAAGATTACATTGCATGTTTTATCCGTGTTTGGTCAAGTTTTAAAAATAGATGTTACCATAAAGCCTTATCATTAATTTGTCACTGAGAAAAGTTATTATTTAATAATCCAATTATGACAAGTTTATTTTAGAGGATATTATTCTCCGGAGTTATCAAAATCCTCATTAAGATGAAGTTCTATGGTTTTTTATTTTACTCTTCGAATTGAAGAGACGCCATTATTTTTTTTTAAGAAGAATGGTTCATTAGAGATTTACTTGCGTGTCTTCTTGCTTTTATGAACATCTTATTTGGTGAGCGTCTTTAAAGGTTGACTACAAAGGGCACTGGTTCAATCCAAGCACATTTTTAAAATATAATAAATGGTCAAGCTCGTTATAAAGATCTCGATGAAAAAAAAACTTCAATATAACCAATAGACCATTTCAAATATTTCAAAACAAGTATTCTTCAAAAACAATTAGATCATTCAGGGAATATTTAAGATTTTTTCCCATCTATTAAAGATATTAATCTTTAATCTAAGTTATAGTGTTTTGTTTTTCCTTAAGGATACTCTGAAGAGCAACTGTCTATGGAAATGTATGGTAATAACTATTTGTCTTTGATTATTTTTATTTAGTTTTATCTTTGACCTAATATGTTTGTTTTCTCTTTGGAGGCAGACAGAAAAAGAAAGGATTTTTTTAATCAGAAGCGAATAAGCTATTTGGTATAACTTACCTGAATTTTTTAAACATATATTTATTTAATTTAATAATATATAAGTTATTTATTTCAAATATTTATTTTCAGTTTAAAAGTTGGACCGTAACATTAAACCAAAGATCAATTCGTGTTTTATATTATACTTTATAAAGATGTTTAAAATATTAAGCCAATAGATTATTGGTATTTTACTCTACACACATTAAACTATGCAGGCTGTGTGTTAATTTAATAACTACCTAATATATATATATATATATATATATATATTATATTTATATTTAGCATCGCCTCTTGCTACCTGTTCAGGTTAAACGAATAATATGTACTAATTAAGCTATTGAGATAAATACGATGAAGATTGAATTTTGAGAAAGTGTATCAGCATTTGCATGGAAGGAGAGTGGAAAAAACTCTTAGGATGAACCACACTCAGTGCACCCTACCAGGACTCTAACCCCGATCTCCCTGTCACAGGCAGTCCAGTCTATTGTGAGATTGATGCCTTAGACCATGGAGCCACCGAGCCTGATAAATACTTATACATCTCACAATAATTTATTTGTGAAGGTTATTATTCGGAAATGTTGAATACATATCTAATAACGGGGGTATTTTTACATTTAATTTTTGTTGTGTCAGAGGCAGAGTTTTTTTATATATTTAAATTTTAAAAAAAACAGAAACCCATTATGTGTTTTGGGTGAATACCAACATAAAGTAAATTCCTTTCATGTCTTTTTTTTTTCTAAAACGTTGAAATACATTAACGCAAATATTCATTTTATTTTTACTGTCGGCGCGTATTTTGAAGATTGTCGAGACTGTTCAACGAATTTTAAAAGAGGTTGAACTTTATTTTGTGGTTACCATAGGCCTACTTAAAAAAAACTATGAAAAAAAAAGGTTTGCGTGATAAGAAGTGAAAGAAAATGTATTTATCAAGTGAAGTAGAAAAATGATTACATAAAGCTTTTATGAATGTCGATAAAAACTTAAACTATTGAGGCTTATTCTATATTTGTCAAAGCACCTAATTTTACCTGGGGAAAATGTTTTTTTGCTTAGTAATTCCACTATACTATTTATAATATTACAAAATAAGATTATTAAATTTAATTTTAAGTTCTTATTTTTAAATAATTGTATCCGTTTTTAATATGATAAATAGATAATTTATTCTAAATTATCATATTAAAATAAATAAACCATGAATTTTGATTATATAGATTTAAAAATTAAAAGGTGGTCTCGTAGTAACATCTAAGGACTTTCCTATGAAAGTTTTCCTGTAGGATTGAGAGTTTTGAAGTAAATAATGTTTTATATTAAGTGTGTTTTCTGGTAGTAGGCCGCGGACTAAATTTAATGCTTATTTAGTCTAGTTTGATGGTGAAAAGGAGTTTAAGGTTTATAAACCATAGCTACCTCAAGTTTATTAATCATCAACTTTAATAAAGTTACTTATAGTTATTTTTTTCCTTCGCAACACAGTTCATATTTGTCTTAGAAAGACAGCGATGCTTTCAAGTCTGAGCTGACGAGGGTTTCACCGTAAGTGGCAATTAAATTAAATGTACATGAGCACGCTTATTTATTCAAAGCACCGTCACAAATTCCTTACTGATATGAGCAACTTTAGAAACTATCCCAAGTTTCATCAAGTTTCCGCGGAAACCGAAACCACGTTTCATTTAATGAACTGCATGAAGTGTTGAATTAGTCATTGATTAGGTAGGAGTTGTGTGACGGGTGATTAACGCATGCGCATTAACGGCGGTTGCCAATTTGGGGTGAATTCCAAGACATTTCGCGAAGCGGGTTGCATCTTAACTTGACTCTAAGAACGATCACACCTTAAACGTCAATGTGAGAAATATAATGAGAGGGATGAAAATAATAGGTTCAACCTGTGAGACCCATATTAATTTACCTTCTGAGAACATTTACCCTCTTCTAATGACGAGTATACACACTCACTCTACTCTTTACTCCTTGATGGCATTGACTTACTTTTTAAAATTATCACCTTTTTATTGTTTCCTATTCTAGGTAAACATAATCCTTCCATGGACTTTTTTAACTATTATTATTATTATTAGCACCGCGTATTACTACCCGTTCGGGTTTACACACTTACGCTAATGTGTAATGGTAGGGTGATCGCGAGATGAAATGAAGGACCTACAGTTTAAAGTGGAATCCGAACCACGGTGGAGGCCTGGCATTCCACACATTCACAAGTTGTGATTAATACACGTCTTGTCAGAGGTGAAGGAAGGGTTTGGCCATCAGATAAATATGTGCCGGGACTGGGGATTGAACCCCGGACCCCCAGAACAGAGGTCGACACCTTACCCCTAGACCACCAGGTCACCCTTTTTTAACTCACGTTCTGGCAGGAAGACTCCTACAGGCCATTTTCATGAATAAATCAAACAGACTGAGTTGTATAGCCTACTATTTAAAGAAACATGTTTACAAAAAAAAAAGACTAGTTCACAATAAAAAAATAAAACTTTTTATGGCTACTTTAAACTATTTCTAAGAATTATTTAAAAATTTATATTTTGTGTTAAAATATAATATTTTAAAAACTCCCCTAATAAGACGTAAATATATTAGTACGGAGAAATATCCGCTTTGAGGGCCACGTGGTCAAACGCGCTAATCTAGCAGTAGACTAGACTGCCGATGACGGGTGTATCAAGGTTCGAATCTCCGAAAGGTATGCTGAAGATGGGTTTTTCAAACATTGTTTTCCACTCTTTATTTAAGCAAATTCGGGTTAACTTCCTATAAATATAACCTTCATAACCCCAAAAACCATTAGCATAGTAAGAAAATTTTCCTTAAAGTCATATTTATGAGAAAATATGTTTTCTTTAGTTTGTAGTGTTAAATAGATTTAGATATAATTTTAATCAAAATAATTAGAGCAGATTTAGTAAAATTGTTTTTTATTTCTTTGTCAGCCCTTAAGTAAGATTCCCTTAATTTTAGGGTAAGATGGATCATTCCTAAGATCCCTCCATGAAAACTTACGCAAACCATATTAAGTTTTAGCTTGATTGTTAAAATTGTTTAGGATCTAGTATCAGTCACAGACAGACAGACAGGCGGTATTTGAAAAATAAATAATCATCCGGATTCAGGGGTTCGTGAAACGTCGACAACCATTAAAATATCGAGTATTTTTTTAATTATAATCACAATACTTTCTTTCTCTGAGGGGTCAAGAAAGTAATAAACTCAATAAAGTATTATTTCTTAAATACTACAATTATTAGTGGAATCAAAACTAGGAGAAGAACAAATTAATTCATGAACTTTAAAATGGAGTATCAACACATTTACAAATGATAACTAACACACATTGTCAAACTTATTACAACATTTGGTGGGTATGTATGTATGTATGTATGTTCATTTGAGAATCTTTGTCGTGCTCCGTTCATGATTATAGATCATAGATGAGAACTGTTAAAATATATATCACCAAATAATTAAACATATTCTTCAGTCTTCGTTCGTCAAGACGAACTGTTGAAAAGTAATGTCCCATCGTAAACTTTATTAAATTAACAGCCAAAAATAAAGCCATTTAAAAACCATCCTAAACGGCTTGATTGAATCTTTTTCCTAAAACAAAACTATGGTCTACATCCAAAGAGAAATCAATAAAAAATTATTCAAAGAGGAAATAATAATCACTGAACAGTTTATTTGCATCTTTTTCCTTAAAACAATAACGGCTAGCTACGTTATACATCCAAATAAAGGCCGTAGTTGAGGGAAGCTTGGGGGTTCAACCCCCCCCCCCCCCCACACACACACACAACCCAAAATGTTATAAACAAAATATGTATGGTTCTATTTATGGATAAAATAATATCAAAATTAAGGTACAAATACAAATTAGGGGGCTATGTTACCATAAAAGCACTTCAGATAGCTTCTTGAGGTGTTTAACACTGTTGCTACGTGCTAATTACCCATTACCACGTACACCCAAAAAATGCCTTATTTAAAATAGCTATCTATGATTACCACTATAAATCTAATAACTAATAAATTCAAATAATATATGGCAGATATAAACTCACGGTGAAATCGTGTTGCTGGAAACGGCCAAGCACAAGGAAACCTGCCCCAGTGGACGGCTACGTTACGGAGGAAGTTCTTTACACACATGCAGACACCTTGCTCACTTGCAAAACTCAACTGTTATGACTGCTCCCCAATGCTCACACAAGCAGCGGCCGTCTCCAAGCGCTAGTATATGTTCTAATTTGTTTCGGAAGATCACCCTCCCCACCGTTTGTTTCCCTTTCCTAATGTAATATTAGCGTGGACTGCTAATATGACAATATTACTACCCGCCCCTAAACAAGCTAATATTCATAGACATCCTACAATAAAAATACCAATAGAACCTGCCAGTTTAAATATTAACCCAAATAATCTTATATTCATAGATTTCCAGCATTATTAAACATCACGATCTTACTATGTCTAACATAGGTCTCTACTCACGTGTATATCTGCTTGGTGTAGACCGACGTACGAGTCCAGCCTGCTCACCACACATGCTAGAATGAAGAGAAGTTCAATACACGAGACAATTGTGCAGCCTCCTGATGTTCCGACAAAGAAAGCTAGCAAGCAATGCTCTGATTGGCCAGTACGGTACTACATAGAAGACCATTCATATGTTGGATACCTGAGTTGGCATACGTGACCTAAACAAGCATATCTCTACACATGCTCGCGTTGTGAGTCAAAATCAGCGGCGTATATTCAAGACAACAAACCGGCCTATGTGACCGAGACAGTGAGTTCCACCAGAAGTTTTCAGATGACGTAATTGTAAAAAAAGGTGACCTGGCGGTCTAGGGATAAGGTGTCGGACTTCTGGGCTGGGGTCCGGGTTCAATCCTCGGTCCCGGCATAAATGTATCGATTACCAAACCCTTCCTTCACCTCTGACAAGATATCTTGTGAATGTGGGGAATGCCAGGCTTCCACCGTAGTTCGGATTCCACGTTAAACTGTAGGTCCTCCATTTCATCTCACAATCACCCTACCATTACACATTAGCGTAAGTGCGTATAACCCGAACGGGTTAGTAAGACGCGGTGCTAATAATAATAATAATAATTAATAATAATAATAATAAAGAAGAACCCTTTTTCAACTAGACCTATATAATGATGGAAAACGGACACTCTCATAGACTATTACTTTGGCCACTTCCACGAAAAGTCCTGTTGAGGACTAGGACGTTATCCAGCCAGGATGGTTTATAATATCTTTGTTAAAATCCTTAAAATATAAACTGCTGCAATGGGTTTGATTTTCTTAAATACTTTGGTTTAGTTTGCTATGAAAATCTGTCAGTGTAGACATCGGTAATGTTTTGCTAAATACTTTAATAGTAAACGTAAATTCTGTTATAGAGCACTTAATGCTTCCTGTTGCCACTTGTGCGCTAAAATCGTATTTTCTTGGTCGCCACTTTTTTTAAATTCTTTTTATGTTATGCAATATTTAGGTTAAATATAAAATTTATGCTTTTGTGATTATCAGTAATTTAAATTCTTTAAATTGATAATGTTTCTTTGTTTTGGTTATTTTGAAGACTTATTTGCTTTGAAGTTAATGTTAAAGTAACTTAATTTTGTTGTTTAATATGGTTTTGACTTTAATATTCGCTAATTATTTTAGGCAAAATTACAAGTTCTGTAACGAAACTTTTTCTAGTTTTACATTAAATATTTAAATGTGGGAATTATGTTTAATTCTTTAAAAATATGACGAGGGTAATTGTCCTGCGAAGCTTTGAGTTTAGTCGGTAAATCAAACCTTTGTGCTTTGAGGTAAATATCTGATGCGAAATTTAAATTTATTTCATAAATTTAAAACTGTTTTGTCTTTATTCGCTGGTTTGAGTCTGACGTTTTGTGAACCGTTTAAAAGTGGCTCATTAAGCTCTTTGTGATTTTGTATAGGGTTTAGGATTTAAAATTTAACGTAAATATCTGAAGCGATATTTAAATTTATGAAATAAATTTAAAATGTTTAGTCTATTAACTGGTGTGAATATTCCGCGTCATGATCCTTTTAAAACAGGCTCATTAAGCTCTTTGTAAATTTTGTAATATTTAGTAATTTAAATTTTTGATCCTTTTGATTTTATTTGATTATTATTATTATTATTATTATTATTATTATTTATTATTATTATTATTATTATTATTATTATTATTATTATTATTAGCACCGCGTCTTACTACCCGTTCGGGTTATACGCACTTACGCTAATGTGTAATGGTAGGGTGATTGTGAGATGTAATGAAGGACCTACAGTTTAACGTGGAATCCGAACCACGGTGGAGGCCTGGCATTCCCACATTCACAAGATGTCTTGTCAGAGGTGAAGGACTGCGCATGTAATAAATTGCTAAGATTTATTTGTTTTTCAACACACTTCAGTCTAAGACCTGTAAGACCATGCAACGTATTGTTTTAACACTGATTGTTACTTTGAATAAAATTCAAATATTTCACTAACCTGCAAATGTTTTACTTTTACATATAATTATTATTTCCTGTAGTTATCACCCTCCCCCTCCCCCTCTTTTTTTTTCTATTGTGGCCGTAACTAAATAGAGTGAGAGTGGGGTGCTACACTAACACGTCAGTGCATTTTGTATAAAACCACCACCCCTCGCTTAATATTTTGAATTCTCTTCTAATGACTCGTCGTAGGAACATCCTAGAAGAATTTATCGAAGACTAGTAAACGTACAAGCGGTGGTCATGGTGTTTGACGCGTCGGTCTTGCTTCCTTGCCGCAGATGATGTAATATCTGAAACTATGTGAACTTTGATCTAGTAATTTTGATAGGGTCCTTGTTGTCTGTTTCACTATGTCCTTATGACATAACCTTTAATATTAGGGTTTCTGATATATTTTTCTACGTCCATAAGACATAGTTTTAAATGTCAAAGTTTCTGTACTGTTCTGCTATGTCCATATGGCATGGTCTTGAATATTTGGGCAACTAACCGACGCCCTATACTGTGTGGCCATGTTCCAGATGGTCTTACCGTTTAGATTGTAAAAAGGTGGAGATGAGGTAATCTATAGTTTTGTTCTATGACCTGGTTGGGTCTTATTCTGATTACAGTCTCTAATCTTTCTATTGTTGTACTTTTGTACGGTTATCAACTTGTGGGTGTGCTACTAGTCGAGGGTAATGAACCACGTGGTATTGTTTATTTTGTCCGGCCCCCTTCAGGCACCACTTGAATTAGTTAATGTTTAATTGTTTGCAATTCTTACAGTCTGTCTCCAGACTTTTGTTTAAATTTAAATATAATATTGAATGATCTGGCAATACTAATGAGCAATACACCGGCCATAGCATTTTTATAGCTTAGATCCCGGTAGCTCGCTATTAACTATTTGTTAACTTATTGTTACTGTTATAGGAACTTAACCTTTGTAACTTTTAACTCAATATGGAGTTAGCTCATGCTAGCTATCCCGTTTAACAACCAACGTTGTAACTCTTTAAACTAGGAATTTCTAGATTTATGTATTGTTCAACTATTGTTCTTTTATAGGCTCATTAGGTTAAAGTCTAGTAGCCGTATGGTTGAAGTAGTGTTATGTATTGTTACATAAACTTAAATCTATGGTTCCTTTCAATTTAAATATCCGTTGTTTTCAGGTAGACGCACCTTCGTCTTAGAATGTGCGGTTATTCTACTTTAGCGAGTTACACCCTTTTCTAATAAAAGACACAACCATACTTGTCTTGGCTGGGATTCAAATTGAGGGGCTACTACACACCTAACGCTCCCGATTGGGACAACAATGTCTAAAGTAACCGATATGATTCCCATAGATAAACAATGGAATGTTTTGTATATGACCACATCAGACCATTTGTAATACTCTCATCTTTTTTAAATTTAAATAAGCTGATTTGTTAAACTTGTTATAGCTCTTTTATGTTTCATGCTACCCATCCTTCTTTATATATATATATATTATATATATATTATATATATCTTTTTTTTACTGTATTCGTCACTTCTTCTATCTGATAGGAGAAGCAGCGATTTACTGTATAGAGATTTTTTCTAGCCTTTGGCCTTTATGATGTTATGTTGCCATAAAAAAAAACACTACAGATGGCTTCTAGAGGTGTTTAATATTTAGATATTGTTACAATGTTTCCTTGCCTTCACCAGTTAGAGGGTTATATTACTATAAAAACACTTCAGATGGCTTCTAGAGGTGTTTAAATATACAAATTTTTACCAGCCTCCAACAGTTAAAGGGATATTTTCCCATAATAAAAACACTTCGAGAGATTCTAGAACTGTTTATTACTAAGAATTTTTTCTAGCCTCCGGCAATTGGGTGATCTGGCCCACCACCCCCCCCCCCCCCCCCTCTTAAATTATTGGCTGACTACGGCCATGATCCAAAGATTAAACGATAAAAATCATTCAAACAAAGAGAGAATAATAATAATAGATCTAAAACAGTTTATTTGAATCTTTCCGCCCAAAAAAATAACAGCTTGCTAGGTTCTACATCCAAAGATAAAACAATAAATAGATTCAAATAAATAATAAAAATAAATCTAAAACAGTTTACTTGGATCGTTTTTGCATAGTTTTCCCAAAACAATAACAGCTAGTTACGTTCTACATTCAAAGATAAAACAATAAAACTATTCAAACCAAGAGGAAATAATACGAGTACAAATAAATCCAAAAGTAATTAATTATTCGTGTCTTTCTCCTAAAACAGCTTATAGCTACACTCTAAATCCAAAGTGAAAATTATAAAAAATTGTTCAAACAAAGAGGATATAATAAAAATAAATCCAACACTACTTGCATCTTTTCCCTAAAACAACAACTAAGGTCTAAATCCAAAGCGCTAATAATAAAATTGATTCAAATAAAGAGGAAGCAATAAAATATAAATCCCAAATAGCTTCTGCAAATCTCTCTCCCAAAACAAAACATTATTAAGTATAATTATAGTGTATATATAATTGAGGGCGAATGGGAGAATCTAGAACCGTGTTCAGGTTATTGACTCGTAGACGCAGATGGGAGGAAAACATTAGAATGGATCTGAAAGAGATAGGCTGTAATGAGGTAGACTGGACATAACTAGCTTAAGGGGATAGGTAGAGTACTAATGTAAGTGTGCCAGTGAACTTTCAAGTTCATTATGTCATAGTATAACTAAATATACATAAATGAATATATTGTAATATGCAGAAGCAATAGACGAATTTTATTTTATTATTTAAAAGAATAATTGAACCATTTGCACATAATATTCCCCTTTATATTTTTAAAAGGTTTATCGGCTTTTTATATAAGGCTATGCGATGTATTTTTACAACACTTGATACTATATTTGTAGGGATATAGTGTTTGGGTGTAGCAAGGGATGCATTAAATAAAATGACTAAGCCTCACACTGTATAAGAAATATACCCTTAATTTGGTTTAAGATGAAAAATGAACCATTTTTTGTTTTAAAAAAAAAAGTATCGTCTAGCGAACAGGGAGATGGAGTGTAAAATGGAATTTACAAGAGGCAAAATGGTAACGGGCACAGCGGGACCCATGAACCCTACCAGTCACGGGGTTGAACAAAGTTCAAGATAAAGGCCATAAAATTCTGGTTCCAGAAAGATTGATGGTGCAAATAGAGTCGCTATTTCAGAACTAGACTTAAAGTAGGATTCTCACGAAAATGAACTTTTAGAAAATAGCAAACTTATTATTTTTACTTTCTCTTGACATATCGGAGAAAAAAAAATAAACTCGAGGTTTTGATAAATATAGAGGTTTCATGACCCCCCGAAACAAGAAAAGTGGTTTTCACAATGTCGTCCGTCTGTAACTCGGGCTAGAACCGAAACAATTTTAAATATTAGGCTAAAACTTGATTTATTGGGTTTTCAAAGGTTCCCCCAGAGGGATTTCTTGGAACTATGTATCTAACCTTACTTTAATTTTGAAGGTCGTTTACTGAAGGGGAAAAAGAGAAAAAACTTATTACTTCCAAATTCATTCAAATGAATTTGATTAACTTTTAAATATTATAAACACTGTTTATCCTTATAAACAAGATGGCCATCCTCATTTACTCATGAAAATGACTTAGAGGTTAACTTATATCAGGGTAATTTTCCAATTATGATCATTTCTCCACAATTATTTAAGATACGAAATAACTTATCATTGTAAAGTTGTGGTATTACTATTAAAAAAAATTGTTGTGTGTACTTATGTACGCGCGTGAGAAGTTATACTTCTTTGGCATCATTAAATAATTTTATTTCTTTATTTTGTAAATATTAAATAACATATAATAAATATTTAACAATAATAATTTAATAATATTTAGTATTAATTATGTTAAATAATAATATTTTAATTTATATCAATAAATAATACATACGGATAGTTAACCTCAATTATATTGGAGCACTTGAAAAAGTCTATATAAGCACAATTTTTTCACTAATATTTACGAATAGTAAATAATATTAATCAAGATATTCAATTTAAATCACTACTGAATATAATTTATTAGCACATATATAATTCGCACTTGTATGAAACTAAAACACGTGTTGTGAATGTAGAAACTAGAAACATGTGGATAAATATTATATATATGAAAACAGTGATCAGAGGCGACGAGCGTACCAACATGCGCGAATAACAGAGGATTCTATTTCTATTTTGTTGGTAGCTTTTTTTTTTCGAGACTTTATGAGAGGTTTATCTTCAACCTGTTACTTTTGTGTTACAGTGATGCGCGCGCATCTTAAAATTTCACTCTCATCATTTTTTCATAACGCACCTAAAGAAGTATAACTTCAAAAATAAAAAATCTTTCGTTTGAAATATATTTTTATAAAACCAATTACATCTGAGCTATAAGAAAATATATATTTACTTTTTAACTTGATTCTTATGCTCTTTGGTGGACAATTATATTTCTCTTTTCTCAATTTCCTGTAACAATGTTTCTAGTCCTAGTGCCATAGAGTAAGTAACATTGTGTATTATTTAATCTATTATCTTTGGTGTAATGTTTCTACAACAATGTATATACCTATTATTTCGTTTCACAAATCTTACGAGTTTTTAGTAAATGTCTATTTTAAGATAAAAAACGAGAGAAAGTGTGTATGGAGCATCGTACCATTTTTTTTTTATCATCGCGTATGTTCATGGTGTACGCATATGTAACTACTCTAATAGGATAAGGATGAAGAATAAAGTATTTTAGTTAATCTACCCTCATTTTCGTGGAAGGAGGATGGCAAAACATTTAGGAAGATCCCCCTTTAGTAGACCTGAACGAGATTCGAGCCTCCATCCCCCCGTCATTGGCATACCAGTGATGAAAGTGACGCCATAAACTATTCGGGTACTGCGGGTACACAAACATATTCTTTTTACAGTCAACACTGATAACATTTTACTGTTTTATTATTGTTAATCTATAGGTATTAACAATATCTATCGACAGTGACAGCTACAGATCACATGATTTGACGTATGAATATATGCTAGTTATTTTATTAAGCTTTATAACTCTCAACAAAAATCTAAATAGCACTGTACCTACTATATCTCTATGAAACAAATTATTTAACTTTACCGTTTATTCTCAGTTTAATAAAAAAAATAGTATAGCTTTAGTAGATATTGAAACAAATATTAACATCAGAGGCGACTCATAGGTAATTGCCAAGAGAAAAGGTTTAATGGGACTTTACTAGTAAACCGTTCCCTGCTATTCTTTATCAAACACACGCTTTAAAATCAATAAAAATACAGTAATTAGGAAGAAAGCAACACTATACAGTTAGGTATAAATTAAAAGTGAAGCTTGAGGGATGAGTGATTATAATTACGGGCATGAGAGAATAATTAATAACCCTAGCATGGAACGGTCCCTGGAGATCTCAATGATAGAGCATTGGCACGCTAATTAAAAGGTCCCGGGTTCGATTCACGTGCACAGGGGTCTTTTTTTAAATGTATTCTAATGAATATATCTTCATCTATTTACAAGTGAAGATGAGGCTGGGATTTGCATCCCGGCAGATTGTGTTAACATTCCTAACTGGTATGCCATACCTTCTCGCAAATGTAGGTACATTTAATTTACATTCTACTTTCAACCTCCCTACTCCAGTGACATGGTTAAATACAGATAGCGGGGTTAGTAATGTGAGACGTGGTGGAGAAATATAATAATTGTTTTAATCACGTATTACTATTTGTTCGGATTATACGGTCATGTATTAATAACGCTAATGGTTTTTAGGAATTAGGAAAAGTTATATTTTTACAGGAAGTATACACACATTTGCGTGTATGGTGAGTGGAAAATCATTTTGTAAAAGAAACCACCCTCAGTACACCCGGTCGAGATTTGAACCTCGATCTCCCCGTCATCAGCAGTCTAGTCTACTGCAAATCAGCGTACACACTAGGCGAACGAGGGTGAACGAAGGGTAGCGAACAAACCCGAATTCGTTTGCTTAAATGTATATGTACTATACGTAGAAACGAACACCACCGAACGCAGTCATTCACTTTTGCCAAGGTTCGCTCATTGGTCGGTACAGTCTGTTGATAATGGATACGTAGTAGGGAACATCGACAACAAACCGAATAGAATATCATTTTATGTGTGGCTATGAAATGTATTACAACTCATTGGTTTATACCGCAAACATGAGTGTCTCTGGAATCCGACACACCGTTATTATTGTTTGTTTAGCACCACGTCTTACTACCCGTTCAGGTTATACGCTTAAGTACTAATTACGCTAATGGATTAGGAATTGGGAATGTTGAATTTTAGAGGAAGTTAAACCGCATTTGCGTGGAGGGAGAATGGAAAACCATTTTAGGAAAAACCACCCCCAGTTCACCCTACTGAGATTTGAACCTCGATCTCCCCGTCCTCAGCAGTCGAGCGCAACACGACTAGCACGTTAGCTAACTACGCCACCGAGGTGGGTCACAGTGATTATAATAGTAGATTAAAAAACTATACCATTCTCTATTTTTAAAAAGTGAAGTCATCAACCAACTTTGTTTTCTTTTTCTTCTCCAAAGCTGAACAGCTTCTACACTGATTACTACAGTGGCCCCGTGGCTTCTTTGGTGCTGACCGACAGCTCACAGCTGACTTCTGACAGTCAACATTTAGGTATATACCTAAATTTTGACTGTCAGGAGGGACAGCTGCTAAACACCTGTTTTTGCAGATCATATGGTTTGGCGTAGGGATACATAATTTGTCCTGGTAACTTTTCAAAGCTGTCAGTCAGCACCAAAGTAGCCATGGAGCTACTGTATATATGATGCACTAGAGATTATAATTAAATCATCATCATACATGTTGAAAAGTAGAGCAACTCCAAAGTTTCAACTAGACAACCAGCGAAAGTGAACGACCTTGAAAATTCTGTTCACCTAATGTGGATGGCAAGGCGAATTTTAAAACCAAGCGCCGAACTAATTCGACCGAATGCATTTGCTACCCTTAGTTCGTTATCGTTTGCCTAATGTATACGCGCCTCAAGAGTAGCACGTTAGACCACGCGGCCACCAAAAAGGGTACAAAAAAACAACTATATTGTCATCATTTTGTCAGTGATTTTTCCAAGCACGTTTTTGTTTACAAATATTCAGAGAGAGAAAAAAAAGTTGGTTAATGAGGAAATAGGGGAAGGGTGGGGGGGATAGACCAACGCCTGAACTTGTCTCGTCCCTACTTACAAAGAAAGCAAATTATACAGTATATATTAAATAGTAAAGTTGACGTTAAAAAAAAATATCTTCTCTCAAGAGTATATAACTTGGTACACTACAGTCTCCTTTTTTTTCCCCTCACCTTTTGATTTGCAGATGCGTTATAAAAAACCATCGTAAAGTTTTACGACACTTTGTCCTCCTCTCCCCACTTTTTCCATCATCCCAGTATTGAAGTTCCTACACTAGCTCTTTTTCTTCTTCTTCTTCTTACTGTAGTCCCTCCACCCCCCTTAGCCACCCCACCTTCCCCTTTTTCAGCATTTCCTTCCGTTGTGTATTTACTTCCTTTTCTAGTTTGTGTATATCAAGTTTACTGGCTTTGGCCATACACATATTATTAGTATATCTATATCACTCATCTCTCAGATTATGTCTTTATGTCTCGTGACTTCTAGAGTAAAATAAATAGAAATGAAAGTAATAATAGAAAAATAAATTTACAATTTCAAATCTAGGCCATGGAAAGATGCCAAAGCCGGTTGTATTTTTTTTTTTTTTCGAAGGGAAAATAATATTTCTACCCTATGACTCGCAAAAGTATCAAATTTCATGTAATATCAATTCGTTATATTTATAATAAAATCGTTTTGTTTCTTCGAATGTATTTTTGTTAGGTGATGCGAATAGATTTAACTTTTGTATAAATTATTTCTTATAGTTTTATCATAAAATTATTATACTACTCAATAGTAGCCTTAAATTTTATTTAAAAATTAGAAGACTTAACCCGGCTTCGGTGGCCGCATGGACTAATACGTCACTCTTACAATAGACTGGACTGTCGATTATGTGGAAATTGGGGTTCAAATCCCAGTAAGATGTACAGAGGTTAGTTTTTGCTAAATAGTTTTCAACTCTTCCTCAATGCAAATTCGGGTACACTTCCACTCTAAGACTTACGCTGTCTCATCTCTAACATACTAGCGTAATTGGTATATATGAGTATAACGCAGACGGGTAGTAATAATCAATGCTAATAAAAACTGGACACGTGTCCTAGGATTGATTCTTATGTTCGGGCTCTTATTTTTTTTAAATGCATTCATACTTGCTACCAAGATAATCTAGTCACAAAATTGAGTTTAGAGTCTTACTACCCATTCAGCTATTCACATATTCACATTAATGGGATAGGGATGAGGAAGGTTGAGTTAGGAAGCGTTGTACTCACATTTTCTTTAGAGAACAGTGGTAAATACATTTAGGAAAATCACATCTCAGTACATCTTGCCAAGATTCGAAGCCCGTCATCAACAAGCTGGAAAAGACGAGGCATTGTGAGTAATATTTTAGTTGCGGTGTTGCTTTCACACAAACATTAATTTTTTGTTGTTGAGATTGGACAGATTTTAAGTTGAATTGTAATTCAATGAACGTGTCTTTGTTGTAGATATTGTTGAAACAACCTATATGAATTAATCAGTAAACATTTATAAAGTGTATTACCCTCTGCGAAATTAAATGTTGTACCCTTAATTTACCCTGTAAGGTAGCAAAATTAACTTAAGTTATTCCACTAGGGTACAACTTATAAGATAGGGCCCTAGTGCAATCCTTCAAGGTAAAACTACTATATTTAAGGGTACACGGAGTGAATATCCTAAATTTTGAGTTTACCTCACTTTTCAATAAAGACTAGCGTACGTAATTATATATTGTAAGAAGAGACTATACAAATATATTGCATATTAAAATTAGGTATATATATATTAATGAATAATATATATATTTTATATTAGATTAATAAAATTCTATATTTCTCGAACCCGATTTTTAAATTTTCTTTCAAATCTCGAATAAAATTTGAATCCCCGAATCTTTGAAAAATTTACAATTTTGATTAAAGATTAAATATTATAAATTTAAATTTAAAAAAAAGGTTGTTTAAGACTTAATACCACTGATAAATGATATTTTGTTTATCATATATATTACGTCATAAACATAAAAAGAGAACACAATACTTTAAGTAAACAAATTAGATTGATAAAATTGGGTCCTCTTTTTGTGCTTTTGTAATCCTCCAATAATTATATTGTACAAGTTTATATAATTCCTTTTACCGATTTCTTAAAATTGTTATTTAAAATTTCAAGTCATGGTCTTCATATTCATATTTGAGTTACTTCCTAGATATTTTTACGAAATTCTCGAATACCATAGGATTTGAAGAGTTTGAAGGAACGAGGATTTGAGCATTTCATCTCACATATATATATATATATATGCTATATACAAATAGCATATATATATGCTATATACAAATAGCACGTCTCCTGGATGCATTCCCATGTGGCGTAGCTCTGAGCGGGGTCAATAAAAGATTTGTGTATTCGTCCAATCCCTGCTGAAGAAGTATATATATATTTATTTTTCTAGGAAAACCTATGGGAGAAGCGACTGAAAGGAAATCCTTTTCATCTTTCCCTCGAGCCTTAAACTAAACCACTTCCATGTAACAATAGATACAAATTCGTGTGTTTCTAGTAAAAACCTGGGATGGGGGGGAAGTTTCTTGGAGACATCCCATTCTAAGACGGTTCCTCCCTTGGTACTTGGAGATCTTTCAACAAAACATAGTTCTTCTAAAGTTTTGTTGTTGTTGTTATTGTTGTCATTCGAGCTATACGTGTAATGTTATATCTAGGGATGAAAAAGGCTGTATTTAGAAGAAGTGTAATTGCGTTTATATGGAGGAAGAGTGAAAAACGATTTAGGATAAATCAGCCATGCACAGTGCACCCAATCGGGATTCAAACCCAACCTCCCCCATCATCGGTAGTTTCAGTCAATTGTGAGAGATTCCGAACCCTTAGATCAGTCGGTAGCGTGTCTACCTAACAGAGCCAAGGGTTCGATTCCCGGAATGCATGGCCAAAACAACTATCTTTAAATCGGGGTATTCTCCCTTCACAGTGATAAATTAATGAACTGGGGTGTTGGGTGTTGTGTTTGTTCTATATATTTATTTATTTTAGTACTGCATCTTACTACCCGTTCGTATTATAAGCTTATGTACTAATTATGCTAATTGTTTTGGAGATTATGAAGGCAATATTTAGAGGAAGTGTACCCGCACTTGCGTTGAGAGAGCGTGGAAAACCCCTACGTACACCTGATTGAGATTGAAACCTTGATCTCCTCGTCATCGGAAGTCTAGTTCAAAAAGTGCACGTTAAATTCAACAAAAATTTAATAAATTGGACGAGTGAAACCTTGGACAAGTAGTTACCACTCACCCTTTTTCCAGATCGCGTATGGATACCCCGGAGTCGATGGTGATCCAGTCATCACCTCTCTTTCCTGCACCACATGAGGGGGAATTAAAAACCTACCCACACCCAAGACCATATCAGGGATGGGGGGGGGGATAGGAACAAAATATAGAGGTTATGGTTCAAACAATATTAAAATTAAGATACACGTACAAATTAGGGGGCTGTGTTACCATAAAAAGTACTTCAGAGAGCTTCTAGAGCTGTTTAATACTTAGAAATTGTCCTAGCTTTCGGCAGTTACAGTAGCCCATGGCTTCTTTTGTGATTACTGACAGCTGACGGCTTTGAAAGTTACCAGACCAAATTATGTATCCCTAATCCAAACCAAATGCTCTACAAAAACATGTGTTTAGCAGCTGTCACTTCTGACAGTCAACATTTAGGTCTATACCTAAATGTTGACTGTCAGAAGTCAGCTGTGGGCTGTCAGTCTCACCAAAGAAGATATGGGGCTACTCTATCATGCTATGTTGCCAAAAAAATAGACTTCAGAGATCTTCTAGAGGTGTTTAATATTTAGAATTTGTCCTAGTCTCTGGCATTTAGGGGGTTATGGTACCATAAAAAAACCAATTCAGATAGCTTCTAGAACTGTCTATCATTTATATTTTTTTCTAGCGTCCGGCAATTGAGGGATATGCCCACTAACTCACCCCCCCTCCCCTCCTCCCCTGAAATTATTGGCTGGCTACGGCCTTGCGCCACATATTTCCAATAATCTACGTGATCCATTTCATATTGATGAAAATATATATTTCAGATATCACTTTTTTTTAAGTGTTTCTATAACGATATTTAACGTGAGTTCTAACACTCAACAAACGTGAGTGTTGTTGCTGGTTTGCGGTTGCCAGCTGTCAAATGTCAAGATCGACGGAAGATGTTTTCCATCGTGGGTCTGGCTCTACACTAAGTATGTTTGTATACAGTAGCCCTATGGCTTCTTTGGTGCTGACTGACAGCTGATAGCTGATGGCTTTGAAACGTTACCAGACCAAATTATGTATCCCTACGCCGAAACATATGATCTGCAAAAACATGTGTTTAGTAGCTGTCACTTCTGAGAGTCAACATGTAGGTATATACCTAAACGTTGACTGTCAGAAGTCAGCTGTTAGCTGTCAGTCAGCACCAAAGAAGCCATGGGGCTACAGTATTTAGTTGTAATATAGACATGAGCTGAGAGTATTCTCTCGCACAGATAAATGATGGTTAAAAGACAAGTAGTCTACTTAATTGCACTTTTTTTTGGAAACGTTGAGTTACACTGAGAGAGTATGAAACCAAAAGTCCAACAACATTACTGAAGAAAATAGCATCTCCAATATATAGTCAAAAAAACAATTCAATAGTATGTCTTCCGCAATTTAGGGTCTGGAGTCAATCATAAACCACGTGACGGTGTTTAGAAGGGGTGAAGAGGAGCTACAACATTTACATGGTGTTACATGGAGAGAAGAGGAGTACATCAATGTTACATAACATAGAAAATATACTGTACACTCTAATGTTGAAAAAATAATATTAACAATTGTTTCGCTGTTAATGTGAACATACATGATAACTTCTTATTCAGAGCTGTATTATATCTGAGTACTTCTTTTAATGTCACAAAATATTCTCTATAAAATAATGACCTTCACGCTTGATGTAATAATAATGATGATGATGATGATGAGGAGGATAATATTGCACGTTTAGGATACATCTGCCGTAGCTCAGTAGAGGAAAGATTATCCAATACTCATGTAGTGTTGCCCAGAGGACATTCGGACGTCCCCTGAGAAACGGTACATAAGTACTGGTAAATTTTCCCACTACTGAGCTACGAATGATTTTGTTATAGGAGACACACTGACGTCATAAAGACGTGATTTGTTTTTATTACGTTTTACTTAGCATATTAAAATGAATATAATCATATATTTAAAGTTCTTTGTAGTATTTTCTTAAAGTGAGATCAAGGTTCGAATCCCGGATGGGTGTACTGAGAGTTGTTTCCACTATCTCTCCACGCAAATGAGCGTACACTTCCTATAAGTGCAACCATTTTCATCCCAAATATATTAGCATATGCGGATAGGAAAAACGGCTCGGCTATTAAAACTCGATAGCACAAAGGTGTATATTCTTGTCAGCATCTTCTCTCCCCCCCCCACCCCCCCGGAGTCATTATCAAAGGAACTAGTCTTTGTTTGTCGGAAAGATGGAAAGAGACAAAACTTCCGTCGAGCCCGCCCACCACACAGCATTATCGCTACAACTATCACCACTAGTGATATATCACTATATCACTTAATGACATCATGGCTTATATATATCACCCCCATCAACACGCGAGTGTCACGATGAGTCTAGAGAAACAGTCGCTAGGAGCGCCACAGTCGCTCGCTTCCACCAGCTCTTTCCTCATTACACGTTATCAGTTATCACGTTACTCAAAATTAATGGTTGATTTTCATTTCAGATAAGCCCCGCTCTGACACACAACTTACCCAAAAGTTACCGTTTGGTTGAGCCGAGAGGAAAAGTTAATCCTTAGAAGAAGAGTGGGCTATTACAGTGATTTAATTAATTCTTTTTTTTTAATTTTGGTGAATTCTGTCAAGCCACTAATTCTACATTCTCAAATAGAGAAAGTCTTGTAATAGTAAAATTTATCTACGTCAATATTACGATGGATCTTGACGTTTTGTGTCCACCACGACGCAAAAATAAATGTTTTACAAATCTGTCTGACTGCTTCCACTACTCTTTGTTCCCATGTCTGTCTCTCTCCATGACTGTCTATTTGTCTTTGTGTTTGTTTGTTTCCATGTCTGTCTGTCTCCTTCACTTGTCTGTTTGTCCCTATGTCTGTCTGTATCCATCACTTGTCTTTTTGTCCCTATGTCTGTCTGTTTGTCTCCATCACTTGTCTGTTTGTCCCTATGTCTGTCTGCCTGTCTCCATCACTTGTCTGTTTGTCCCTATGTCGGTCTGTCTCTATCACTTGTCTGTTTGCCCCTATGTCTGTCTGTATCCATCACTTGTCTTTTTGACCCTATGTCTGTCTGTTTGTCTCCATCACTTGTCTGTTTGTCCCTATGCCTGTTTATTATCATGTCTGTCTCCATCACTTGTCTGTTTGTCCCTATGTCTGTCTGTTTGTCTCCATCACTTGTCTGTTTGGCCCTATGTCTGTCTGTCTCCATCACTTGTTTGTTTGTCCCTATGTCTGTCTGCCTGTCTCCATCACTTGTCTGCTTGTCTCTGTGTATGTTTGTCTATCTGTCCTTGTCTGTACCTGGTGTTATAGACGATATTGCTTGATAGATTTCGTTCATGCTTGATATGCATATGAACATACCTTTAAGTAGAATCATGATTTTGATTCTATTCCTAAAATTGATTTGTAGTTAACTGATGAATGATTTTAGAAATTTTTTTTTTTCAAAAATGACTTAACTGATGATTATTTTAGAAGTGCTTATATGATAAATTAAAATTAATTTTAGTTTTTTTAAATAATAAAAATGCATTTGAGTTTAGTTTACTGATAACCTATTTTCTAACATTTGAATATATATTTTTAAATGGCTGTAAATATGTTTTGAATTAATATCTGTAGCAGAAAATAGGTGTATGGTTGAACGGTATAGTTCCATTTTTATAAAATGAACCTTATTTGTCAGCAAAAAAAAAACTAGATTTATTTTCACATACTAATAAGTCATAAGTATTCATGAGAAAACCATTTTGGATGTGATTCTTCGGTACAAAGCAAACTGGATTGGGCACGTTTCGTAAGTGGAATTTGCATGACACTTGACTTGACATATTGATATATTTAAGTTGCCATTGTTTATGTTATGTACCACCTCTTCCTGCTATAATACATGTTTATATATTAGTATAATCAGCCTGTAATATAATGTTTAATATCACCAATATTCGTGTTTGAGTCATTTTACCTATATACAGAATGTTCGAAAACTAAACGCCCAAATTTCCCAAATAGTTTGAATTAAAAGTAATACAAAATCCCTGTACACTTACATCATGCAGACGATGCTAATACCATTAAATTGTATTCAAAGTTTCGGCCTACAGAATCTGGGGATCAAAGCTGATCAAGCATGCGTGAACAACAAGTTGCATAGTAGCTAGGCGCGTATCAACACACACCTCGACAGCTTAGATCACGGCATCAGAAAAAAAAAACAATTAATAGTAAACAACACACCAGTCCATCTAGACATGTGAATACGTTCTGAGCGTCATCACTAACTGTCCTACATCACAGAAAGTGCTTGTTATTATTACATGTGCAGTGCAACGCGCCTAACTCCTATGCAACTTGTTGTACATGCATGCTTGAACAGTTTTACTCTCCCGGGGCTGTACGCCGAAACTTTGAACACAATTTAACGGTATTATCATTTTTTGCCAGATGTAAGTGTATAGGGATTTTGTATTACTGTATGTTCAAACAAGCTATATGTGCAGTTTGGGATATGAATTTCCGAACATCCTGTATATATATAATCAGCCCCCAATATTAAGTAATATAAACCAAGGACAGTACGCGTAATCATACATATCCCGGGCATATGGATAATATGTCGGTTCTATAATTAAGCTAGTTTGTAAGCCGTGTGTTTATATAATCATTCTGTTTATAAAGTATACGTTAAATACCTCAAATAAATATAAGATATCACACATCCAACCCGAGCCCTTATATTAACTAAATTGATAGCTTAACGAATTCTCACATAAATAGTGAATGTCTTCGTCAGAACCATCTGTAATCGAACCAGTCCCTTAAACTTGTGGACGATCTTTCTTATCACTCAGCCGAGAGTATTATTTGCGTTTCTGGAGCCGTTAAAAATTATTATTTCAAACCTCATAGCAATGTATTATTATTATTATTATTATTATTATTATTATTATTATTATTATTTGCACCGCGTCTTACTACCCGTTCGGGTTATACGCTCTTACGCTAATGTGTAATGGTAGGGTGATTGTGAGATGAAATGAAGGACCTACAGTTTAACGTGGAATCCGAACCACGGTGGAGGCCTGGCATTCCCCACATTCACAAGATGTCTTGTCAGAGGTGAAGGAAGGGTTTGGTAATCAGATAAATCTGTGCCGGGACCGAGGATTGAACCCCGGCCGCCAGCACAGAAGTCTGACACCTTACCCTAGACCACCAGGTCACCCCATAGCAATGTAGTAGTAGTAGTAGTAGTAGTAGTAGTAGTAGTATATTTTTTAGAGGGGGGGTTGAGTTGATATTAACAGAGAAGAAGTATAATAAACAAATATTTAAAAATACCAGATACCGAGAAAATCCTCTAAACTCTTTAGGCGTTAGCGACGGGAGTAGACGGACGGACGGTTGAACAGAAATATAAAGATGGTATTTGAAAAAAAAAAAAAAACTTTTTCAGACTTAGTGTCACATAAAATGTAGCCTCCTCAACCTTCGTTTAAAATCTAGAAAAATATATTTTCACGACAGTAACACTTCACTGCGTTTGTAAGATAGGCCTGATGTATAAAATAGCAATTTATAGTATAGTGATAAATAGGTTGAAAAGTAATACTTATAACCCAATATCGCTTTAAATCCTTTGAAAAATCCTTAGAAATATTCCAATTTTGACCTAGTTACATCCATTCCACCTCATAACAGCTTGTCCCTATCTTGATTGAGCCAGTTATATCCAATCCACCTCATTACACCCTATCCCTATCTTTAGCTAGTTACATCCAATCCACCTCATTACACCCTATCCATATCTTTAGCTAGTTCTATCCAGTCCACCTCATTACACCCTATTCCTATCTTGAGCTAGTTCCATCCAATCCACCTCATTACACCCAAATCCATATCTCTAGCTAGTTCTATCCAGTCCACCTCATTACACCCTATCCCTATCTTTAGCTAGTTCTATCCAGTCCACCTCATTACATCCTATCCATATCTTTAGCTAGTTATATCCAATCGACCTCATTACACCCTATCCCTATCTTGAGCTAGTTCCATCCAGTCCACCTCATTACACCCTATCCCTATCTTTAGCCAGTTCTATCCAGTCCTTACACCCTATCCATATCTAGAGCTAGTTCTATCCAATCTACCTCATTACACCCTATCCATATCTTTAGCTAGTTCTATCCAGTCCACCTCATTACACCTATCTATTTCAGGTCCATTCTAATGAAATTTTCCCATATGTGTCTTCCCCTAATTTAAGATGAGCATTAATGATTTGAAAGCAGATAGTCTAATAATTGTGTCTAGTATGTCCTTCGTAACTAGATGAAATATAGATAGCTCAATAAAAACTATAAATAACTGTTCATGGTCTGATCTAATAGATACATGTCACTAAATTACAATTAATTATTGTTCCATGAATGCTGACAAATGTTTGTTTTGGTTGTTATTTATATGAACGTATGCTTTGTCATATATTTTTTCTACCGCAACTTACTACAATTTCAGGTAATGTGCATTTATAATAATCAAGCTAACGTTATAATGTTGAGTAGGATAGATTTAAGAGTAAATGTACCAACATTTGCGTGGAGGTAAAGTAGTAAACCGTACACTCAGCCGGGATTCGAATAACAATCTCCATGTCACCAACAAAACAGACTTAATGATATTTACATTTAGAGCACGCGCACATCTTTGTGGGTATTATTATTCATATTATTGATCATAATAATTACTTGGTTATAATTTAGAATGATTTGCACAATGTAGTTGGTTATTTTTTTTACCGATATATGGTTCTAGGTTCTTTAAGCCTAATGACTACAAATGACAGATATTTGGAATACAAAGAATACCTTCCCTATAATCTAACTTGGCTGATCTAACAAGGACTTGAACTATGGGCATACAATTATTAAATAACGAGTATTGTTTTAAGACGCTGAGAAATGTTAAACAAAACTTTTAATTGGATGTTTTATCACGAAATAACAAGTTCAAAGTTTCCTTGCAATCCAAACCGAGAGAAGTTTAATGTTTGTTTATTATTAGTTCGTTCAATGGTTAAAGCTTATTAATTAATAAGTGATTGTTAGAATAGTTCATTAGAAATGCACCCACACTTACATGACTGGAGAAAAAAAGAGGGAAACCAGTGTGATAAATAACATCAAGAAAAAACATCACTAATTCATCCCAAACTTGATTCGAAACCTTGACGTTCCCTTCACCATCAACCCACTCTACTGCGAGAGTGACGCCTTAGATCAGGGGTTTTCAAATTTCTGAAACTAAAGGAGTGCTTAAACCAGAAAAAATTACATTCTTGAGCTCTCGTAAAAAAAACGGGAACAGGATGTTCGAAAAGTTACTGTTCAATAAAATATAACGTACCTCATTGCAGTTCTTCTTATAACAAGTTTTGTAAATCCCCCCTATGGACCTGAAGACATGTTTGGACACGCATATTCATGTGATATGATATTATATGACATGAATATGTGTGTCTAGACACGTCTTCAGACCCATGGGGGGCATTTACGACACCTGTTATAGGAAGAACTGCAATTAGGTACAGTACTTGATATTTTACTGAACAGTTAACTTTTCGGGAATTATCGCCCCGTGGTTTCAGTGGTCAGTGCACATGGCTACTAGCCAACCTAAAGGTACCGGATTTGATTCCCGGTTGATACCTTGGGTAATTTTCCCGAAATGGGGATTACCCCAAAGGTCACCAGGGTTTGGTTAATTAGTCTTGAGATTGGTTTAAATGTTTCCACTGGTTCCACACCCTCATACCATCACCATCATACTCATAGAGACATTGAAAGAGCCTCCACGGAAAGGATGTACTATTAGTACATTCGGGCGTCCCCTGAGACACGGTACATTAGAAATGGATAATCTTTCCCCTACAAGTAAGTATAAAACAAATGCAAAAAGATCAAATGTTCTGGTTTCGCCTTTGGCAAATATCCTTTAATCAGATTTTTTTAAATTGTGATCCTAATTACTGATTTTATGAGAGGGCACAGTTTGAAAAACGCTGCCATGAACCATGTGAACACCGGTGCGTGTGAGCATACTGATAGGCTCATGATGTTATATAGTATATTTTTTTATTAATTTATCTGTTTTAACATACGGGTTGTTTAGTTACTTAATAAATGAGGAGAAAATATAGAGGATGCTTACATAAATGCAGCCGCATTTGCGTGGTGTATGACGGGATTAAAAACCACAGTGCTAAATCACAAGTTGGAAACCATCCCCCAGTGCACCAGTCTTGGATTCAAACCTCTACTTCCTTTGTCGCCTGGCAACCCATTCTGTTGAGAGGATGACTCCTTTGACCACTCGAACGCTGGTGTGGGTATAT
Source organism: Timema cristinae (assembly GCA_039000515.1). NCBI lineage: Eukaryota > Metazoa > Arthropoda > Insecta > Phasmatodea > Timematidae > Timema > Timema cristinae. The sequence goes on along the minus strand of JBCFYV010011172.1, from coordinate 20,270,397 downwards.
GGTCGCTATGAAGGAAGTCAGTCATTGGTCAAAGTCATTGACGTCAGAAAACACACCAAGCACTAGATTTGACAGTTTTATCCTTGGCCTACTATTGGTCTAACAAATATTGACCCGCCTTGAAAGTTTCATTGGGATGGTCAGATGCCTCATAAAACGTAAGAATGTTTTAATGAAAAAAAAAATTGTCTTCTCTCAGTCTTGGGGTATCATCAATCGGTACAAAGTCTCCAACGTTTCGCTCATCATGGCCCTAGCCATCTTCAAGAACGACATAAAGTATCTTTATTTAAAAAAATGTTACTTCTCTCCGGGAGATGGCCACTGTGATGATAGCCGAAACGTCGTAAGGCTTTATTCGCACTTTCGCTGAAAATAGAAAGCAGAATCTGCTTCAGTGAAGCAGCAATTCACTCGTATGTTGACCCATGATGCATTGCAATGCTTTAAACAGCTGATTATCAACATATTTTATTTTCTAGTGAATAAACAAATATTTTATATCATTCTCCCGATGGTTGTTTTCAAACTATAACGCTGTGTCGTGGCACAATCCATTACATCGATACACACGCTTTATATTAACACGTCATTTCAAATCTAAAAGGCCAATGAAGCTGTCTGCTAAATTCTAGCTGTAGAGCGCATGCGTTGTCAAATGCGCTTGCGCACTGATTTTATATGGATGGTTCTGAGATATGATTGGTTCTCCTGTGCTGAACATCTTAGGCAGAGCGGACGAAGTAGAGATGAACTGAACTTTAGTGGAACAGTTTCCCTCGATTAATAATTAATTTGTGCTCTTCACGGGACCACGTTTTTGTTATGTGCAAGTTTTTAGGCGAAGGTGTGACTTTAGAAACCAACCTATGTGTGCTATATTCCTCTTTTCATTATAAAAGTAAAATAAATGTCCACTCCTTTTTGTATTTAATCCTATCCTTACTTGATTGAGAGTCTGCTAACCAAAGGTTTGCTTGATATGTCTGCTCAGCCATCCGTAGAAGGGCGCACACTCAACCGTTTGGCCGGTTACTGTCACCCACTCTATGTGGGAGCAAGCACATGTACGATGAAAGTCGTGAAAAGGCTCTGATCTCCCGTTGTCTTCAGCGCTAAATTTCTATGAGCTATAGAGAAAATGCCTAAGAAATTTTGCCGGAAAAAAGTGTTTCATATCATAGCTTCTAAGCATATTTTACGTGCCTCAATTGACATGCGACTTAACGGCTTTACTTCTTCTCCAAAGGAGGTTCCATTACAAGTTTGTATCAAATTCCGTAGATATCGGCCAGATTTGAGATCCTCGAACTTCAAGTCGTGAGACGAGCACTTTACCCCAATATCCCTGAAGCTCAAATATAATAAAATGTATAATCTGCTTTTGGTTGGAAGAACAGTTTATAAATTTCAAACATATTTCTTTGCTGCCAATATTGATATTATTTTACTATATTAGTTGTGTTATTTTGTAGGCATTGTTTATATCTATCAAAATTGACAGCTGCAGTTAACATGACTTGATGTTTGGATGTATTAAAATTGTTTGAGTAGATTTAATAACTAACAAATATTCTTCTTCCTACTTCAAAAAATGAAATAAACGGTACGGTTCACCACAAAGACTGCCTCCCGCTTTTATCTTAAAATAAACATTCATTAAAAATTCGTAAAATATTTGAAACCAAATAATAGGTTTATGCATTGTTTAAAAAGACTACACCAAAGAGAATGAATGAAATAATATACACTGTTACTTAATTTATGACATTAGGATCTAAGGAAGCTGTTACTGAATAATTGGGAAAATAGAAGAAACCTCTTTGTCCACCAAATAGCTTAAGAATCAAAATAAGTTTCAAGACCTGAATCAAAAAGTATTACTATTTGCCTATAGCTCAGAAACTATTGGTTCAATAAAAGTATATTTCAAATAAAATACTTGTATCTTCAATAGTGCTACAATTTTATAATGATGAAATATTTCGTATCTCAAATAATTGCGAATTGTAAAATCTCCCCAGTGTAAATTACCCTCAAATCATTTTCATGAGAAAATGAGGATTTCCATCTTGTTTATAATGATAAACAGTGTCTAGATATAAATTTAATCAAAATTGTCATAGTGAATTTCGAGAAAATTTTTTCTTCTTCTTATTTTTGCCCTTCAGTAAACTACCCTTAAATTTAGGTTTATATATCTAATTCCAAAAACCTCTCGCAGAACTTATGAAAAACCCCTATGTACCAAGTTTTAGCCCAATCGGTAAAATAGTTTTGGCTCTTGCCGAGGTACAGACAGACAGACAATTTTATTGACGATCACAATAATTTCTCTCCTAAGGTGTCGAGAGAAAGTAAAAATAGGTTCTCCTTAAATATATATATGTAATAAACAAGAATTTCTTACCTGATATTTGAAAGAGATTCCCGAGACTTTGATTGGTGGAAACCTATACCAAATACATCAAACTGTTTGGTGTCGGGGGGAAGGTGGAAGGCATTTCCTTTTCTATTCAGAACTCGATTATAAGCGCTTGACAAACGCCGGCCGGTCTCTTTAAGTGGAAACTACCAATTTGATGGGTTGCGTGACAGAACCCTCCCCCCCCCCACCCGCATTGTAGTGTCACGGAACTTGCAATCTCATCACCATCCTCTTGAATGTTTTTTTTAATCTTTTTAATAAGCCGCCGAGTGGCCGTGGAACTACTCGAAGAAGGTTTTGGGTTCAAACAAGAGGCGGACCGAGGAAATGATGAAGAGCTGATGGCGGTGGGATCTTCCCGCGGATATTAGAAATCTTCCAAACTGTTTTACATCTTTGATGGCTTCTAAGTTTGTGTGACGTCTACCTTTAAACAAACCAAGTTTCTGAGTTCTAATATAAATTCTGGCAGGTTATATTCATCCGTTTTACCTCAGTAATAAGTTATATCGCGTAGTTTTATGGTTATTAAGCATGGCAGGAACATGTTACAACAAGGGTCGTGATCGACCGGTTGATCTTGCAGCAATGTTAAATCGATCGCGTAAGAAAACTATATCGTCACAAAAAGGCAAGCGTTCCTTGCATTATTCCACTATGGTACAGCTTATAAGATAAGCGTCATAGTGTAATCCATCAAGGTAAGACTACTTACTACCTTCCAGGGTAAAGAGAATATTTATTATTTATTTTATGTATTTTCTATAAATGCAGGGACATAAGTATTGGAGTAAACATTGAATTTGAGGAATAAATACAATATTTGTAGGGAAAAAAATTAAAGTAGTTTGGAGGAAACCTTGCTGGTCACGTGATCTTTATTAAAAGTAAGAGTCGATCTGAGCCCAAAAAAGGTTGCCGACCCATGTGTCACAACATGTTTATCTCAGATACCATCTACTTAAATAAATTTAGTGAATAATTGATTAGATCCCAATGCCGATGCCAGAATGCACGTTCTGATGCTTTCAGAAGCGAAGCACGAGAATATATTAAATAATGTACTAACACTACAGATCACCACATGATTTTAACCGTACCTCAAAGTAACGGGTCGTTACATTTCACTTTAATATACCCGAAAGAAAATTATTAGTAAATAAAAATTAAATAAAGCAATGTTCCCGAATTTCTAGAGATGTATGCTACTGTCATATTACTCTACAGAGGACTGAGTGAGAGCCTCAGTCGTATGCATCTCAGGTAGCAGTAAAATGCAACTCAGATGGCAGTAAATGTATTGTTTCATCCGTCAGACGCAACTAAGATGGCAGTAAATATATTGTTCCATCCGTCAGAGGCAACTCAGATGGCAGTAAATATATTGTTCCATCCGTCAGAGGCAACTCAGATGGCAGTAAATGTATTGTTCCATCCGTCAGACGCAACTAAGATGGCAGTAAATATATTGTTCCATCCGTCAGAGGCAACTCAGATGGCAGTAAATATATTGTTCCATCCGTCAGAGGCAACTCAGATGGCAGTAAATGTATTGTTCCATCCGTCAGACGCAACTCAGATGGCAGTAAATATATTGTTCCATCCGTCAGAGGCAACTAAGATGGCAGTAAATGTATTGTTCCATCCGTCAGACGCAACTCAGATGGCAGTAAATATATTGTTCCATCCGTCAGAGGCAACTAAGACGGCAGTAAATGTATTGTTTCATCCGTCAGAGGCAACTAAGATGGCAGTAAATGTATTGTTTCATCCGTCAGACGCAACTCAGATGGCAGTAAATGTATTGTTTCATCCGTCAGACGCAACTCAGATGGCAGTAAATGTATTGTTCCATCCGTCAGAGGCAACTAAGATGGCAGTAAATGTATTGTTTCATCCGTCAGAGGCAACTCAGATGGCAGTAAATGTATTGTTCCATCCGTCAGAGGCAACTCAGATGGCAGTAAATGTATTGTTCCATCCGTCAGAGGCAACTCAGATGGCAGTAAATGTATTGTTCCATCCGTCAGAGGCAACTCAGATGGCAGTAAATATATTGTTCCATCCGTCAGAGGCAACTAAGATGGCAGTAAATGTATTGTTTCATCCGTCAGAGGCAACTAAGATGGCAGTAAATGTATTGTTTCATCCGTCAGAGCAACTCAGATGGCAGTAAATGTATTGTTCCATCCATCAGAGGCAACTAAGATGGCAGTAAATGTATTGTTTCATCCGTCAGAGGCAACTCAGATGGCAGTAAATGTATTGTTCCATCCGTCAGAGGCAACTCAGATGGCAGTAAATGTAATAAATGGCCCTAAAATATAATCATAGATATCCTTATTGTGTACTATTTTACATTCTACGAGTACCTTAATTACTATATATCTAGTTAATTAAAATAGCTAGTAATACAAATATACCTCCTTCGGTGGCGGCATGGTCTAAGGCGTCGTTATATTAGACCTCTAATGACAGAGAGATCGGAGTTAGAATCCCGGTCGCGTGTATAGAGAGTGGTTATCCATTATAGCTTTACACTCTCCCTCCATCCAAATGTGGATATACTTCTTCTAAATTCATCTTCCTCAACCTTTGCATACTAGCGTGATTAGTAGCCTACATATGCATATAACTTATCCAAGTAGTAAGACGTGATGCTAGAAAAAACAAATACAAATATGAAATGTGAAGAATCCTTTTAAAGTTGTGTTATCTACTGCTAAATAAATCCATAGATATGAAGTGGATAGTAATAAGATGGTAATTAAAGCTGTCCCTTATAAGGGGTCATCTATTAACACCCAACCCCTTTTTATTACCTCCCCACCCCCACTCTCCAACCCCTTTTACACCCAGTAGTATTATTATTATAATTATCACCGCGTATTACTACCCGTTCGGGTTATACGCACTTACCCTAGTGTGTAATGGAAGGGTGATTGTGAGATGAAATGGAGGATCAACAGTTTAACGTGGAATCCGAACCACGGTGGAGGCCTGGCATTCCTAACATTCACACGTTGTGATTAATACACGTCTTGTCAGAGGTGAAGGAAAGGTTTGGTAATCAGATAAATATGTGCCGTGACCGAGGATTGAGTCCCGGAGCCCCAGCACATAAGTCTGACACCTTACCCCCTAGACCACCAGGTCACCTTACACCAAGTAAACACTCGTTCTGTATCAGTTGAGCTCATGCCAAAAGTAGTAGCATTTGAATGCACTAATGGCTAGGGATTAGGCAGGTTTAATTTGAAGGAAGTACACCAGCATTCGCGTAGAGGGAAAGTGGAAAACAATTTAAGAAAAGAACCTCAGTACACCCAACCGGGTTCAAACCCAGATCTCCCCGTAATATGCAGTCTAGTCTAACACGAAAGTAGCGCGTTAAACCATACGACCACCTAAGCGGGTACTTTACTTGTCACTTGCAAAACTATTTAAAGAGATTCTTAACAGAGTATTATTATTATTAGCACCGCGTCTTACTACCCTTTCGGGTTTTACGCACTTACGCTAATGTGTAATGGTAGGGTGATTATAAGATGAAATGGAGGACGTACAGTTTAACGTGGGATCCGAACCACGGTGGAGGCCTGGCATTCCACACATTCACAAGATGTCTTGTCAGAGGTGAAGGAAGGGTTTGGAAATCAGATAAATCTGTGCCGGGACCGAGGATTGAACCCCGGCCGCCAGCATAGAAGTCTGACGCCTTACCCCTAGACCACCAGGTCATCCTTAACAGAGTACACCGAAATATGGGTTTACCCTTTCACGTTGATAAATTAACGGCCGGGAATTGGATGTTGTGGCTGTTTTAATATTAAATTAGATTATAAGACAGATGAAGCTACGGCAGGCCTAGCAAGACTGTAGTGGAAAATATATTGCTTGAATAAAAAATTGACCCAGCTCACAGGCTGGAAACAGTAATGGATGTAAAAAGGCAGAGTATACCACGGGGAAGAGATCTCTTGTCATAACTCTTTTAACATTAGAATTTAAGTATAAGATATGTGTTACGTAACACTGCTATGTAGGCCTATCTCCTCTGCAATGTAACACCATATAGGCATTAGAGCTCTTCCCCCTCCCCAACAGCATTACGTGGTTTATGGATTAACCCTATAGATATTCTACCTCAAGGGAGGACATAATCTATAAAAGCTGTAGCTATAAAAAGAAACAAGACTAAAACAACGATTGTTCTTGCATATATATCAACTAATATGAACCTAATAAAGCATTTAATTAATATGGTATTATTAAATACGTATTTAACGTGCACTTTCTGAACCGATTGACTACATTATCAGCCAGCACACCACGACTCATAAACCAACTTGAATGTAAATGAGACACAGCATCCAGCCCCCCAGCTGGTAGTTCAGCACTATGATCAGAAAAACATACATTTCACCAATGATAAATTTTTCGGACGTGCCAAGAATCGAACCTAGAAACATTAACTCAGTAGACAGACACACCACCAACTGAGCTAAAATGTCGAACTTGACCTGTTAAGAATATCAATTTTATTAAAATGTGGAATGTAAAGTTGTAATATTATTATTATTATTAGCACCGCGTCTTACTACCCGTTCAGTTTTTTGCACACGCTAATGTGTAAAGGTAGGGTGATTGTGAAATGAAATGGAGGACGTACAGTTTAACGTGGAATCCGAACCACGGTGGGGGCCTGTCATTCCTAACATTCACACGTTGTGATTAATACACGTCTTGTCAGAGGTGAAGGAAGGGTTTGGTAATCAGATAAATCTGTGTTGGGACCGAGGATTGAACCCTGTACCCCAGTACAGAAGTCTGACAACCTACCCCTAGACCAACAGGTCACCGAAGTGTAATATTCATCCATAATATATATTTTATTTGTGTATATATATTATATATATATATATATATATATATATATATATAAAATACTGTCCAACACCTTAGCTCAGTCGGTAGCGTGTCTTTCTACTGAGCTAAGGGCCCCGGGTTTGATTCCTGGCATGGCCGAAAAATTGTCATTGTTGAAAATGTAAGTCTACCCTTCCACATTGATAAATTAATGGCCAGAGATTGGATGTTATGCCTGTCCTAGTCTTAAGTTAGATTGTAAGGCGTATGAAGATACGACAGACCTAGCCAGCCTGTAGTGGAAAATATATGGCTTGAATAAAAAACTGACCCGGATCACAGGCTGGAATTAGTAATGGATGTAAAATATTATATAACTATTAAAATAATAAGGGTTTACTGTAAAATATGGAATCCACCTTATCAGGGGACACAAAACATTGAAAAAGTTAATATAAACCTATTCAATTAGACCTTGTTTCCCAGATATAGTCATGTTTGTACTTGATCAAGTAATGTGGGGCTGCTTAACATAGTAACAAGTGCTCAAAAACCTGCTTCGGCGGTCACATGGTCTAAAAGTAATCCCTCACGCAAGAGACTAGACTACCTTTGTCAAGGAGGTGGGAGTTCAAATCCTGATCGGTTGTACTTAGGGTGCTTTTTCCCCCCAAATGATTTTTCACTCTCCTTTTATGAAGATACTGGTACACTTCCTCTAGATTGAAATTTCCTCAACCTTAACTCACTAGCGTAACAAGTAGATACCTACATATGTGTATAATCTGAACAGATAGTAAGACTGGGTGCTAAATTTAAAAAAATAAGTGTTCAAAATGGCCACCACCTATCTGAATGCAAACAGTCAACTGCCATGTATGTTTGAAAGAGTAAGGTATTCTGCGAGAGGAAGAAAATTACTTTGTGGGTACTTAACGTAAGCGTTATTATATTTTTCCTATTCTGATCATATATCCGCAACTATTTGAGATACTAAATAACTTATTACTTTAAAGTTGTAGTAATATTAAGAATAGAAAACTTTTATTTGAAAAATGTATCTTTAAAAAATCAATAGTTTCTGAGCTCTAACAAAAAAGTATATATATTTAAATTATATTCAGGAAATTTAATTATTATGCTCTTTGGTGGACAGAGATATTCCTCTTTTCTCAATATATTTTTAATAGTGTATATTATTCCATCTGTTCTCTTTGGTACTAGTAGGTTATTATTATTATTATTAGCACCGCGTCTTACTACCCGTTTGGGTTATACGCACTTACACTAATGTGTAATGGTAGGGTGATTGTGAGATGAAATGAAGGACCTACAATTTAACGTAGAATCCGAACCACGGTGGAGGCCTGGCATTCCCCACATTCACAAGATAACTTGTCAGAGGTGAAGGAAGGGTATGGAAATCAGATAAATCTGTGCCGGGACCGAGGATTGAACCCCGGCCGCCAGCATAGAAGTCTGACACCTTACCCCTAGACCACCAGGTCACCGACTACTAGTAGAATGTGACTCTTTTTAATTTCTCTTGACACCTCGGAGATAAAGTATTGGGATTGTCAAAAATAATTTAACTTGAGATTTTGATAAATGTCAACTTTGCATAGTTCCCTGAAACCAAATAAATGATAAGGCGCACCACACAAACCTTCTCTCACTTTTATCTTAAAATATACATTTACTAAAAACTCGCATGTTTTGTGAAACGAAATAATAGTTTGTAGAACCACTCCACCAAAGATCATAAATTAAATAATATACACTGTTACTTAACCTATGGCATTAGCAACTAGGAAAAATTCTACAGAAAACTCGAGAAAAGAGAAACATCTTTGTCCACCAAAAAGCATAAGAATCAAATTCATTTTCAGAGACCTGAATTAAAAAGTATATATATTTATCTATAGCTCAGAAACTAATGGTTTTATAAAAATATATTTCAAATAAAATATATTTAGTACTACAACTTTACAATGATAAGTTATTTCAAATCTCAAATGATTGCGGAGAAATTATGAAAATTTGAAAATTTCCCTTATGTAAAGTACACTCAAAGTAATTTTCACAAGAAAATGAGAGTTTCCATCTTGTTTATAATAATAAACAGTGTCTAGATAAAAACTTTAATCAAAATCATTAGTGTGAATTTTGAGAAAATCAATTTTTTCCTCTTTTTGTCCTTCAGTAAATCACCCTTAACTCTAGGATTAGGTGTATAATTCCAAAAACCCCTTGTGGCGATCTTATTAAAACGCCATTAACCAAGATTTAGCCCAATTGGTAAAATGGTTTCGGCTCTTGCCAAAGTACAGACAGACGACATTGCGAAAACCACTTTTTTTTTTGTTTCAAGGGGTCAGGAAACGTCGATATTAACTATCAAAATTTTCTATTTAATTTTTTTTTTTTTTTTTTTTTTTTTTTTTTTTTTTTTTTTTACGATCACAATACTGTATCACCGAGGTGTCGAGAGGAAGTATAAAGTTGTTTTCACAATGTCGTATGTTTGTACCTTAGCTAGAGCCGAAATTATTTTACCAGTGGCAGATTTAAAATTTTTGCGCCCCTAGGCACATTTATAATATGTCCCTCCTCCCCCCAATTTTTTTGTTGTCGAGGGATTTAAGAAGTTTCGGCAGAAATAGTTGTTGTGGGAGAGGGCGCGGAAGTTAGTATTCAAGAAAATATCTTTAATAAAGATAATCAGGATATACAGGCCCTACAGTAGCTTGAGTTAACATTATGAAGAAGGAGAGACTGACCTCTGTTACAAAGCGATTGTAAAGTACAGTTATTTGAAAATAAATATATTCGTTCTGACTTAAAATTGAACTATTCCGATTATGTTAGTCAATAATTTTTAAACGTAATTATTAAAAACAAAATATTATAATAAAAATAATGTTATCCAAAATGTGCCGCCCCCTAAAAACCACCGCCCCTTGGCCCGTACTTAGTGGGCCTATAGTGTAAATCCCTTCTGCATTTTACCAATTGGGCTAAAACTTGGTATATAGGATTTACATAAAGTCCCACCGAAGAGTTTTTGAAATTAGATATCTAACCCTAATTCTTAAGGTTAGTTTACTGAAGGGCAAAAATGAGAAAAAATATTTTTTCTATAAATTTAATTTCACAATCTTTACGAGATTGAAAAAAATATCTCAAATTTTAGGTAAATAAGTGACAAAGTCATGTCGGTGCACCGAACCATTTATTTTAGATAAAAATCGTATTTATGCTCGTGGTTCTGTTAATCCTAATAAGGAACTACCACGTGTTATCCTCGGGCCTGTGATCTACTGAATAAAGGTTTGAAGTAACGTACACTTGAGTAATGGTACAAGAGAAGATACCATAAAGAAGGAGGGCTATAAGAAACGGAGGAAGACGAAGGAAGAAGAATGAGGAAGAAACATTAAATCGAAGAGCAATTACACAATTTCTTGTCGAATGTTCTAGCCGTAACTCAAAGAGGAAAGAGAAGGATATTGTGGGGATACACTGTAACCCCCTTCCTTCCTTCCTTCCTTCTTTTAACCCCCTCCTCCCTTGACCACGATACAACGTGTGACAAATGTAACCGTTCGTGACGTTTATATCATACCCCCTCTCCCTCCACCCCAACCATCCGCTTGACCTTAGTAGTTGGTATTGGTACATCCGGTCACGTTCTTGATTCCTTCTATCACATAAATCGACATTTTCTCGCACCGAACGCAAAAAGAATTTGAAATGTTACTCTAAAAAAAAAAAAAAAAAAAAAAAGGAATCACATCCCCCAGCCACGCACTCCGCGAACTTTACTCAATCGCTCTTCAGAAAATATATATATATATCAAACACGTTGTTTAAGAGAGAAGTTTTATTTCAAGTGACTAGTGACATTTAATATAGTTGTAAAATGACATCTACACCATGGGAATCAAACCGGGGATCTTTGGACCAGCGCCCCAATGCCTTAATACTGAACATGGGATTAATCCTGGATACCTGTGGTAAAGCGTCAGTGCATTAAGTTAAAGGTCCTTGGTTCGATTACAGTGTCTAGGTGTAATTTTTAAACCATATTAAAAAAAAGTATATTTAAAACACACCCTTTTGAACGGCAGTGTACCACATCTCGCAGAAAGATCATTCAGTGGCTCAACTAGTCCCTACCATCCACACAGAGGGCCACGAGGTCCAAGGCATCAGGCTCACAACAGACAGGATTGAAGAGATTTAAGTTAAGAACCTCAGCTTGATTTATTGCTGTGGTTTTTCCCATCCTCCCTCCATGCTGATGTGGATGCACTTCCTTTGAATTACTCTTGTATTCTACAATCTTCAGATTGATTAAATAGCAAAGCTATTATATTTGTTAGTTACGATTATAGCCTCACTAAATATCAGATCCATTAAATTTAAAAATGACACCTGGACACAGGAATTGGTTTAGTACGAAAGTAATCTAACTACCTAGCTATCTAAGAGTCAAGGTCAAGTCAAAGATCCCGGGTTCAATTCCCGAGTCTAGGGTCATTCTCCACTCATATTTTAAAGCAAAGTATGTGATGGATGGGAGAAAATAGTCAGCTTCATATTAGTGATAAATTAAGATCACGAGCTATGATTAGAGCCCCGTGAAAATGGTGAGACACTATAAAGCGAAAAGTGACATACAAAGATGGAATCGAGTACTTTTTCCTTTGATAGTTTTTGGATATGATTTACGATGTTTTTGAAAAGCGAAATAAAACTAAATCGTCTTGTTACATGAAACTCTCCTATAAAACGAGATGGCACCACTTTTACCAAATCAATCTTTAAATAAACACAAAGTTAAGAATAAATTAAGCAGAAATTTGAAACCGGCTGTAATTTTATTAACATTTTGCTGTAGTGTAAGCTAACTTTAGGCTACAAAATTGTTAAATACGCAGATAAACATGACAAAGAATCTTTAATAAATTTTAATTTTGTATATATTGCCTCAATATGTAAACTATATTGTTATTATTATTTAGCACCCGTCTTACTACCCGTTTGGGTTATACGCTTAAGTACTAATTAAGTTAATGGATTAGGAATTGGGAAGGTTGAATTAGAGGAAGTGGACCCGCATTTGCATGGAGGGAGAGTGGAAAACAACTTAGGAAAAGCCACCCCCATTTCACCCGACCGAGATTCGAACATCCATCTCCCCGTCCTCAGCAGTCGAGCTCAACACAACTAGCACGTTAACCAACTACGCCACCGAGGTGGGTATATAAACTATACTTAAACAACTCAGATAACATGTAGTTTTGAAAAAAAACCACGAAATAACATCTAAAATATAGCTTAGAATTACGTTTCAGAGATAACGTTCAAAATGTAATCGAGCACCATGGGGGGCGGGGGGGTTTATATAATTAGTTAATTACTATACCACAGTGGGTCAGGAGCAGCACCGTGCGGGATTTAAATTATAAATAAAACTGTATACTTGTTTTGTTGGGGTTTTTTGGTGGGAGGGAAGGGGGGTTTTGTTAAAAGTAGTTTAATGGTAACAATTTTTTAATTTTTTAATGTGAAATATTTTTAAAATGGCTCTTATTATTTGCTTCAAAATGGGTATTTGGTTTGTTTTTTTACAATATACATAATCATGTATAATTTTTCCTTAAAATAATAATGTTATGAGTGATGGCTGATTTTTGGAAAAAATTGATTTTTTTTAAATAGCCTAAATGATTTTGTTCTAAATGCCTTATTATTTATCATCTAAACTAGAGGTGACATACATATGTTAGACAAATTGAAATTTTCCGAAAATGGTCTAGAACATTTAATTCAAAATGGGTATTTTATAGGCCTTGGTGGGATCCCAAACTTCAGGAAAAAATTTCGGAAAATTGGATATTCGCCAAACTCTGGTGGGAAAAACCATTTCCCGGAATTTTTTAGGAAAAAATTTATATCAAAAAGAATCGATAAAAGGATCATCTATCAATGTCATGTTTATATTTAATGTCAACTTAGAATTTCATTAATTTATTAAAAGTTAAATTAAGCTTATCTTCATTAAAAATACGGATGCCTAAAATTTCAGTAGCTTTTGTTTTACAATTTCCAAGTCAACACGACTTAGATCGATTAAAGTAACATAACCACATTAGGCTGCATATAATTTATGGTAATATTTATCCCAGAATAAAATTTACGTAAGGGAGTAAAACATGTGTTTAGCGCAAAATTATTATATAAGTGGTTTTAAATATCAAATTATGCCAAAATAAACCTTCATCACACTTATTTACATTAAGATACGTCAACTATGTTAATGTTATTATTTGGAAATGCATCAATTTGCTTTTGTATCATAGATAATAACAATTAAACAAATTAATATTTTTGGAGTGTAACAATGCTTTCTGTGTAATATTTAGTACTGTCAAGTTAAGAAATGTTTTTTGCTATTATTATGGGCAAGACTGGCTTACTTTTATTAATTCAGATTAGTTTGAATATATTGGTGTTTTATGTCAAAGTTCTAGTCATGAATTTTGCATCTAAGAACCTTTTTAGTCAATCTTAAAATCTGTGTTTAGAATGTATTTATATTGATACCAAAAATGCTTTGTTAAAAATTTTACATTAAAATAATTGTATTAGGCCTTTACAAGATTACAAAATTTAAATTTTTTGTTCAGACCTATAACTGCAACCGACTCAGGAGTTTTCCTGGCCCTATATTAAAATATATTCTTGATGTTTACAATTATTTTTTGACTTAATCTAAACTATAAAATTTGATCCCTTTATGAGAAAATTGTCAAAACCTTCTATTTTTGATCTATTTTTTAATGGCTGAGATGGCCGAGTCCAGATTAAAATTATAAATCTGAGAAACAATTATAAATTTAAAGTGAAATAATTGAGGTGACCTGGTGGTCTAGGGGTGAGGTGTCGACTTCTGCGCTGGGGTCCGGGGTTCAATTCTCGGTCAGGGTACAGATTTTTCTGATTTCCAAACGCTTCCTTTACCTCTATTAATCACAACTTGTGAATGTGTGGAATGCCAGACCTCCACCGTGGTTTGGATTCCACGTTAAATTGTAGGTCCTCCATTTCATCTAACAATCACCCTACCATTACATATTAGCATAAGTGCGTACAGCCCTAACGGGTAGTAAGACTTGTTGCTAATAATAATAATAAAGTGGAATTCTACTTTTAATTCTTTTTTCCCTTTTTCGCAGAAAATTGTTATTTCCGTCCAAAAATTTCACGGAGTCAAGATGTCATTCCCACACAAGCCTAGTATTTGATAATTGTATTTCACGATAAATAAGAATATGTTTAAATTTTCCACATTGAAAATAAGTTGGTTTACAAATAGCTGATTTTGAAAATTTGGATTTGAAAAAAAAAATTGAACAATTAGTATGTTTAAAGTTTAATGTATTAAGAGGTTTTTTTATTGTTTTTTTCTTTTTTAAGATTAACTAGATGTGTTTGTTTTTCTAAATAAAACTTACTTCAGGGAAGTTTAACGAAAAAACGAAAAGGGATTTTTGAACATTTTGTTATATGATAAAGTTTGTACGATTGTGTTATACCATTTTTCCACAATACGTTTTTGTTTATTTTATTTCAAAACTAGTAGGCCTATATTATTATATTTTTTTTTACGATTACATACCCACTAGTGTAATTGGATGTAAATGTACATTTAAATGTTACAATTATTATTATTATGGAAGTTGAAAGCGAGGTAAACGTTGAAAGCGCCGAAAGCTAAATTATCGAGTAGAAAAAATGTACCTGTCGATTTGAGCGGAGTGGCCATTAATTGAATAGTTTCCATAACAGGGAACCACGCAATAATTTACGTTAATAGGTTGGATTCCACTTAAATTGAGGATATAATTATTTTTAGGTGGAATATATGTCTAAGGCACCACCACCTACTAGGAGGGAAAACTCCTCACATATAGATATTCTTGCAGGGAAAAGACAAAACCACTAAGAAAATCCTCAACTATATTTCAATTTAAAAATTACACCAGGACAAGAGGATCGAACCAAGGACAATTAGCTTTTATTGGTTTTGCTTGGATTTAATTTCCGTGTATATGTGTCATTCTTCAACTAATTTAAATACATCATTGATCGCTGCATGCATCCGTAATCAGAGCTCATTTCATCTTCAAGTATTCAATAATTATCTTAGAATGTTCTAATATGACCTTGATAATATATATTTTAATATGTTCAAGGAATGTTATAAGCATAAATCTGGTTATAAAGAATTTTTAGAAAATACAAACACGTGGTATGCGGTAAAAGCTGACCAGTATTATTTATAAGTATTGATACATCTATCAAAAGTGACAGTAATTGGAAATCATACGACCTGAAATATGAATACGAGAAAATTATTTAAGTAACAATGGCTGAATGGTCTAAGACGTATTTCGTATTGGACTGGCCTGCTGATGACTGGTAGATTGAGGTTATAATCCCAGTAGGGTATACTGAAGATGGTTTTCCCTAAATGGTTTCCCACCCTCCTTCCACGCAAATGAGGAGAGATTACCTTTAAAATGCTTCCTTCCTTATTCCTATTCCATTATACCAATTATCATATATGCATATAACCTGAACAGTTATAAAGATGGAGTAATATTAAACAAAACTTTCAATAAAGGTGTTTTACTATCTAAATAAACCTTTATGTTTATGTTTCTAGCAATTTAATTTGAGCACAGAAATGCAACATTCCGCGTGAATTTTTGTTGAAAATAAATAGATTCACCTTTCCATGATATTTATAAAATAGTTAAAATTGAGTTATTAAGTGGTTGATAATGTAAGGACATCTTTCACCTCCTTTTTTGATGTGAAGCGTATTTTATAATAACAAACCACTTATTAGATAACGATGGATTTCTGGACGCCTGCAACGCGTCTAGGCGCTTCGGTAGATGGCCCCTTTAACAATAAAATACAAAACAAAAATTCTCATTATAATTTTTTTATATATTATTTTTCGTGCAATTTTTGTACCTTTACTTTTTTTTAGCACCGCGTCTTACTACCCGTCCGGCTACGCATATGTACTAATTACGCTAATGTGTTAGAAATGAGGAAGGTTAAATATAAAGGAGCCCGCATTTTTGTGGAGGTAGAGTGGAAAACCGTATAGGAAAGAACTTATTACGTCCGACCAGGATTCAAATTCCGACCTCCTCTACATCAGCAGTCCAGTCTATTGCGAGAGTGACGTTTATTAAATCAATCGGCCACAGAATTATTATTATTATCACCGCGTCTTACTACCCGTTCGGGTTATACGTACTTACGCTAATGCGTAATGGTAGGGTGATTGTGAGATGAAATGAAGGACCTACAGTTTAACGTGGAATCCGAACCACGGTGGCAGCCTGGCATTCCACACATTCACAAGTTGTCTTGTCAGAGGTGTAGGAAGGGTTTGTCAATCAGATAAATCTGTGCCGGGACCGAGGATTGAACCCCGGCTGCCAGCACAGAAGTCTGACACCTTACCCCTAGACTGCCAGGTCACCACCACAATATACTAAACTGCCAAGGACGAGTAGATCATGGTTTGACCTCAGTTGAGAATACTGAGGCTGTTTTTTCCCCTAAATTGTTTCCCAATCTCTCTCCACGCAAATTGAGTACACTACCTCTAAATTTAACATTTACTCATTCTTAGCCCATTAGCGTTATTAGTATTAGTATTAGCATTAGCTCGAATGAATAAAAGGGGAATCCCCTATTTCACTCAAGATACGTTTTCCAGCGACGTCGTTGATCGAACTCGGGGGCTCCTTGATTCAATATGCAGATGCTCTAGTGACGTAGTTAAACCATCGTGGTAAGGCGGAGGCTAGATATCTCTGTGCGTTTAAATAAATTCGAGATGAACCGTCCTTAGCAACATCATAACATAATAGGAGGTCCAAATCACAAATAAAAAAAGGCAATAGAAGTGAGCGGCTGGAGTTCTTGTTTTTTGGAATGTCTGAGATTGACCTTAAAAACCCAGAGCACGCAACTCACACCAGTTGCGGGAATAATATAATGACGGTTGCCCTCAAGGAAAATTAAATATATAAATATGTACCCAAACTAAAGATATACCAAAACACACAAATCCTAAGGGTATTAATTCTATTTTTAGCATTTAAAATACTTGGAGTAGCTTTGTTGATATTTATTTAAAATGATCATAATTAAATATATAAGTATAAGCATTATCATTTGAATAAGTTTGAACAATATATAGAGATCTTAAAATTTACTAAGATAGCCGAAGATTTGGTGAAAAGATATTCATTATGAATTAGAATGCTTGAAACAAAAAACAATTTCATAGTAGTTAAATACGGCTTTAACTCAATACAATTACATTATAAGAGAACAATAATACCTAAATCAATTATTTCCGCACCTAACCAGTTTTAAAGGTACGTGATCTTCGTCAAAACAAAATATCTATTACGAAATTCATATTTACCTTCATAAGTTACAACATGAGTCCTCGAAAATTCCCTCATTATTCCTTATACTTCTATACATATTCCCATTATACACTAAGATCTTACAAAATCGTACCATCGTACGGCCAATAGGCATTCCCTCCCCAGAATAAACACTTCAACTACAGGTGAAATGTGTCTGTTTTTTTTTTTTAACTGTCAAAAATCCTCGTTAAAGAAAACTTAGTCCCAAAATTACCAATAATAACCATCATAATAATAAATCTTCAGTATCACAATTAGGACTAGAAATATCTTTACAAAATAATCGATAGTCTCAAAAATAAAAAACGTATCGATATTCAAATAAATGAATTAACCATCGATTTCATGAAGTATCAAGATCCATACAAATTCATTGACCCAAAGTTTAACACTGATCAAAATCTACATAAGTCCCTCGTTACAAAGTTAATATTATGAAGCTGAAAGAGAATTTTGAAAAGTTAAAGGTAAATAAAAATTAATAACCAGAAAAAACATTAAGTCGAAAAAGAAATTAGATCTTAAATTTTAACAATCCCGAAGCCTTAGCTTCTAATACCTTTGTCGAAGCTAAATCTAAGAGTGGCCATACATAGCCTCACAACACAATATAATATATATATATATATATATATAATACAATATATACAAAACCCTCAGAGAACATGGAGAACGGGATAAAAGTTAGGGGTAAACATATGGATCACCAAAAGAGGGGAGCGCGCATGACAACAGAAACTCTATCATATACTCCAAACATCCCGACGCTTCGAGAACGTGGAAGAACAACATCTCTTCGCATCTTAAACTCTTTGGACTGTCCATGTTTGTATGGCGCGCTCGGGTGGTCGCCGATCGAAACTTGAGAGCAGCGGCTAGTTTTCCTCGTGGCATGCTTATGCTCGGTATTGTTTGTTTTCTTCCCGACTCGTAGTTCTAGATGCAGGGCCGGTGAAACGAGGTAAATTGTATACATCTTTCTTAGTCGATTCTTCTAGGAGTGTAGCCAAATGCTACAGGAGGGGTAAAAATATATATATTTTCAAGTGTCATTAAACTTTATTATTATTATTTAGCACCGCGTCTTACTATCCGTTTGGGTTATACGCTTAAGTACTAATTACACTAATGGATTAGGAATTGGGAAGTTTGAATTTTTATTAAGTGAACCCGTATTTGTGTGGAGGGAGAGTGGAAAACCATTTAGGTAAAACCACCCCAGTTCACTTGACCGGGATTCGAACCTCGATCTTCCTGACCTTAGTGGTATAGCTCAACATGAAACTAGCGCGTTAGCTAACTACGTCACTAAGGCGGGTTGTGTGATTTAAAAAATTAAGCAACCTTTGAGGTTGAAATTAATTTGTCACGGTAAGTCTTGTAGATTTTGTCTCTGTCCCGTGACAAGAGTCCTTTGCTGGACAATCTAATCATGCGCGTGATTAATTCTCGCCTTGCTTCGTCACGCGAGGATATAGCTTCAAATCGCGCTTCGAGATATAGCGTGAGTCTTGGAGAATGAATTCTCAGAAAATCTAAAAATATTTTTTGCATTCAACATTTATAGCACTATACCATTTCAACTAACGTTATTTATAGGTATTGATAATATCCATAAAAAGTGACAATTTCAGATCACACGACTGGACGTGTGAATATATAATTATGGTTTCAGGAAATACTATAACTTTCAATCTATGAACTGTCTTCATGATTTTTTCAACTAGATTGGTGACCTGGCGGTCTAGGGGTAAGATGTCGGACTTTTGTTCTGGGGGTCCGGGGTTCAATCCTTGGTCCTGGCACAGATTTATCTGATTGACAAACCCTCCCTTCACTCCTGACAAGACGTGTATTAATCACAACTTGTGAATGTGTGAAATGCCAGGCCTCCACCGTGGTTCGGATCCCACGTTAAACTGTAGGTCCTTCATTTCATCTCACAATCACCCTACCATTACACATTAGCGTAAGTGCGTATTATAACCCGAACGGGTAGTAAGACGCGGTGCTAATGATAATAATAATGATGATTTAATTAGATAGTTAAAGAGCACTTTCTTAACCGTATGATTATAATAATCTATGACTTATAAATAACTTAAATCTTTAACAGAAAGAACAACCATCCCCCTGAACATTATTTCATCACTGTGATTGGGGGGTTACCACATTTCACCGATGATAATCTTTGGGGTTGACAGGTAGCCACACTACCGACTGATTTAAGGGGTCGGACTTCCTCCTAACCAAATCGGAATGTACCTTTGACCTCATGGAATTTACCCTTCTCCCCAAAGATGACAAAACTTCTTCCACGGCCTCTCAATCAGAGGAACACTCGACACCACAAAAAATATTATTCTTTTAGATAGTCAACATTTAATGATAAATAAAGATAAATAAATGTTACGATGCAACGCACAAACTTTCTCTCTCCTTTACATAAATGTGGATATCATTTACATTAAAAGTTACATATGGACACAGAAATCTAACCCGGGACCTTTGGCTTAGTATGCCCGTGCTCTACCCACTGAGATATCCAGGAGTTATCCCCTGTTCAGGGTCATTCTTCACTCATATTTTAAGGCACAGTCTGTGATAGTCGTGTGGAAATCGTCAACTACATCTGCCTTATCAATTAAGATCACATCCGCCTCGGTGGAGTAGTTAGCTAACGCGTTAGTTTCATGTTGAGCTAGACTGCTGAAGATAGGGAGAGTAAGGTTCGAATCTCGCTCGGGTGAACTGGAGGTGGTTTTCCCTAAATGGTTTCCCCTTTCCCTTCACGCAAACGCGGGTTCACTTCATCTTAATTCAACCTTTTTAATCTCTAACCCATTAGCGTAATTATTACTTAAAAGCGTATGATCCGAACAGGTAGTAAGATGAGGTGCTGAAAAAAAAATTAAGATCACAAGCTAACAGATAACGCAACCAACCACCTTCCAATCGGTAGTAGTCCAGGTAAGATAGTATTTTTCTTAAAATAAATTAACCATCCACTTTCTCAACGTGATAATTAGGAGAAAAATCGTCGAAATTTAATGTATACACTTTGTACTAAATCATCTTGTAGCTTTTACATTAAAAAAATTCATAATTGCCGAAAACTGGTATTTTCACTTTTAAGATGTGAATTTTATTTTAGAAAAACAAAAAATAGCCTTTAATAGTGCTTAAAATACGAAAAAAATTAGCCATAGTCGATGGAAATCGGTTCACAACATTTGTCAATGAAAATCAAAACTGTGAAAAATTGCCATTTTTTGACATTTAATTACAGGGGTTGTAATCGTTGTAGAAACTTGTTTCATAACTTAAATTGTAGCTCTTATTATTGCCTACCTAAAATAAAAATGTTAATGTAAAAATAATCATAACTTTTTGCGGAAATCGCGAGTATATAAAAACAGGTGTTCACGAAAATCTGCTTGGAAGCGGCCAATAATGATCATAGACTGATTTTTCAAAGGGTTATTTGCTATTGTTATTGTTATTTTTATAAGCATTTCATACAAAGTTATAGGTTTGGATCAGGCATAAATATGAATGTAAATAAAAAACATGAGATTTTGTATACTAAACATTTATTTTATTTTTAAAAATAATTTAATACTGTATTAATAATATATTTTAAAAAAAGTCAATTTTACACTCAAAACATTTATCCAATCTTATTTATCTACCATCATAACCGTATGCAATGCTTATGGAGCCCATTAGCAATAAATAAGAATCATGGAAATAATAACAATAACAATAAAAATGTTAGTAATATTTTTAAAAATTAAGACCTGGTGGTCTAGGGGTAAGGTGTCAGACTTCTATGCTGGCGGCCGGGGTTCAATCCTCGGTCCCGGCAAAGATTTATCTGATTACCAAACCCTTCCTTCACCTCTGACAAGACATCTTGTGAATGTGGGGAATGCCAGGCCTCCACCGTGGTTCGGATTCCACGTTAAACTGTAGGTCCTTCATTTCATCTCACAATCACCCTACCATTACACATTAGCGTAAGTGCGTATAACCCGAATGGGTAGTAAGACGTGGTGCTAATAATAATTTTAAAATTAACTTTGATGTTATTTATGTTCCCAAAACACCGGACAATATCAATGTTTCGTTTAAAAATTAAAAATGGCAAATAATACCATGCTAATGTGAATCGTCAAAAATAGCCATTCACCACTTGCTTCTTATGCGTCACTAATATGCCCACTATTAATATTTCGGCGAGATACCACACTTTAAAACGCTCGAAGCCCGGCCGCCAGAGAGGCTTCCCCCACCACGTCTCCACTTCTCCTTTGCTCGCACGCCCGAGCACCTGAAGCAAAAAACACCCTGTTTTTCAGACGCGCTTTTTAGGTATTAAATCGTACCCTGCTTACATCTCCCTATATGGGGGTTGTAGATAAACTCTTCGCGAGCAAATAGAGCTTTGTAAAATCACTCTATGATCATTACTGGCAGCTTCCAAGCCGTTTTTCGGGAACACCTGTTCTTACATACTCGCGATTTCCGCAAAAATTTATGATTATTTTTGCACGAGATTTTTATTAATGGTAGGCACTAGCAAGAGATATAATCTAAGCCTTGAAACAAGTTCCTATGATAATTATAACCCCTGTAATTAAATGTTAAATAATGGGAATTTTTCATGAATTTGATTTTTTATTGAAAAATTTTGTGAACCGTTTCCATCGACCATGTCTAATTTTTGTTCGTCCTTTTAAGCACTATCGAGGGCTATTTTTTTGTTTTTCAAAAAAAATCACAGCTTAAAAGTGAAAATACCAGTTTACGGAACATTATTAGTTTTTTTAACGTAATAACTACAGACCGATTTAGTCCAAAGTATATGCATTCAATTTCTATGATTTTTCTCCTACTTATCGTGTTTAGAAAGTGGATGGTTAATATATTTTAAGAAATAAATGTTTTTCCGCTATCTTACCTGGACTATAGGATTCTACGTTGACAAAGGTCTCGGGTTTTATTCCCATGTTCTGGTATTATATTTTAATTTAAAGATTATGATATTTAGAGTTGGCTATAACCATAACTAACAAATATATAGCTTTGCTATTTGATCCATCATAAATGTTGATGTATCTACTTTAAACTCGTAAGATACATGAAACGAAATTGTATACACTGTTTAATAAACATAATGAAGAAAAATTGCATCACATGCCAGCAAAGATCACAACACTCAACTTCCCACCTCCCAGAAAAACCATATAAAAAAATAAGTACCTATAGTTTAAACACGATGGGTTTTATAAAAATACATTTCAAATATTTTATATTTTGTGTAACGTATTACAACCCATTCGGGTTATACGCTTATGTACTTATACGCTTATGGTTTTAGGTATCAGGAAGGTAATATTTTAAGGAAGTGTATCTACATTTGCCTGAAGGAAGAGTGGAAAACGATTTTGGAAAAAAAAATCTCAGTACAGTCGACCAAGATTCGAACCTCGATTTTCCCGTCTTCAGGAGTTTAGTACCTCACTAGAAAAACGCGTTATACTATGCGGCCACCAAAGCGGCTAATATTTAATCTTTAATTTTAATAGTATGTACCACAAATTTGCAATGATAAGTTATTTCGTATCTCAAAGAGTTTCGGAGACGAGAATAAAATTGGAGATATTCGTATATGTAAAGAACCCATTGAGGCATTTTCCTTCAAAAATAAAATCCAACATTTTGTTTGTAATGTTAAGCAGTGCCTAAATACAAATTTTAATCAAATTATTTATGAACAATTTTGAGAAAAATATTTTTTACTGTTTTTTTTTACCTTAAATAAACTACTCTTACTTAATATTAGGGTTAGATATTTAATCCCAAAATGTCCTTATGAGAACCTTATTAAAACCCAGGATAGCAAGTTTCAGGCTGATTGGTAAAATTGTTTCAGCTCTGGGCCGAAATACACAGACAGACGACATAGATAAAACAACATTTAAGAATTCAGGACGTCACAAAACGCCTACATTCATCAAAATATCGAATTCAATTTTTATTGGACTATCACAATACTACTTTTCATTGCGGATTCGCGAGAAAATAAAAAGGTCAATTTAACTGCCTTTGATATTTATTTATTTTTTTCCCCCCGTAATCAATTTGGAGACTGGAAGAAACGCACTTAAAAAAATATAGTTTAAATGGTTTTAATGGTAAGTGCTTGTTGAAAATTCTACTTCAACTGTTGAAGTGCGGTCGTTATTTACCTTTCGCTGCCCGTTAACTTTTTATTAACTTTCGTTAGCCACTTAATGGAATGTAACATAGACATAGGCATATATACATATATGTGCGTGTCACGACCATAAAAGTATACATAGAAACTATTTGTGCAACCCCTAATTGTAATTGTCCTCCTAGTTTTATTTGTTTTGGATGGCACTGTTATATACAAACTGCACTCACACACACACACACATATATATAAAGTTAAATATAGATAGAGATATTAATTAGATATCATCATCATGATCATCAACTGTTTCCAGCCTGTGGCCGGGCTAGTTTAGTGAAAATGCCTCCGTTCTTCCTCCTCCTCACCATTCTTCCTTCTTTAATCACTTCATTCTTTCCTTTCCTTGCAATTGATGCTATCCGCTCCTCCCATCTCTTTCTCGGCCTCCCTTATGGTCTTATTCTTACATACTTCATTTCCAACATTTTCTTTGGCATCATCTTCTTCTCCATCCTCACTACATGCCCATCTCGGTCTTGTTTCGTCTAATATCTCATGTACTCCCTGTACCCCCTCTTTTCCAGATAGCCTCATTCGTTTGATCCTTTGTATATTGCATAGAGAGAGAGAGAGAGTGTGTGTGTGTGTGTGTTTGGGAAGGGGGAGGGAGGAGAAAGATTCAAAGGGCATTATGTAGGCTATAGTACAGTAGCCCCATGACTTCTTTGGTGCTTAGTAACAGCTCACAACTGACAGATAACGGCTATGAAAAATTACCAGACCAAATTATGTATCCTTACGCCAAACCATACGATCTGCAGAAAACATGTGTTTAGCAGCTGTCAGAAGTCAGCTGTGAATTGTCAGTTAGAGCCAAAGAAGCCACGGGGCTACTGTATATAGAAATGTTTTCAGTTCAAGCTTGGGTTTTTTTTCTCTATATTATGTTCGTTCATAGCTCATTCAGTAGCACATACACCTATTTAACTAAAGGTCCTGGGTTCAATTTCAAGCTCAGTCAAAAGATATTACCTTGGGTGAAATTGGGAGATAGATACACCTACACAGCAATTTAAGTGTGGATCAAGGATACTGGGTGGTGTGTATGTTCTAATAGTAATGTTAGTTTATAAGTCCTAGTATTATTTGAGCATTTTATTCAAAATTATAAAGATAGATATTCCTAATTAGCCTAAATAAAATAAATAAAACGTGGGTATTGGAATATTTCTCTGCCGTAAAGATGTAAAACCTAATTTTCAATTATTGTTTTAACCCTTTTTTTAAGTGAAACAATTGGTACTTTCTTGAAAATTTGATTCTAAAATAAACACTGATGTGAGAGCTGCTATAATATTTCCATTGCTATCTAAAGAGTACTACGATATTTACTAACCCACTTCGATGGCAGCATGGTTTGAGGCGCTACTCTTGCAATAGACTGGACTGCCGATGACGGGGAGATTGTGTTTTGAACCTAGTCGGGTGTATTGACGGTGGGATTTCCTAATTGGTTTCCTACTTTCTCTCCTATGCAAATGTAGATACACTTCCTCTACATTCACCCTTCCTCATTCTTGACCCAATATCGTAGTTGTTACACAAGTTTTTTACTCAAAAGTGTGTAGTAATAGTGGTGCTTATATATATTAAAGTTATTTTTATGCCTATACCCTAATTTTGGTAATAAGCCAATTCTGGAGTGTCTTATTCCATACCAGAATCCTACTTTATAGCACTATTTTAGTATGATAAAAGGCCTCCCAGACCGATAGTAGTAAATCCGTTCTGTATGGTCTTTTATCCAACCAAAATACTACTATACAGTAGGATTTTGATACGAAATAAGAACTTCTAAAAAGTATTTCTAACAAAATCAGGGTATATTTTAAGAAGGTCCTAGCAAGGTTTATTTTAGACCAAACGTTTGATAAGCAAGAAAGTCCCTAATATAAATCTTAAAAAACAAAGTCTGATATGGATTTGAACCCAAGTTAACTATTCTACTGAGTGAGGAATCTAAGCTTTACGTGTCAAGTGTGTCATAAAGGAGGAGACGGTAGGTAAATCCGAACCACCGCGCTTCAAATCCCTGTCCGGGTCTCACTTTTTTCTTATATTTACACAATAACTCCTTATAAAGTAAGAAAAGGCCGTAAATAGGCATTAAAAAGAAAAGATAAGCACACAAATAGACATAGTAATGCAAAAAAAGGCACCAAAACACTCAAAGTTTTTATTATTCATTCTTAAAATCCAGCATACACTTTCCATAAACACAAATTAAATACTATTAGAGTTAATTACCAAATATTTCTCAAGATTTTCAGGTGTAAATTTTGTTCTCTGGTCTGACAAAATATTTCTATACTGTGAAAAACTTATCTTGACTTTACATGAAGTCATCGGGCAAAACTTCAGACAAGCTATCTCTGCTGAGCTAAGATTGACTTCTGGGAGTGGTGTAGTTTGTCCTTCTAAGATGTCCGCAATACTTAGCATCACTTTCCACCCAGGGTTTCACTGCAATACTCTGTTAAATTTGTCGACGATGGCTGTGCCAACTGAGCCAGAAGCCTGATTCAAGTTTTCTTCTATTCCCCGCATTATCTTCACAGCTTTCACACGAGGCAAATCCCTCTCCTTTTAAACTATGATTGCTCAAGGAAGATTTCCAAAATTGCTTTTTACATATGCCAGTGGTTTCATCAACAGTAGCCCCGAAGTATGATTTTCCAATATATTATCGGATCTTCTCAACTGTCTTACACTAAATAAAAAGAATATTTATTTTAAATAGTTTAAATCGATTTATTTTAGTTAATATTTTTAGTGTCAGAAATAAAAACTGCTATTGTAAAAACTTCTGGATAAATAAGTTGAATGCAAGTAGTGTTTCCTCACAGTTGATTCATCTGGTATCTTCATGTTGGTATATTTGTTGAGAAAAGCATTGAAATCTGGATTCTCCAGCTTCTTCCAAGGAATACTTGTAGCTACCATCACAGGAGTATAAATCAGTAGAAAATTTCACTTGGGTTCTATCTGCATCGTTAACTTTAGGGGAAAAAAAATGTTGATATCCTGTTTTCTTTCTGGAATTCTTCATTTGTATTGCAGTATTTTTGTGTTGATCTGGATGATACTTCTTCTCGCATTTTACTTAACTATTCTATATAGAAACTTTCATCCAATAATATATGTGAATTCTATAAATTAACAAAGCAACACCTAACAAGAGAACTAAGATTTTTTTGATTTTTTATTTCTTTCTTTTTTGTAAGTTATGCTACGCTTTATTAAACATTTCCACTTTGTCGTTGAAATCCTTCAATAATAAATTAAACCTAGTTTGAACGATAGCAAATAATCGTGGTCTACATTTAAACTGTAGCCAAAATACTTAATAAAAATCTTGACTTTCAAAATTGATCAATTTCTTTCCCCTTTTGGAAAGGTAACTTACCTCTTTGGAACATGCCCGACAGAAAATTACTTTGCCATCCGTTGTGAAATTCCTATCACCACCAATCTACTGTTTGAATAACACATTTTTACACGATTTCTATTTAGGCATTTTCTACTAGTTCAATAATTTACACTGAGTCCAATACAAAGAAATATCTTCGCAATCATCGAAAATAAACTTATACCTTAAAAGTCTACTTTTCAAAGCATAGGAATAAAAAAGGCATTTAAAGAAAACTCAACCCCCTAGTTATTATTATTATTATATATTATTACTATCATCATTATTATTACCGCTTCTTACTACACATTCGGGTTATACACACTTACGCTAATGTGTAATGGTAGGGTGATTGTGAGATGAAATGGAGGACCTACAGTTTAACGTGGATCCGAACCACGGTGGAGGCCTGGCATTCCCCACATTCCCAAGTTGTGATTAATACACGTCTTGTCAGAGGTGAAGGAAGGGTTTGTTAATCAGATAAATCTGTGCCGGGACCGAGGATTGAACCCCGGACCTCCAGCACAGAAGTCTGACACTTACGCTTGGCTCACCAGGTCACACGAGAAAAAGTTATTTTACTCAAGGACACATTCGATATATATTCAAGAACTGTTTAGGTCATCTTGGGAAGATTTTTTTTTAGCACTGCCTCTTTTTAGCTGTTCAGTTTATGCGCATATTATGTAGGCCTACTAATTAGGCTAATGATTTAGAGATGAGGATGGTTGAATTGGAGGAAGTGTACTCTAATTTACGTGGGGGTAGAGTGGAAAAACATTTTGTAAATAACACCGTCAGTACAACCAAACCGGCAAAATTTACCTTTTTCATCTCTACCGCATTATTGTGAATTTTAAAACAGTCCTGTCCGGTAGTAAAGTGGGGTACAAAGAAAAATAAATAATTCTAATGTCCCTTTATGAGTGTGTTTGATATGTAATACATCCCAGGTATAATTCGAATCTTCCTTCAGTATTATTTGAAATAAAACTTATTAATTCTTAAATTGGCAAAGTATCTTATGAGATACACTCAGCAGTTTTTTTAGTACAACTTCTTGTAAAACAAATAGTTTTGACTTATAATATTTTAAATACATTATAAAAACATTTTCTTATTTGTGTTTATGAAATTTATAAAATAATAGCAAATTGAATGAATTTCATAAGATACGTTGACAATTTACGGGTTGATTATTTAAAATATAAAAAATCTTTTTCGTAATAAAGTAATTAATTTAATACTTACCTAACCATAGCAATGATTCCATTATTTAAATAAAAATGTTGTGATCAATATTTTAACTTGATTTGCCATAAGAAAGATACAATAATTAAAAATCTTATATCATTGATGTTTACAATTAAATACACACTTTTCATTTAAATTTTGTTTTAAAATCTAATTAACACACTTATTATGGAAATGTTAAAATATGATTTCTTAGGATAGTTTTAGATATGATGGGTTTTTTCACATAACGCCTCTACAAATCATGTTGGTTAAAACGTTTATTTTAATCACAATTAAAGCAGCTATAAATTTACAGATATTAAAACACTCAAAAATTAATTACGCGTTTATTACAAGTTATTCCATAGCAACACAGTATTTTACGACGTCGACAAGATATAATTAGTTGAGCATCGCGACGCATACCCAACCAGCGTCAGGACGCTACTGTTGGGCTAAACAGTGCCACTCCTCCTTTAAGAACACGATTGTTCCCGAACTATCGCGAAAATACACGAACTATCCATGTCAATCGGATTCTTGTTATTTCTCTCAAACACAAGTTTTGTCATTATCTCGGCAGTAAAAATAGTTATTTTATATAAAAAAAATTAAGTGCATAACAAAACTATTAATTGTAAGAAAGCAATGCCATACAATTAGGTATAGATGAAAGGCGAAGATTGGTGGATGGATGAAGTATTATAATTACGGAAATAAGTCGTATTTGAATCATATTCGAATTAATTGTAAAAATTACACATGGACACGGAAATAGAACCCAGGACATTTGGCTTAGTGGACCAATTCTCTACCACTTGTCTATCCAGGGATCGCTCCGTGCTCAGGGCCAATCTTCACTTATATTTTGAGGCTGAGCCTGTGACGGATGTGGGAATCTATAGCTACTAAGAGCTATAACCCCAGTTTAGTAGGAAAGACAGTATCTGGTAATTACTAAGGTTACTAAAAACATTTTAATATATTTGTACATCAAGTCATTTTATCTGCAGCTGTCACCTTTGATAGATATCATCAATACCTATAAAATAACACAAACAATACAATAAAATGTTATCAATGTTAGCTGCAAAGAAATGTGTTTGGATTCCCTAAACTGCCCTTAAAACCGAAGTTGGATTATATGATTGATATCACAGCCACCAGCGACTCTGTTGTGGCCTTATACTGTCAATAGTACAAATACATAATCACATATATACATACATACAGGGGAATGCCAGGCCTCCACCGTGGTTCGGATTCCACGTTAAACTGTAGGTCCTCCATTTCATCTCACAATCACCCTACCATTACACATTAGCGTAAGTGCGTATAACCCGAACGGGTAGTAAAGCACGGTGCAAATAATAATAATAATAATAATAATAATAATAATAATAATAATAATAATAAAAATTGTTTGCAATCCATGAGCAATGCTATGGACGATTTAAGACCTAGATAAGTCGCTTCGGTGGCCACGTGGTTTAACGCGCTACTTTCATGTTAGACTAGACTGCCAAAGACGGGAAGATCGGAGTTCAATCCCAGTCGGTTGCACTGAGGGTGGATTTCCCTGAATAGTTTTCCACTCTCTTTCCACATAAATGCGGGTGCATTTTCTCTAAATTAAACCACTATAATCCATAACACATTAGTGTAATTAGTACATAGGCGTATAAACCAAATGGGTGGTAAGACGCGGTGTTAAAACAAAAAGTGGCTAAATATTTCACAACCATTTCAAGCCTTGGAATGAAGAATATTCCAAACTTTTGAAGGATTTTGAAGTACTGAACTCTTGACTTGTGGATGAATAATATAAAAGTGAGGGGAAGACATCATTTACCACCTTTGCAGCCGCTCCAGAACAGAGATCGAAATAAAAAGGTTTTAAATGTATTCATGGACTACGTTGACTGTGGAGTAAAACGTATTATAGAGTCTCAAACATTTGGAAGATTGCTTAAAATCAATTTCTTTTAGTTCTTCCGAGTGCGAACGTGGTTTTAGTGGGGAGGTTGTTTTTTTTTGTTTTTTTTGCACCGCGTCTTACTACCAGTTCAGGTTATACGCATAAATATACTAATTACACTAATGAGCTAAGAATGAGGAAGGTTGAATTTTAGAGGGATCGTACCCAAATTTGCGTGGAGGAAGAGTAAAACCACCCTCAATACACCCGACCAGTTTCGAACCCTGATCTTCCTGTCATCGGCAGTCTAGTCTAACACGAGAATGACGCCTTGGATCATACGCCCATCGAGGCAGGTTTTAGTGTAATTAACTTATTAAGTGATCAATAGCGTTGACTTCTGCTTATTAATCATGTTGCTTCTTTATTGTTCTTCCAACTAAATGGTCCCCCTTTTAAGCAGTGGAATCCACTACCATACTTTCAGACATGGTTGCTTTATAATCATTTGTATATCGAAATAAAATATCATCATGTTTGAGACAAAGATGTTTCTGAACACAACAGAAACAAAATGATAGTGAATTGCATAACAATTATTTTACAACTTGTATTTGTATCTTTAAAACTATCAAAACACATTCTGAATGTCAAACGTTCAATTAACGATTTAATTAATTATCAATTTAGCATGTTTAGATATAAAGTTACTTCGAATTGTGAGAATAGCCAACCGGGTACCTTTTTTTATTAGCACTACATTACCGAATCCTAAGTGAATCCTTCGTCCCCTAAGATTCTCCTTTCATATATAGGCCTATTTAATTGTATATCGTTGCTTTCTTTTATCTTTATTCTCTTATTAAGACTGATGTTCTTTCTGGGTAATGAATGGAACTATGTGGATTCAAGAATCTAGCAAAAGATTTCTCAGTATTATTAATTTTCAAAATGACTCTTACCACCAAAAGGGTTTTGACACGCATGCGCTACATATTTCGACGCTGTGACCTCTTATCTCTTGGAATACGACGTTAATTTAATGTCATTGCACAGACGCGTTATTATTAAAGTGGGAACGGACACCGCAAAACCCCTTGTCGCCCCCCCAACTATTCATCAACTTTCATTAAAAACAAGAGTACAAGTTTTGTTTGGCTGGTGGGGGGAGAGAGGGGAAGAAGGAACAACCGCTAAGAGGAATTATTGGAATTCACATCGACTGCGAAAATGATATTACTTAGAGACCGCACGTAATTAAAAACTTTAATTAAACTCGGAAAATTAAATGTGGGTAGAAAACATACCCGGAGCTGGTTGTAAAAAATAGCACATGCCTCTTTCTAACGCCTCTCCTTTGTTTTGTAGAGATATCAATGTTTCGTTATTGGAGGGTATAATGACCGTAATGAGATGGTACAACTTTCAGAAATGTCGTGCTAACAAATATTTGTCAAACTTTTTATACATCCATACCCGCCTCGGTGGTGTAATTGCCTAACGCGCTTGTCATGTTGAGCTCAACTGCTGAGTACGGGGAGATCGAGGTTCGAATCTCGGTCGGGTGAACTGGGGTGGTTTTTCCAAAATGGTTTTACACTCTCCATCCACGCAAATGTGGGTTCACTTCCTCTAATTCAACCTTCCCAACTCCTAACATGCATACATGCATACATACATACACTACCCTGTTTTAGGTTGGAAAACAGTTGGAAATTTCAAAAATATTTTTTTGCGGCCACATTGATAATATTTTCTTAATTTATATGTTATTTGATAGGTATTGATAATATCTATCAAAAGTAACATCTGCAGATGACATGACTTTTTGTATAAATATATTAACATTGTTTTAGTAACGTTAGTAACCAACTTCTACTGTTCTTCCTACCAACATCATACTTTACATACATACATATATACATACATACATACACACAAACATACATAGCCCTGCCGTTCCCTTACTGGTTAGGAAAAAAAACTGTGCCTATAGATCAAAAAGATGGGAATTTTATTTGATTTCTTTGGTATACCACCATCCTCGGATATATTTTTCAATTAAATTATAAATAAAATAATTGTAAAAATAAATCGATTTAGAAATGCTCCAGAACACGTGCTTATTACAGAATAGCTCAGTGGTAAGAACACAGGCGTGATAAGTTAAAGGTCCGGGTCATATTATCGCTTCTAGGTGTCAATTTTCATCTACAATTATTCAAAACTAGATTTACTTGCTCGGGAAGAGGAGGTTGAGTTCAAATCTCTTTCGGATGCATAGAGGGTGGTATATCACTCTTGAAGTTTCACTCTTTTCTTTCCCCCCTAAATCAGCTCACTGTCATCAGTGGCCGAACGGTCTAAAGCATCATTTTGGTATTAATTTGCCTGCACACTGATGATGGGAGATTGGGGTTGGAATCCAGGTTGTGCTATAGAGGGTAGTTTTTACTAAATGGTTTCCCACGCTCTGTCCCGTGTGAGCTCCATCATTCGAATCAAAGTAATGCTGAGACCGTCCACAATGAAGCGCGCGTCTGCTGTGGGCACTAGGGACCTAAGGGGAAATAAATGGTTAGAATTTCAAAACAACCAAATTTCCCACATCGGTGGGCAGGAATACCAGACGTCAGTCTTGTTTAGTCCAGTTTTCAATTATTGGAGAGGTTGGTGTTTTAACCCTGAATAGGTGTACCAAGACCATTTTTTATTTATTTATTTATTAAAAAAGGTTTCCCAATCACTCACTATCTCTGCACGAAAACTCGGGTACATTTCCTCTTCATTTTAACTTTCTAATCCCTCACCCCATTAGTAAAAATGTGCGGATAACCCGAAGGTGTATTTAGACGCAACCCTTTTCAGTGGAAGAATGGTATAATGTGTCACATGGAGAGATTGGTGTTCGAATCCCTGTCGAGTGTACTGACGGTGGGTTTTTTTTTCTAAATTTTTTATTTCTCTTTAATTCTCCCCGCAAATAAGGATATTTTTTAATTTTAGCACCACGTCTTACTACCCGTTCAGGCTATACGCGTATATATTAATTACTCTAATGCTTTTAGAGATTAGGAAGGCTATATTTATAGGAATTTTATCAGCATTTGCGTTGAGGGAGACTGGAAAATTTTTTGGGAAAAATCACCTTCAGCACACCTGACTGAGAATCGAACCTTGGTCTCACCATAGTCCTTATACCATGTGTCCACTGAAGCAGGCCTACATTTCCTCTTAATCCTACCTTACTCATTTTTAATCTAATGGTGAAAATATTGGGTAGTAAGACGTGTCGAAAAGAAATATGTTGGCTATCAAACCAATAGAATAGCGTTTTTTCAGCCGTGTGTGTGCCGCTGGAGTTTAAGGTAAGATCCAAAAGAAGCGAGAAAAATTTTACGAATAAAACTGAATCCTTTGAAATCTATGATCAACTTTGTTCGTTTGAATTTTAGTTACTAATCTTTTAAACACAATATTAATATTCGTTTGGTTGGTTTTTTTGTTGTTTTGTTTTGTTTTAATTATAGCTTAAAAGGTATCTCCTTAAAAAGTAATGATATAATTTTGCGCGTCTGTACTATATCACTCTACATCTGTCTGGTTATCCCATCCCTCTCTTCTTTATTTTTGTGTTTTCCTTTGTTTTCGTTACCCCTCTTTTCCCCTCTCTGAGCAAAAATGTTAGCGTATATAATGGTGTAATTCAGATGGATGATTTACTCTTGTCAGGATACTGTCCTTGGACACACATAGGTGTCCAAGATGTTATAAGGTACAAAACTCTATTTCAGCTATTATAATTTAAAATTCCTTTTCGGCCAATAAATATTAATATTAGACTTTCCAAAATTATGGATAATTACATTAGGACATCGCGTAAAACTTCGATCTCTTGATATGTAAAATTAGTTATGATAAATAATGTTTGTCTTTATATTAGGTTTTCTAGACGCAAAGTCCCCTTTTTGGGCTTGCGTGGTATTAATATTTTCAATATAAATGAGACGTCATATTTTGCAGAGATTAGAGTTCCATTATTCCTTGTATAATGGTTAAAACTTATATTCTATCTGGCGTGAGACGTCATATTTTTGCGAAGATTGGTCTTATATTGTTATGAGAATTATGTTATTAACTTTATAGTCCGTCCGGCATAAAACTGATTTGTTGTTCAATAGTATTTTGCTATTTATTATACGTAATCTTTTTATAATATCTATTTAAAAACTTTATAACCTATGATCGAGTTGAAGTTATTGTTTGGGATCGGTTCTGAAGCCCACCTGGCGGAATAAGGCTTTGTCATCTTAAGGACGCTTGGTCCGGTGTTGTATTTATTTATGTACAAGTGTTAATACTTGGAAAGTATTAAAAGTACTTTGAATTGAATCTTTTGTGGAAGTCATTGATGACACGAGTAATCAATTATTAATCAAGTTTAAGGTGATCGATATGATTCGTGACTATTGATTTTATAATATACTCCTCTTTTTTTCTTTGTATTGTGCAATATTCAACCTATCTATATCTTATATTAATAAATAAACTGTTATTTACAAATAATATTTTTTACGTTTCATATACTTATGTTATATCCTTCACTGATAGCCGGGAGGGTATCCAATATTTATGTTATTAAATATTGGTAGACTGGGTTCGGGGAAGCAGAAGAAAATGGACCTGAGCACGGTCTATTTACCTTATGATCGTCCTATCAGCTCCTCTGCATTTATTATGTTTTTGGGATTCTTATTTAATATTAATGTTGTGTACCAGCCTGAATTCTTTGGTGAATAAGGGTGGTGTTACAGTTGTTAGTGTGCCGTGATTTTTAAAAGGTTGAGAATCTCTGTTATAGACCGTAGAAAATAAAGACACATAATCACAGCCCAGTGAAACAGGGCAGGCCTGAAAGAAAAATGGGCTAGAAAGGAAAGGGAAACCATTAATTGTTCTCCTTCTCAACTGGTCAACAAGAGTTGAGGGAGAGAAATTAACAGAGGAACAGCTGGAAGGAGGGAAGAGAAACAGTAGAGGAGGAGTTAATTGATTAGTACGTGCCAGCGCTGAGGTAGCGGTTCCTTTCTCTCTTTGTATCGAAAGTTGTCGATACTCCCCTATTTGTAATTATTCAACCCTTCTTCTCTTTCACTTTGAGCATTCTGTCTTTCTTACGTTGCTCTTTACGCGGTAAGACCTTCAGCGTCGTCCTCCTTTTACTGTGGATTCCCACGTTCGTGTGAGAAACAAGAGAAGAACTTAAAAGGAATCACATGACGAACTCTGAGCCAGTCACGACAAATCCTCGTGAAAACTGCGTGGATCGTTCTGCACTAGTATAAACAATCTCAGCTTTGTCCGCGCTCCTCCATAAACTCTGCGTAGAAGGGACCAATCAAATTTCCAACCAACCGACTCAAATAAGTGCGTGTTAACATATAACCACCATTTTCTTTCAAGATGGTCGTGATGTACAATCATTATCTAGGAACATTTTAAAGTCGATTAAATGAAAATCCATTAAGTAGAAGCTGAGAAAAAGGCCAGAGAGTAGTGTTTTTTAGCCACAATCCTTTAACAAAATGGCGGACGTAATTTTTAATTAACTGAACGTCAAAAGTGTAATATGAAATTTCAGTATAATTGGATTAGTAGGGTTTTTTTTCGTAAAAGAGTCTTAGCTAAGAAAAAAAGGTCAAAAGACATTGTTTTGAAGCAGCCATATTGGAACAAAATGGCGGAAGTGAATTTTAATTATCTTATATGTTAACTGAACGTACGAGTTATGTCCATACGAAATCCTGAGTATACCCTTATTTGTGGGTTTTTTTACGTTAAAGAGTGACAACTCATTTTATTGTGTTGGTTTTTATTAGCATCGCGTCTTACTACCCATTCAGGCAATACGCTTATGTACTAGTTACTCTAATGGGTTATGTATAAATAAGGTTGAATTTAGAGAAAGTGTATCCACATTTGCGTGGGGAGAAATAATGTAAAAACATGTACAGAAAAAAACCACCCTCAGTAGGCTACACCCGACAGGTATTGAACCACGATCTTCCCATCCTCGGCAGTCTAGTCAATGACGAGAGTAGCGTCTTAGACCATGCGGCCACCGAAAGGGGTTATAATATGTTATTAGAATTAAAATTCTACCAATGTCGACAGCAAAAATTATTCTTTTATTTTCTAAACAGTTTCTTTCTACCAAAAGTCTACCGTATTTCCTGTTCCGTTTTTGGATGAGCCCCACCTATCAAATAGCTCTCTTAACCTAACAGAAGGAAAGACGGTTTACTCGGGGACGCTACACACCCATTGATGACATACTAATATGCTTTATTTTCTCGAGAGAGCTTGTGACGTTCGACTTTTAACGATGCCCCAGGAATATTAAATAAGCGGAACGAAATGCTCTATAATGGAAACCCCCTCTACTTGTTGTGTTTTGTTTGTTTCCGAACAACGGTACCGTCAACTTCCGAAAAGATCCGTTTTTTATGGAAGGCTATATAAGACGTAAATAAGGTCTGACGCAAGGACTGTTAGTTGTGGATAGTGTACTCGTGAGGAATTGCGTGAGTTATTGATACGTCTCTGTACAGCTGTCTTACCTTCACTGACCAGGTTAGCATTCTATTGGTTCTGTTCAAGTGGGGCAATACTAGTTGAATATTTAAAATTCTAGCAGACAAACCTAAAGTAATTATGAAAACTTGTTGAATTACTCCTGAAACATACATTATAAAATTTTAATATTGGTACATTCGAGGTACACGTTAGTAGGACTAAAGAGTCTAAAATGTTGGTAAAACTACTTTAGTAAGGCCAACAGACACTCTAGGAAACTGGTTTTAGGCTAAATTATTTTAGGCCCACTGACATTTGGTGAAATTAGCTACGTTGAATATTTTTATTATAAATTAAATTGTTTAAAATCATTTGAAACTTATCATCTTGTACATCCAATTCCTTTTGTCTTGACAATAATTTCATATAATATAATTAATAGAATAATAGAATTCATCTTAATGGTGTCCCCATATTAGAAATTAATTCCTCCATACACCAAGAGAGCAGAGGTAAGATAAGATCGAATGGCCAAGATATAAAGAATTAGCCCCACCCCTAATTAACTACCTTTTATTACTACTTAAAATATTAAGACTATTTTATATAGATTTTTGAAAACATTTGAAATGCTTAGTAAGGAAAGTTTAAGAATATTAAGAAAAATTAAATTACATTTTAAGTGAATTTAAATTGGACGAGTTGTAATAGATTGACGTGAAAGAAACATAAATATTATATATATATATATATATATATATATATATATATATATATATATATGTACAATATTTAAATAATATTTGTAAAAGATTTGGTGATACTAATTACAAGTTATGTGTTGTTAATGTGTTGACATTGTAACAAACATTTAAAATTTAGGTACATTTTAAAATGGATATTGAGTCAATTACACTTAAAACTAAGTTGAAAGAATCAAAGGATAATGTGACTAAGCATATATTGAATATTAATGTATTACTCTTGAGAAATGACAGAAAAATTAATAAATTTGTAAAGTAAAAATTGTATTTATTTCTTAGCTGTAGTTCATTCCCTGTTCCTTGATTTCTGGCTGCAAATGCTGCAGAGTTATTTCTGACCGGAGGATGATGCTGTTGGTGCATTGAAACATTTAGTCAAAATAACTCTGCAGCATTTTCAGCCAGAAATCAAGGAACAGGGAACTACAGCTAAGGAATTAATACAATTTTTACTTTACAAATTTAATAATTTTTCTGTCATTTCTCAAGAGTAATACATTAATATTCAATATATGCTTAGTCGCATCATCCTTTGATTCTTTCAACCTAGTTTTAAGTGTAATTGACTCAAATGTATGTTTTTAAAGGTACCTAATTTTTAGATAATTGTTACAACTTAAATATATTAACAATTAAAATGTATCATAACTTGTAATTATTTTAACCAAATCTTTTACAAATATCATTTAAATATTGTACATATATATTATATTTATATTACATATTTATGTTTCTTTCACGTCAATCTAGTACAACTTGTCCAACTTAAATTAACCTAAAATTGAATTTTATTTTTCTTAATGCTTTATATAGGCCTATATATTGGACACCTATTACATATTTATTTTCAACTATACAATTTATGTTATTCAATTTACAACTGAATTATATTTTCTCAAATATTTTTAAAATTACAATCTCAACCGGCATCGTGGTGTAGTGTGGTCAATGCACCAGGCTACGAATCTAGGGGTCCCGGTTTCGATTCCCGGCTGATACCATGGGTATTATTCCCGAAAAGGAGATTACTCCGACAGTCACCGGGGTTTGGTTAGTAGGCTTAAATTAGGTTTAAGTGTTTCCACTGCTACTCACTATCATCATCACCTCATCTCATAGGGAAATGGAAAGAGCCTCCATGGAGAGGATGTAGGATTAGTTCATTCAGGCGTCCCCTGGACAAAGGTACATTAGTACTGGATAATCTTTCCATCACTGGGCTACGAGTGATGTAGCTCAGGTGTGCAATATATATTTATTTATATTTATATTATTTATTTTATTATATTTTAATATATATATATATTTATATATTTATATATATATATTTATATATAAATTTTTATATATATATATTTATATATTTATATATATATATTTATATATATTATATAATTTTATATATTATATATATATTATATATATATAATATTTATATATTATATTATAATTTATATATATTTATATATATAAATATATATATATAAATTTATATATATTTATATATATAAATATATATATATATAATTAAAATTTATATTAATAAATTTATAAATAATAATATAACTTATAAAATGTATTATTATAAAAATTATAATAATTGTAAAATTCTATTGAAAATATATATTAGTAATGTTATTAATTTTACTGAAAAATGTATGTTTTTAAAGCTTATGGCAATTGGATTGTATTACTCCTAATTGTATTGATTTCTCCTGTAGAAGAAACGTGATGTTTTGTCCACTACTATTGGCTGCTACAGTGGGACTCCTTTCAGTCACGGCGGTCGAAATCCGTTAAACGGATGAAACGTCAGTAACAACACCACTATCATTCACTCGTCGGTGGGTTTTTAGCGTTTTACCAGAAATTACGTCAAGAAGATAAGCCATTAAACATTTAATTTGATAGAATCCGCGGAACACTTTAGTGCTTTGTAGGATTTTGGTTATAGCATTCATAACATTTTGCTATATTGTTAATGTAATGTTATAGGTATTGATAGTCTTCTGTGAATCTGTCCTGAGACAGGTGTCAGCTGGACATCTTCCATTTTCCTCAGTCCTCAGCGTCTTCTTTCATCCTTTTTGTAGCTTCTTCCTTTATTGATTGATATCTGTTAGCATTCCAGACCTTCTTCCTCCTCTGTTTTCCTCTATCTTCCTCTCCATGATCCTCTTCGTTAAACAATTATTACGTATTTTGTGGCTCAACCAAGACGTTTTTCTCTTTGTTATCATTTTTATCAGACCCTTTTCCTCTCCTACCCTCTTCAACACTTCCTCATCTATCTATTTCACCTTCTCCACTCTTCTTAACTACCACATTTCAAAACCCTCCACATACCTTTATTCCCTCTTTCTGATTGTCCACGTCCAATATCCATACGTAACTTGTAATGCAATAGATTTGACCCTGGGGAGTATTTGAAAGCATTGACCATTTATCATTCTAATTATTTATATATTCAAAAATATTTTACATATAATTAAACATATTTTACTTTATTTAAATTTTACAACCTATTACGTGGCGCTTAAATCACGTCTTCCTCTAAATTATTTACTAGTTAGTTCGCGCCTCGAGGTACGATGGCAGCATCTACTGGAGCTAAACTTAAGAAATGTTAACGTCTTTTAACGTAATCCAGACAAGTTAAGATCTTTTAAAGTAATTTCCTCTTCGAGAAGCTTCCAAACGCAATAGGTATTTTTGTTCTGAGTTTGTAGGTGTGTAATTTACCGTTAGAAAGGTTCCTTCGAGAAGCTTCTATTGAACTCAGATATATGTGACTTTTTGAAACTTCGTATTTTACTGTGCAATCAGTCGTGGTCTTGAATGGACGTGCTTTAAGCGATCGGTGATTATAAGTTGCTAGGCCCTTGACATGATCGTGTTTCGATTAGAATATTAATACCAATATGTTTTCAATTTAAGGAATAAATAGATATCAAACTTTATGTGATATATTATCATTTATTAAAGTCTAATGATAAGGAACGAGGCATTATAAGTAAAGCACATAGTTGCGTAATAGAAACGATGATTTACGGAGTGACTCTTAAATGATTCTGTTATGTAATCTAACAAATAGCATTCTAACGTGGGGAGGAGAAATATAACAAATGACGTCTAACGAGGGGCTGAAAAGAAGTATAACAAATGACTCCCAATCACGGGGCTATTATACGTCAATAAAAAGAGAAGTATAGTAAATGGCGATACAACGTGGGGGTTAATATGCAACTATTAACACTTGCCACGAACGCGTAATGTAACAAACTATACTGATTGATATTATTATTATTGATAATATATATCTAAAATTACAGCTGATAATCATATGACTTGACGTATGAATACGTTTTTAAAGAAATTTGCTTCATTATCCAGATAGTCCAGAGCAGGGTCTGAGGGCTACATAAGTTTTTTTTTTTTTAATTTGAAATTTATAATACCTAAATATAGTAAGCATACACATATACCCACACGACTCTGGAAACAACATGGAAGTTAGCGGGCATTAGTGTCAGCTACAGGAGCTTAATTCTCTCTCTCTCTCTCTCTCTCTCTCTCTAACACCGCGTCTTACTAACCGCTCTGTATACAGTATTATTTACTAATTATGCTAATGGTTATAAGGTATATTTATAGGAAGTATACTTGCATTTGCGTGGAGGGAAAAGTGGGAAAACATTTTTGGAAAAATCACCTCCTTCAGCACACCAGACCGAGATTTGAACTTTTGATCTTCCCGTCATAGTCAGACGAGTCTACTGAAAGAGTAGCGCGTTAGACCATGCAGCTACATAAGCTGGTCCTAATTTGTTGTTTATTGTATTTCTGCAATTTGAATTATTTTAATTTGATCTAGCGGGATACACAGAACGTACTTGTGGGTTTCAAGTGGCCCGCGGACCGTGGGTTGGACATGCTTGGTCTAAAGTGTCACTCTCGAAATAAACTGGACTACTGATGATGAGATCAGGGTTCGAAACCCAATCGGATATACTGAGAGTAGTAATTTTTGTAAATGGCTTTCCCCTCTACCTCCACGAAAGTTCGAATACTCTTCCTCAAAACTCAACTTTCCTCATTCCTGACATATTAGTGTAATTAATATAAATGCCTATAACCCGAACGGCTAGTAAAACGCGGAGACAAAAAAAACACGTTAAAGTAGATCTAGTAGCTTTTCTAGGTGTAAGATAAGAGTATTCCTCGCAAAATTTAATTGATCTACCGATTGGCTGAGTTGCTGGCAGTTAAAAGATTGACTTTTGTGCGGATCGCATCTTACTACCCGTCTGGGATATCCGAATATACATACTAACAAGACAAAGAGCAAGAAGGGAACATTTTGAAGACATGATATAGCATTTATTTGGTGGGAGATTGAAAATCAATTAAGGGGGAGAGGGGGTAATACAGTACACCCATCATGAATAATTAGAAATGTGAGATGGAAATAATTACTTTAATTTTTTTTCAGGAAAATATTTAACCCATTTAAATTGAGCTCATGAACTAGAAATATACTAAGTTTATAAAGTTTACACTTCCTCTTAAAGAAACATTATCAAATGAGTGTGTAACCCTTTCCTTTGTTCTCCAGGGCAAAGGAGGCGTACAATTATTAAAATTATAAAAAAAAATTAGAATAAATGCAGATTAAGCCGATAGGACAATGAAAGACAAATATATCATACTCTAATATATTTGATACTGTTTCCTCAAAACCCACTCAGCAGTTATCATGCCAGGCAAAAAAAGGAAACCAACAGACCAGAAATCAAGTATATTTCCTATTCAGTAAACTTAAAACATAGTTGAAATAAGCGGAGAGAAACATAAGAAGTTAGTTAAATGTTTTATTTATAAACAAAAGGTAAGTCATGAATTATAAATTGATAAATATAAATTA
The DNA here is from genome assembly GCA_039000515.1 of Timema cristinae. Classification (NCBI taxonomy): domain Eukaryota; kingdom Metazoa; phylum Arthropoda; class Insecta; order Phasmatodea; family Timematidae; genus Timema; species Timema cristinae. The sequence goes on along the minus strand of JBCFYV010011172.1, from coordinate 20,227,449 downwards.
TATATATAAAGACTCTAGCGATATTATACAAAAGGATTTTGACTATATTCAACATTATTAGTTTCGCATATGTCCAATAGTAAATTCCAGCCATTAACCAAATTTAAAATATTTAATTGCATGTTTTCTCATGCTCAAGTCAGACAAGGTATGGACCTAAACTTATTAAATACTTTTATAGTCACAAGGACTTTGAACATTTTAAAGAATCCAATATATACAAATCTACAAGGGCTTCAGAGCACTAAATACACTTATCTCAAAACATTGCCCAAGTCAAAAAGAGACTTAACGATTTGAACCAATTCAGTATTATACGAGTCAAAGGGACTCCCACCATTAAACCTTTCAAATATACCACAATCTGAAGGATATCAATATTTGACGATATTAAATGTTTCACAAACCTAAGGACTTTAAAGATAAACGTCTCAAAATTACTTAAGTTTGAAGGACTCCAAGGTTTACACATAATACGTACTACACAAGCCTAAGGACTTTAAAGATAAACGTCATAATCCTATAACCTACTTCTAATTTTTTAACTAAGCCCACGATTTACGTATCATAAATCTGCCACACCAACAAGGCTTTTTATACAAATTACCCATTAGTGGACATTACACATAATTATTATATTACAAGTCAAAAGAACTCCAACAGTCAAACATCTCGCAAAGTTCCCGGGTATAAAGGGATTCATGATTGGAAAATATTAAGTATTGCATAAGTCTAAATATATTATCAAAACATTTCATAATATATAAAAGTCAGATGGAATTATAAAATTATCATGTTTTCCAAATACAAAGAGCATATTAATAATTTTGCAAGTTAAAAAGGATTAAATATATTAAAGGTTTTTTCGAGCTTAATGAACTTCATAATTTGAAGTCGTAATATAAAAGATGATATTTAAACCAAAAGAAATTTAGACATACAAATTCCAAAAGACAATTTAGAGCTTACATTATTTAGAACACGCAGATGTGTCCTAGGTTCCTATCCTGTCAAGAGTGTCTTTATCGTCGTTCTCCTACCAGCATTTATTTGATCTTAGTTGTTCAGAGAGGGGGGAAGGAGGGGTTACACATACAAGAGAAAACACAGAAACAAAGGAGAGAGGGAAGGGGTAACAGTGGACTGGGAGTATGCGACGAGCAGCGTCAGGGAGATTCCAGAATAGTCCTATTTACTCACGCATCTTTCTCGAGCCGGAAACGTCATACTTTTTCCCGGCATCCTTTGCGAACATTGTTGAAGCACCTCCAGGCCTCGCGCTGTCAGTCAACAGATTATGTTTAGGATGACCGGTTGTGTCCGTGAGGGAAGCCAGCTAGGGACGTACACACAGATGGTGAGTTTATCCATTACTATTGCCGGTGTGATAGGATATCACTTGAAACTATAGTGTCCAGTTTTATTGTTTTGATCTTCAACTTGTAACTGTTTTATAAACGCTACAAGTGGTAACAAAGCTACAGCAGTGATTACAGTTCAATTCTCATACCTGCGTATAGACAACAGCGCTCGGTGGCTGAATGCATCACTAACGTCACAGTTCCACAGATTGCTGTTGATACTGTAGTGTCACTTCAACATTATTAGGTTTCGGATGTTTTTTACTTGTAATATTCATTGGAGAAATATTTGATTTATTTTAACCACAAAAAATGTGTGTTCATAAAAAAAACTATTAGAAAACAAACTGACATAATATCGCATTCCTTCCCATCCTACCCTTAACTTCTGCTGAATATAGATAGTGTGTAATCTTCATAAGAAGAGTCCTTGTCTGACAGTTATAAAAGCTACTAGAACAAATTACATGCATTTATATGTTAAGTCGTGTTATCTTCATCTAACACTTTCGATGGATATTCTCAGTACCTATTAAAACACAATAATTATAATTTTGTTATCAAATTTGTTTGAAAAGGTTTGTATTTCCTAAAAAAGGTATTTTATATGAAAATGGGATTGAAATAATTTGTTTAAATTTTCTTAAAGGCCTTTTATGTAAAAAGTTGAGTATAAAAATATATGTGTATCTTTAAAGAGGCCCTTTATTTGAAAATTGTACTGTAATAGTGTGTGTTATCTAGCTGGGCGCTTGTTGCTGTTCCATCACTTGGACCGGGTAACTTGCTCCAGTAACGTTGGTAGCCCTGGAACGTGTTTTCCTCTCACCAACTGTCTGAGACTCGGGGACGCCCTTCAGGAGTATGCGCGTATGGACTCGCCGTCTGCTGCGTCAGTAAGTGCCTGCCATAGAAATAGCTTCAATACTTCTAGAACAAGCATAGATAAGCATTGTCCCACGTGACCGACGTTTCTCTTTTGTTGTGACTTCATTTGAATAAGCTGCGCCTGCGCATACTTTAATTACTAGACTGCGCATTCTCAGTCGCTCACCCCTGCGCTGGAATTGACCAACAGGGGGCGTCACCTCATTTAAGGAGAGATAGCGGCGGTGTCTGGTTGTCCTATTGTGTATAGTTACTATGCGCGATCTACATGGAATAAGTCTATTATGATATCCAGCCATTCCTCGTGCAATATATTTATCTCCTCAAGACCTTATTAATTTCCGCTAGCCCTCGAATATCCCACCCCCAGAAAACACCCAATTTAGTTGATTAATACATCTCAAACAAAGCACATCATTATGCAGATTTCTTTGGGTATTCTTCTTAAAAAAAAATTAAGCTAATTACAGCATTTCAACAATGTTTTTTTATACAATAAAATTTAATACTATGTATTTTAAAGTGACTTATAGAATTAGTTCCACTATCATATTATTCTGTTATTAATTTGGTACGATTTTTTTAGGTAAATTCGTTTTTTAAGCATCGCGTCTTAATCCCTGTTCATGTTATACGCATTATATACTAAATAGACTATTGAGTTAGGGATCAGGAAGGTTGGATTTAGAGGAAGTGTATCCGCAGTTGCGTGGAGGAGATTGGTAAATCATTTGGGGGTGAAAATCCTCAGTATACCTGACCAAAATTAAAACCCCGATCTCTCTGTCATCGGCAGTCCAAACCAGTGATTCCCAACCTTTTTTGTTTGGAGGAACCCTTTAAATATTTCGAAAAATCTTTAGGAACCTCTACCTGGCTGACATATAATAGATTCGACAGGGTTAAATTAAATAAAGACATGTAAAGCAGTAGTGTTAGTAGTAAATAATAATTAAATCATACTTTTGAATAAAATATGACACGAGTATTTACTGTCTATTAATATTTAACTAACTAATATTACTGTTAATAAAAAAAAACATTTTCCGTTTACATCTGGCTTACTGGTTATAAACAAACTTGGTGTATATATTTTGCAATAGTTTTTGTTATTATAATGTTGTTTATAAAATTGTTAAAGAAAAAATAAGTTACATTTTATTGTTTTATTATTAATTCACAACTGAAAATAATACAAATTTCAATAAATAACAATTATTCCAACTGTCTCTTAATTTATTGTGAAACTTGGGCTTTCTTTTTTGAACACAACAACTTAATTTGTGGTCGCATCTTTGATAGGCACACACGTAACCTTTCTTTCACAGACCACAGTATATTATTCTTCTGTTTGGTTTTTGTATTGGTTACACATGAAAATGTTTACTCATACAAGTACGATGTTGAGAGTGTATCAATATGTTTATAGCTTTCTGGGAGATGGGAGGAAATTCTGTTTTCACTGATATCCAAAACATATCTAATGACATTTCATTAAATTTAATTTTTAGTGTGCGATCTCCTTCAATTCAGTCAATTGTTCTTCTTCCTGCAGGCTGAGTAAAATTTTGAACTGCTTGGAGAATCTGTGAAAGGGTTCCTGACCCAGTAATACTCTTCCGATGACAAATAAGGGAAGTATTTGTCCAGATTTTCAGTCAGAGATTCCATACAGCCGGAAATCAAGGGCATAATGGCTTCACGGTGGTTGTCAGTTGTAAAGCTCTAAGATGAAAAAATAGGGGTAACATTTCAAAATTACCATTAGGAAAAATTTTTTTTTTTTTCTAAACCCCAATTTTATTTTTGAATGCTACAATTTTGTCTGTACACGTCAAAATATTGTCCTTGGGACTTTGCATGTTGGTGTTCAACTTAATTAGGTGTTCATAAATATCTGCCAGGTATGCTAGTTTCAGAAGACACGATTTGTCCTCAAGATAGTTGGAAAAATAACTTTTAATGTTTTCTCTTAAGAAAATCTGGAGCTGCTACTGTCAAAGAGAAATGATCGCAGAAGATTGCCACGAGTAAGAAAACAAACATAGCAGTGTGGGCAACATACGTCAGCCATCTTTAAGAAAATGCACCCTAAATATATCTCGTTTCTTAAATAATAACTATCAAGGAGGCAAATGTCTAACCAAGCTAAACTTTCAAAATGCTTCTTTGTTTTATTTATCTGTCACGTTGAAATCTTAATATTTTAATTTGTTTATTGATCTACAAGAAAATTGTGGAAAGTTGTACTATTTTTATCCGCAAGATTTTGCCAATTCTCGCGGAACCCTGGTTGGGAATCACTGATCTAGACTAACACGAGAGTGACGCCTTAGACTAAGCGGCCATTGAAGCAGGTGATTTAATGTTAAAGCGTTACTTGGTATCTTTTGTCAGGGAGACTACCGCGAACCATTACTGTCAGGACCCTCCGTAACCCCTTACCCCTACCAAAACAACATTCGGTGCGGCCCTGTGTTGAATAATAATACATATATGGCTCAGTAGAATTTGTAAAATGGCCATAAGAGCATGAAAATAAAACTGGTTTAATTTTTACTTACGAGATTTTTTAAGATCATTTAAAAACTTGAGATATATCAGAGTGTTCGGAAACTCATACACCAAACTGAAAGTATAGTTGGTTTGAACCAAAAGTAATACAAAATCCCTATACACTTACATCATGCAAACTATGCTAATACCATCAAATTGTGTTCAAAGTTTCGACGTGCAACAACGGATGAGCAAAGCTAATCAAGCATAGGTGTACAACAAGTTGCATAGGAGTTAGGCGCGCGGCACTGCACATATTGCAATAATGACGAACACTTTCTGTGATGTAGGACCGTCAATGATGACCCTCAGAACATATTCCCACGTATAGATGGACTGGTGTGTTGTTTACTATTAATTGTGGTATGTTCTTCTGCCGTGTTCTAAGATGTCGAGGTGTGAAGTGTCACGCTCCTAGCTCCTATGCAACCTGTTGTACACGTATTCTTGCACAGCTTTGCTCTCCTGGGGCTGTACGCCGAAACTTCAAACACAATTTAATGGTATTAGTATAGTTTGCAGGGTGCAATTGTGTTGGGATTTTGTATTGCTTTTGTTCAAACAAAATATGTGTAGTTTGGACGTTTTGTTTCTGAACATTCTGTATACAGTAAGATTTGGCTAATTCGACAGTGATTAATTCGAAAAAATTTACAATTCGAACCTACTATTATTCCCCATGAAATATATATTTAGACCAATGGTAAAAAATTAATATTTAATAAGAATTTTAGAAATAAATATTTGAATAATTCAAAGCCGATACATTGTTATATATATAGCGATAGTGTCAAATAAAGTTGGGGTTAGCTTATTGACTCATAGTAAATGAGAAAATGGGGATTTATGCACGAGCGGCGAGTGGGTTGCCTAATATAGAGGATGAATTGGCCCAGCTTTAATCAATTTTGATTAAAGCCGCAATTGCCGTATGCTGATTATTTTTCCAAGTTTCATATTTTCTGTTTGAATATTTCTTGTTTTTTATACATGTATTTATTGTGTTTGTGCTTTTTATCGTATAAAATGTGTTTGATTATATGTAGCATATTTTGAGGCTATTAATTTATTGTGTATTAGCTGCCTAAATACTATTCAAAATGGTTCATTCAAATTTTGGATAGTTCGAATTTTTTTAGATAAGCCTTGGACTTAGAATTAAATATTTCTGCTTTATATATTTGTACAACTTTCACTTTTAATTAATTCTTGTTTTTGTTTGGTATTTTATTTAATATTTTTACTACCCTGCTACAAAACCCAAATCATATTTAATATAAAAATATTGTTTTTCAGTTAATAAAAAGTGCAATGACACGAGCTCAGCAGAAGTGGTGAATTTCGTGAATCCTAGCTATCCTAAAGAAGATAAGGATCCTTCCTCGTGCATCCTCACCATACAGGCCTACAAGAAGAACATTTGTCAGATAAGGTACAGCTTTTAATCATTTATGGAAAGTAAGTATACTTTTAAATAAAATCGCTATTTTATAAATGCATAAGCATCTTCTTTTTTTTCAACACATAATTGTCGGATCGAGAAGATTCAGGAGTAGGTCATAAAATTTGTATCACAGTTGTCTGAATGAGAAGATAAAGCAGGCCATGAGAGTTGCATCACAGTTGTCTGAATGACAAGATAATGTAGGCCATGGACTTTGTATCACAGTCATCTGAATGGGAAGATAATGTAGGCCATGGGCTTTGTATCACAGTTGTGAATGGGAAGATAATGTAGACCATGGGCTTTGTATCACAGTTGTGAATGGGAAGATAATGTAGGCCATGGACTTTTTATCACAGTTGTCTGAATGAAAAGATAATGTAGGCCATGGGCTTTGTATCACAGTTGTGAATGGGAAGATAATGTAGACCATGGGCTTTGTATCACAGTTGTGAATGGGAAGATAATGTAGGCCATGGGCTTTGTATCACAGTTGTGAATGGGAAGATAATGTAGACCATGGGCTTTGTATCACAGTTGTGAATGGGAAGATAATGTAGGCCATGGACTTTTTATCACAGTTGTCTGAATGAAAGATAATGTAGGCCATGGGCTTTGTATCACAGTTGGGAATGGGAAGATAATGTAGACCATGGGCTTTGTATCACAGTTGTGAATGGGAAGATAATGTAGGCCATGGACTTTTTATCACAGTTGTCTGAATGAAAAGATAATGCAGGTTATGACTTTTGTATCACAATTGCCGTAATGAAAAAATAATATCGGCCATACATTTTGTATCCTCTTTGTTTGGTTGGTTGTAAAATACACATTCCCTTGAGACACTGCACCTATGCTGAATAGGTCTGGGTTGGGAGGGGGTAGCTATTACTTCTGAAGCAGATGTTTGTAAATCATTGTTATATTCAGCAGAATGTAAGAGGTTAGTTGTTGAAGGCTTTTCATCGTTTAAGTTTCTTAAAGCGCGTGTTTGATTTAGTCATATGCATTCCTTACAAATTTTTGTTTAAATCTTCAGGTAATATTATGAAATTATTTATTTGATCATCAAAGTCCGGGTCATGTCTATAAGTAATTATTTACTCTTCAAACATACAGTGACCCACTTTGGGGGTTAAATAGTCTAAGGCATAGGTTTTAAAACCTTTTTTTATTTGGGACATTTTTTTCACAGAACAAAATTATTAGCGACCCTTGACAGTAATGGTTAAGTTGAGTTGAGGTGTTTTTATTTTCTAGTGTCGGTTTTTGAGCAGTTTTAAATCAAATAAGTAATGGAAATAATGAAAATATTTGTGGCAAAACAAATGCATGCAGCTAAATTTAATATCATTAATTAAATGTTTATAATTTACTAATTTTAAATGAGTATACACCCAATGAAAGCCATTTGTTTATCTTAGTTAACCATATGAATGATTTTTAGCAAAAGTTTGAAAAAACTTTGCAAGTTTTCGTTTTGTATTTATCTTATATAAAGACAGCTTTATAATTTAAAAAATTAGAGAGGGAGGAAAGGCCCTTTAAGGACTCAAAATTTATTTTAGGGTTGGGTAAGGGCAATTATTTCTAAGGGTTGTAGGGCAATGCCTTTTTTTCTGGCCCTAGGATGTTTGGTGCAACCATTCTAAATAAACTGTAAGTCGTTTGGACCAAGAAATATACATATTTTCCTCATAAGCTAACCTTTGACATTAGTTGAGTCAAACGTCGGCTCATATATTTCAGCTAGGATACAAACTCGTTTGATAAGGGACACATTGAACATTAAAAAATATTGAGGATGTCGCATTACAACTTAATATGGTATTAAAACAAAAATAAAATAGTAAGCACAGTGTATCTATATTAATAAAATAAAGAGTTTTTCTGTCAGGGGCATTGTGCGATATATACCGCACACACAAAGCGCTGAAATTTTAAAAATTAGTATCCCCTGTGCACCAACGTGTGCATCTCAAATTTGTTGATTAGATTTTTTCTTAATTTATTAAAAAACGACTCGAAATAAATAAAAATAAGAATTTGTTATATCTGTTTGAAGCAAAGAAAAGCGTTGCCCGGGGTAACCACGCAATGTTTACCATAAAGTTGACACCTTTTATTTATAACGATTTTGTTAATGTCGGGTTTTAAATCTTATGCCCAAGACATCTTTATCCCTCGGGTGTTTGGTTACATGTGACTAAACAGCTTTTCACATACGTACAGTATGTGTTGCCAAGCATTGCACATATCTGGTGCGCAAATTTAACCATTTTTGGGAATTTATCCATTTTGAAGTCAGAGTAGCCTACAGATTTGATACACCAACCTTTCATGCTAAAATTCTCAAATATCACTTCTTATTTCTAGCACCACGTCTTACTAACCGTTCGGACTATACGCTCATATACTAATTATATTACGCTGATGGGATTTTTAGGGATTAGAGAGGTTATGTTTATAGGAAGTGTACCCACATTTGCGTGAAGGAAGAGTGGAAAAACAATTTTGAGGAAGAAACATCAATGCACCTGATTGAGTTCAAAACTCAATCTCCCCGTCATCGATGGTCTAGTCTTCTGCGAGAGTAGCACGTTAGACCACGTGGCCACCGAGGTGGGTGACTATTACATTCCGAAATGTTGTATTTATTCGGTGTTTATAAGAAGAAGATTAGAGTCACATTGCATGTTGAGTTATCAAAAGGTCCGCGGACCACACAATACATAGTAGGGCCGCGAGTTTGAGATGCCTGGTCGAGGATGATCCCTGATTGCGTCAAACGTCCTAGACCACTCTAGTTTTCTCCCATGAACCTCAGGTAGTCAAATATCAGTAGTCTAGTTCCTCCACAATACCACAAGGATGGGATTAAAAGTATAGTTGTTCATGATTTGAAGAACCATTTAGGAAATACAAACAAATTTTCATTATTCACGCATAATATTGCCGAATGATACATATTTTTTCATAAACTACGCAGAATTTACTATATACAATTTATCTATAATTTATGTTTACAGTTACAAATGATGGTAATGTCGCTAAATAATGCTCAGTTAACCTCGCTTATCCCTTCGAAGACCTTAATTTGCTTTGGTTAGGATAGGTTAGGTTGAGTTGGTGCATTAATGAATTAGCATAAAAGTGGAGGAATTCCACTATGGAACCAAGGAACCTTTTTGAATAGAGGATCAAGCTAAATCTCGTTGATCAACTCGACCCCACCCCATTCCACCCCTTTCACTTCGCCCATGTTCCACCAACGCTTACTCAGTATCTTAATTAATTAATTTTAAAAGAGTTCATCATAGCAGGCCCAACTCAGCTCCTGGCTCCTGGCTCGCGCGAGGTATGGGAGTAAGAGGGAAACAAAAGACCAAGATCTATCAGAAATGTGTGCAGTGTATTCATATTTGAATGAACACTTGAAATTCTCCGCGGTGACGATGGCGGGCAAGGGGACAAAGTTTCTTGTTAATAACTACAGTATATCTCTATTAAGACAGAATTAAGATTTGTGTACAATGTGTATCTGTGAAGCCATTCTAAAATGGTCAAATATGGCCTTTTCAATGCAGTTTTTATCCAAATACCATGAAATATTTCAACTATGTTCAGTATTAGGAAATTCTACTAGTTCCTTATCTCCATTAATGTTTAATCAGAAATAATCCATGTGCAATAGTGTTAGTGTAAATGTACGATTTCTATCCGACTGTATCACAAGTTGATGGGTATGTGATCCACGCTCTTAATGTATAGGACTATACCTAAGCTCCCCGGGAATACTGTCACAATAATTAAACCCTTAAAGACGTTGCAGCCTTTGTGCTAACGCGCCACCAAACAATAGTAATTACATTAGAGCGAACACAAACAGTTGAGATATGTTAAGTCAAACAGACAACATTGTAATTTAATATTTACCAAACCCTGTCTTCTGGTGATGACAGTTATCATAATATCACATTTCCCCCTTTCCTTCACATTTTTCTAAGGTGTGTACCAGTCGAGGGAGATTTCTATAGTAATTAAAATTTTGCGTTGTGGTAGTGAATTGACGATCTTCTTCCAATGTCTTCAACATTATTACTTATCATTTACAGTAGAGGGTTTGCGAAGCTTCGACTTGGCTTCGAAACAAATATCAGTTTCAACCTCACTTTGAAAACTCTAACTTCGATAATAATTTGGAACTTTCTTCAGTAATGGTCAATTATTGCCGTTCTGAGCTGTTATGAACAGTACAAGACAATAATCATATGGAAAAAATCAGTGGCGGTTCGTAGCTAAAATTAGTGGGGGTGCTGCTCCAGAAAATGTTAAGCCTTTATTTTTAAATTGTGTAAAAGGAATAAAACATGTATAAAAAGAAAATGTATTCAGGAACTTGATAAAACCTTAACAACCACAAAATTTACTTACTTTAACTTAAATTGTTACAGTTCAAGCTTGATCTATTTATTTTAAAATTAAATCAATTCTTCTTGTTTTAATTTGCGCAAAAAGTTCAATAATTTTCTCCTTGATCTCTGGATGACAACTGAGGAAATTTCTCTCCATTGGAAGTACTGCAAGCGCATTTAGTCTTTCTGTTAAATAAAAGAACCGAAAAAAATGAATCAAATAGAATAGCTGGAAGCAGAATAATAGTAATCTAACTCTACACTCTTCTACACTTTATCACATTCAAGAATATGGTACATGACTTTTAAGCACAACACATGCTGAGTTAAAAAACACTTCCTTCCACCATCACACCAGAGCCGGCACTGTGAGAGCAACAGTGCTCTCTCTACCTGGCAGACCCACCTTCCTCCCCGCCCCCTTCCTATGTGCGCATGCGCACAGCAGTCAAACGCCACGTCACTGGCACTGTGAAGCACACAGTTCCATACAAAGCTTTTTGTATATTTTTCATAAACTGGGGGAGGGCTACTGAAGTACTGACATTAAGCTTAAGGAATATATATTGTACTACAAAAATAAAGAAAGAATTAAAGAAAAAGGGACTCATTATATTAAATGTTATCGATAATATCAAGTGGAAATAGGGGGTGCTGCAGTTCCGCAGTGCCTATACACGAGCCGCCACTCGAAAAAAGTCTTAAATAATTAAAATTGTAAGTTAATTTATAAGAATTAAACCAAGGGCTGGTCTTATTACTCCTGGATAAATATGAATCTGGTCAATAAGTTAAAAGTGCGTCTTATGACTGACAGATAGCATTTATCTGCCAGATAAAATGTATTTATCCATCACATTTTTATCAGGAGGTTTAGGTACCCGATAACTTTTATCTGAAAGTTAAAATGGGCGTTGCCATAATGATGCGCTGTTTTTTTATAAGGTTTCATCTATCAGATTCTGTTTTTAGGTTGAAATAATGGTTTACGTGTTTATTAGGCACGGGCCCCAGGCTCTAGCTATATATTATACAATTAGAACATTTAATTCACACTTTTGTAAAACTGACACACTATTTGTAGAGCTATAGTTATAAAAGAACAAATTATTTAAATGTGAGTACAGTAAATGAAATTTTGTAAACGTTGTACCAAACTTTTGGCCACATTTTGGCAGACACCGAGATTAGTACTTGCGAGACAACCTAGCTTCTGCGCCCACGTGACGCCATCTGTTTCCTTGCACTCGTTTAGCCGCCATTATTTAACAAATGTTGAGTTTTGTAGCCACTAACCAAGTTGTAACATTAGCAGTAGGTTTACACGTAAGCGCGCACCAGTAAAAATAGCACCAACATTGCGTTTTCTGCCTAGAAATATATTTATCCTACAGATAGCTATCCAGCAGATAAAGTCAGTTCATAAGACGCGTAAAATATGAAGTGACATATAACTGCACGTGTAATAAAAGCAAACACTTTCTGTGATGTAGGACCGTTAATGATGACCCTCAGAACGTATTCGAATTTCTAGATGGGCTGGTGTGCTGTTTACTATGCATTGTTGTTTGTTCTGCTGCCGTGCTCCAAGATTTCTAGGTGTGTTGTGCCACACGCCTATCTCCTATGCAACCTGTTGTACACGCATGCTTGTACAGTTTTGCTCTCCCGGCAATGTATAGTTGATTTTGTATTAATTTTGGTTCAACAAACTATGTGTGCAGTTTGGGCTATGAGTTTCCAAACAATATATAAACATATCATTAGTCGAATAAAATTTCAGATAATTGTTAATCTGGAAGGAGATATGTTTGTAAATGTTTTTATCAAAGTTTTGAAATTTTAATTAGAGATGATACTCTCGAGTCTACAAATTCTCGATTCCTCAAATCCTTTGAATCCTACTGTATTCTAAAAATTCGAGATCACTAAAATCTAAAAAAAAAATATATGAAGGCCTTGACTTGCTTGATATAACAATTTTAAGTAAATGATGAAAGGAATAATAAAATTTGATAACAAGATCACAAAAAAAGTTCAAGATTATATTAATTTACTAAAAAAGTAATCATTGTTGCTTATGAAGTAATTAACAGGACAAACAATAGAGCATTTGTTGGTGGCACCAAGCATTAAATTATTAATTTTTTTCATACAATTATTTTAAATATTTCCACTTTAACTTAAATTGTTAATTTTTAAAATTAGAAAATTTGAAATTGGATTCGAGATTCGAAAGAAAATTAAAGATTCAAATTCGAGATTCGGATTCGAGAAACAAAGGGTTCTAATTATATTTAGTTTTAACATATCTGTAGTTTCCTATAAACCAACGGGGATCCCGGTGTTAAAACACATTCAACAATCAAAAGAACCTTATCTGACCTCTATGAAAGTTACTATATCTACTTTCACTTATTCATACGTCAAGTGATGTTATATGCAGGTGTCCCTTTTGATATAATATATTATCAATACCCATAAAATAACACAAGTATACTCACCTCGGTGGCGTAGTTGGCTAACCCGCTTGTCGTGTCGAGCTCGACTGCTGAGGACGGGGAGATCGAGGTTCGAATCTCGGTCGGGTGAACTGGGGGTGGTTTTTCCTAAATGGTTTTCCACTCTCCCTCCACGCAAATGCGGGTTCACTTCCTCTAATTCAACCTTCCCAATCCCTAATCCATTAGCGTAATTAGTATATAAAGCGAATAACCCGAACGGGTAGTAAGACGCAGTGCTAAATAATAATAAACACAAGTACAATAGTAAAATATTATCAATGTTGACCTAAAATATATGTTTATATTTTCTAGAAGGTTATTCATATGAAAATAGGACTACATATGCCAACCACCATTTCAGGTTGGACTTTGATCAGTTTGAGTTAGCTAGCGAGCCTAACGTAAATGCTGACACACAGGAGAGTTCCATGGACTGCTCCGACACAGGTCTGACGGTGAAACCTAACCCTGGCGGGAGTCTTGGCTTCACAGCCCTGTGTGGCAACAATACAGGACAACACTGTGAGTGATGATTTCAGACTGTCCAAGCGAGTTTCGGATTGTTTTAAATACATTTTTGTCGTGAAATTATTAGTAGACCTACTCTCTTAATTAACAAATGTGCTTTATAAAATAAGTATTGTTGGCATTACTATACCAATTAGGTAATATTATAATTTTGTAAGTTGTATTAATTTATTAATAAAACTTGAATAAGCTTTAGTACATATTTGTTCTTATAACAATATTTTTATAAATGTTAATAAAGCTACTCGACAAAAATAGTGTCATATCAAAATATATGATCAATAAATTAGAAATGGCTTCTACCCCATTCTCCCTATTAAAATGTCAGTAACCATTCAAGTATTCTAAATAGCCTTAACGTTGTATGGTTTAACATAGCTCTGTTTTTTTATAATATGGTCTCAAGGTCTTTACATGTTTCTTTGTCGATTTTCGGTTTGTCGAAGCATAAGCATACGGCTCCCATTGTTGATAAACGCTTATTAAGGTAATATAGTATTACCTTCCATCGCATGTTACGGACAAGCAAATTATTAAACTAATATTTTGTTTAAGTACATTACTGCCAAGGTCAATAAAGATTCAATCCTTATGCTAAATATTGAAATTTTGAATCGTAATCAAATTCTAATCAAGATTCGTATTTAATTCGAAATTCCGAAACGTAATGGTTATTTTAAATATTCAAGACGGATTCAAAATTTCAAATTTCAGATTCGAATCCGATTCAGTTTAATTAAAATTCTAATCGAGAAGTTCAAATAAAAATAGTTTAACTTTTATAGATATTAATATTGATCATTATTAAATTAATGTAATCAACAATTATGGTTTTATTTGAATTTTTCAAACTTTATATTCATTAATTAAGATTGTCGATTAACATTATTATGTTTTCAGCTTTAACAAAGCAATAAACATGAATTTGATTCAAGCTACTAAGCAAAGATTTAGATTCAGTTTTGAAATTATGTTATTTGCACAGGCCTAGAATCTATAAAACGTGCTATCAGATGTGGTATTTTCCGTGTGAAGAATAATGTAGCAAAATATTAGTAGGGTACCATTAATTATGAATATTTAAAATAAGTAGTTTTCTGTTTGATTCATAATGATCACACAACTTGAACTGCCTGTGTAGCATATAGTTTCTTTGTGTTTGTCTATTTGAAAGTGAAATATTACACACGTTAGGCCTATTTTATATTGTATTTGTTCGTATCACAGTATACATTCCCGTGGACACGTCACTGGGACCAACATCTGTGCAGTTGACAGTTGTGACAACTGGTGCTGCGCTCTATCGGTGGAAAATTAGAGCTACGCAAGTTGATTGCACACAGCAGCCGCTTGATGTAGGTGAGCTAACATATATTTTAGCTTTTCGAGCTTAACA
This sequence comes from Timema cristinae, assembly GCA_039000515.1. Taxonomy (NCBI): domain Eukaryota; kingdom Metazoa; phylum Arthropoda; class Insecta; order Phasmatodea; family Timematidae; genus Timema; species Timema cristinae. The sequence continues at coordinate 20,212,357 of JBCFYV010011172.1, read as the reverse complement.
AACCAAGAAAAGTTAATTTAAATTATAAAAAGAGGTAAGTGGAGGCTACAGATAAGCTCACCAGAACCTTTAAATATTACCTATACGTTGAGAAATATAATTAATAAAACCATACATTTTGAATCAAATATATTAATCTTGATTAATACCTATTATAAGAAATATAAAATGTTCATTAAATACTCTGCAGCCTATATTTCAAATTTAATAATAAATAGCGAAAAACTATTTATATAAAGCTACTTGTTCTAATTTTAAACTGTTATACTGACTACAGCGCCTCCCGGTTGTCTTCAGTACTACACGGATGAGAGAGGCAGTTTCAGCAGTTTCGGTTATGGGAGTGGTAACGGGGTTATATGAGTAACCTCAACTACGCCGTGTGCATCCGTCGAACCACCGGTTCTTGTGGTATACGTTACTCTGCTCGTGACAGTTTCAAAATGGCCGCCGTTCGTCCCACTATACCTTCAGGAGATACGGGTTGTGATCCTGACACCAGTGACTCAGGTATACTATTTATGTAGGAGTTTAATTGTATATTACATGTCAACTATTCCTTTAGTTAATGAATTGGTATTTTCCAAATTTCCACAAATTGTACAGGAGGGGAAATGTGTATTTTGGAGGACGTAACTCCATAAATATGACCTTTAGAAAGAAAGGAATGCTAACATATATATATGATATATAGAAGGTTCTTAAAATTAAGTTTTCGCATTAAATATTATGCACCGTCCTTCTAAAGTAGTATTCAAAAATGGAAAGAAGTGAATTTTGGTAAAAAGTGTAAACATGGCCTTTTAAAAAGGTCCCATTCAAATACAGTTTGTTTAGTGTGTAAGACTTTTAAATACGTCAAAAAGCATCGTCCCATTGTATATTGAGCATTATAAACCATTGTTGTACTTTACATAACGAGGAGCAATGGTTTCATGGGCAAAATAGTCTAACATTTAAAAACACAATTTTACATTTTCAGCATTAAAAATTGGAATGTTCTATATTTATAGGTATTACTACGCCATCAACGAACCCTTCAACGACTGAGTCTACAACAACTACCAGCCCCATCCCAACAACTACTACCCCTACCACAACAACTACTACTATTTCTACTACAACTACTACCACCGCTCCAACAACTACTACCCCTACCACAACAACTACCCCCTCCCCATAACCACTACCCCCACCCCAACAACTACTACCCCTACCACAACAACTACACCCTCCCCAATAACACACTACCCACCCCAACAACTACCCTGACCCCGGAAACTACCCCTATCACAACAACCACTCCTACAACTAATGAGCCAGCAGCTACCCCTCCACCAACCACTCTCCCTCCCGCCACCGAGCAACCTGGGGGTGGAGGGAGGCGTTCCCGACAGGCCCAGACTAGTTCTGGAGTTTCCAGGGACTTCTTGTACATCCCTGAGGCTCATGTGGAGGGCATTCAAGGGCATGTGACTAAGTTTTGTGGTGACTTTCTGGACCGAAAAACTATCACAAGTTAGTGCCGTCTTTATTTTGGTGGCATTTATGTTTAAGTTGGTATTGTCTATGTAAGCTGGGTTGATAGGTGTAGTAAACCGCAACCCTTAACTTACCCAACTCCAATCCTCTCAGCTTATCATAGCTAGGCCTGTCAAGAGCAGCTTATTTCAAAAGTAAAGGGGAACATCATTTATCCGGCCCTCATTAATCCGGATTTCCCGGATTGAATTCTCGCATTGATTAGTTTAGTTTGAAACGAGTTTTTATGGGACGAATAATTGTTGCATTTTTTTAACTGTTTTCAAATGTATGAATTAACTACGCATAGTCGCAGAGTGAGTACAGTTCTGTAGTGAACTAAAACTACTGCCATCAGTAGTACAGTACTTTATTTAGTACTGTACAGTATGCTGTGGCTTGGTCGAAGCTAAAACTGTGTTCTGTCAACAAACGTCTGCTGCGGAGGAATTTCCCAGCGTACCAATGCAGTAATATACAGGAAGTTCAGCAACTCAAAGCACAGACTGTACAAGTAGCTTGTTTAAACCAAACGTAATACAAAATCCCTGTACACTTACAACAGGAAACTTAGGCTACTACAATTAAATTGTGTTCGATATGTTGGCGTACAGCGCCGGGATAGCAAAGCTGTCAAGCATGCGTGTACAACAAGTTGCATAGGCACCAGGCGCGCGGCTTTGCACATGTAATAATGACAAGAACTTTCTGTCTGGGATGTAGGACCGTTAATGATGACCCTCAGAACGTATTCACATTTCTAGATGGGCTGGTGTGTTGTTTACTATTAATTGTGGTATGTAGTGCCACGTTCCTAGCTCCTATGCAACCTGTTGTATACGCATGCTTGCACAGCTTTGCCATTTTAAATATTTTTAGCCCATATGCACCTCAAAGATGAAATTTTAAATGTGTAATTAGGTTTATTTAGATTTATTAAAAATTGGATAGGAAGAAATAAAATGAAGATTTTTTTTCTCTCCATTTGAAGCAAAGAAAAGTGCTGCCCGGAGTAATCACGCAATTACTCCGGGTATTTCTACTAGTATCATCGTGTACAATTTCTTGCCGCTGGCAGGGTCTGTCTCGAACATAAGCCTCTCTATTTACTTCTGACCACCCACCATCTTTCTTCCTCCACTCCTCTCTTCTCCACACTCCCTTTATCCACCTGTTCCTGAGTCTTCTTCTTGGCTTCTACCCGCCACCTCTCCTTCGAGCATCCTCCTTGTGTTCCTCCCCTCTTTCATCCTCTTCACATGTACACACCACTAGTATAAATGTATAAAACAAATTACATCCAAACTAATGTATTAAATACTAAGCTTTTAATGAGAAATATATTTGTTTATATATATTAAATTCTATGTAACACTGAGGGCACGCGTACCCCAGGTTGAACACGGTAGTCTAGATTACTCACCACGAAGAAACGGGGGGAAATGTGCGCGAAATGCTCAAAACTATTAGAACCCTCTGTTTCTAGAAATGGCTGTTCCATTTTATTAACTACTTCCCTCAAATATTCATTATAAAACTAATTAATGTGAGCTTAATATTTTTATTTTTATCATTATTTATCACTGTGAATTTTTTAAAGAAAAATGTTGTTAATTATTATTAAAAATGACAATTCTGGGAGCTTTTTGTTAGTTGTGACAAGAGAAACGGTAAATTCCTTTTTTACTTTGCTTGAATCACAACTAAAGCAAAGTTTAAATAAGTAATTGTTGTAATTCTTGTTTTTGTCTGGGCAGGTGTGGTTCCGGGCCCTTACGTTGTTTGGTTCCACTCTGACGGTAAGAGGGCAGGCAAGGGGACGGGGGATGAGGTCGGCTTCAAAGTCAACTTCCAGCAACTGAGCGTGTGCTGAAGATACGTCCACTTCACAGGGGAAGAAAGCTTGGCGATACAGTCCAATTTTCATAGGAAATGACTTATTTGACAGCTAGAAAATCATACGTCAGGTCACGTAATATGCAGACAGCTGTCACTCTTGATAACTAGTATCAATATCTATAAAATAACACTAATAATATAGTACAATGGTAACACTGTTGACCACCAAAAAAAATATATGTTTAAACAAGGCCCTTCCTATTAAAATTTGAGTGATTTTATTTATTTATTTATTTAATATTTAGTTATTTGATATATTTAACGTGCACTTTTCTGAACCGACTGATTATTTCAGAACACCAATATCTCTATGAGGGAGAGCAAAAGGACCTTCCGAGTTTTTTTTTTTAAATGCCACAAGTATTTCCCCTCCGAAGGAAGTTGTGCTAATATTTTTTATCACTCAAGAAAAATCCGTCGACCCCAGCTGGTTTGAACCCATGAACAATGATTCCTGAGGCGAGCACTTTACCCTAAGACCACCGTGGTCTACAATTGAACTGTAAAACCTCTGACGCTGCAAAGACATGACACGATTATTATAAATTGTGGGTATATTTTTTTATTCAAAAAATATTATCACAACTTCTGCCAGGATATCCATCTACTGTCTCCATCGCGCCAGTGATGCACTCAGAAATTTTACTTGGAAGGAGGAATTGTATAAAGGGGGCATATCATGTATCGAATATTGTAATTTATCATATGGATTTCAACCATCTTTGCTGCTATTTTTTTTAATATCTGTACCCTTTTTTAATCTTTTATTAAACTCATTTTCTATCTTAAGGGGGTATACGCCCCCTTCACTCCCACTGGTGCGCCACTGCCTCCCGTCGACAGTTTTAAATTGTATTAAGTCCAATGAAAGTTTATGTTCATTCACTGTTTGAATAAATGTGAAATAAAACGTTTAGAATGTGAAGACTCGCATAATTTTTATATTATGTACTGTACATGTAATAAATTATCTAGTAATAAAAATGCCAACATCTGTGACAGATTAACGTTGTATTATTTTGAAAAATGTAACCCCCCATGGCAAAATAAAAATATGTTTACGGTAGTAATCATAATGATTATTATTATTATTATTACCGCGTCTTACTACCGTTCGGGTTATACGCACTTACGCTAATGTGTAATGGTAGTGTGATTGTGAGATGAAATGAAGGACCTACAGTTTAACGTGGAATCCGAACCACGGTGGAGGCCTGGCATTCCCCACATTCACAGGATGTCTTGTCAGAGGTGAAGGAAGGGTTTGGAAACCAGATAAATCTGTGCCGGGACCGAGGATTGAACCCCGGCCGCCAGCACAGAAGTCTGACACCTTACCCCTAGACCACCAGGTCACAATAATGATGTTAAATGATAACAACAAAATCGGCATTCAAGTGTTTTAGGGCCTACTATTTTTATGTTTCTTGTATACCGTTCTTTTCAGATCTAGAGGTGAAAAATAAATACAGGTTATAGGGAGTTTACAACACAAGTATTTCCATGTGATGGACTTGGGGTCGGTGACACCGAATGGTGATGCTACTAGACGTCAAAGTTGGTGTTGTATGCACCTGGAAGGTAGGCAACTCATCAACCTTCAGCGAGTAGCAGGTTGAGTAAGTGTAAATTATGACAAGTAACAGACACCCATAAGGAATTGTACTATCACGTGTGGGCGGAAATTGTGGGGATGCTTATGTTGGTTTGCGTGGCATGCTGCATGTGTTGTCTAACCCCCAGGTGCATACAGCGACTACTTTGACGTCTCGTTGCGCTATATTTGGCATCGCCAACCTATCACCCCCTATATAGCCCATATAGTTTTTTATCCTGGATAGCTCAACACCCTGTATGCATATTATATAGATACCTGGGAGTTATTCAATCGCTAACCCGTTAAAACTCTAAGGTACTTCTGGGGAAAATAAAGACCCAAAATGTAGCAAGAATATAGTCCTAAGACGAAATCATCGGTGAGGACACGGATTAAACCTCAAGCACGTCTATAATGGTTTTCTGGTGACTGATAGGTTGGGGTTCAAATCATTCCACGGACCAAGTGTGTTTTAATATATTCTACACGGAAAGTGTGCTTGAAATATTCTCGTTTAATATAGGATATTCTCATACGGAGTCTGAGTAATAAATAACGCTTTATTTTTCCTACGTGTCTTACTACCCATCCGAGCTATATTCATTATAATTACGCTGAGAAACTAGGGATAAGGAAGGTAGAATTTAGAGGAAATGTACCAGCACTTGCGTGGAGGGAGAGCAATAAACCATTTAGGAAGAATCTCCTTGAATAAGGAAAGTAAAAACTACTTTAGATTATTATTCACATTTTTGTATGTTTTGTTTCTAAGGATTTAACTTTAATTAGTGTTTAGTATAAATTTTTCTAAATACAACCAGGGGCAAGCTAGCAACTCTACGCCCGCCCACTCAGACCCGCAATACACGTCTAGGACTATATTATTATTATTATTATTATTATTATTATTATTATTATATTATTATTATTATTATTATTATTATTATTATTATAAGTCATTAAATTATTTCTTCATAAATTGTTGAACTTTTACAGCGTTTCTTAGAAATAACTGGTATTGTTTGGTCAACATATTTCGTCGTTCCTGGTAGAACACTCAAGTTGAAGACTATATTAGGCCATATTTTTATGAAAATTTTATTTATTATTTAAATGTTATTTTACAATCAACATACAAATGTACTATATATGACGTCGTTTGATATTCTGGACAAGCAATAAAAGTTTTAAGCTTAATGCTTACTCAAAGTTTGTAACGTTGATAAATATCTAAAAAGTTATTCAGTATGAACTCAATTTTGTTCTATATTAAATTTATTTTACCAGTAAGTGAGTATTATTGCTACTACTACTATTATATTATTAACTGGCTCTCTCAAGATGGTTCAATGTTAATTTGTCACTGTATTCTGTTTTAACAGCTTTTTTTCAATAACTATTATATAATTCGTAACCTCTTAGGGCTCCAAATTTTCTTTCCACGAGAACTTTATTGAGACGCCCGTTTTGTTTTTAATATATTTAATAGCTCAATTTCTTGTGACCTAATCTTGAACATATGAGCATTTTTGTGCCCTCTTACGGGTCTAGAAAACCTAAAATACTTTCATTAACTACTAAGAAGCTTTACAAACTAGTCCCACTTGGCTATTGCTTAAGGAGCGTGAAATCCAGAACTTTGATTTTTATCTTTAAAGGAAAAACAAAATTAGAGAGTTATTCAATGAACGCCCTTACCACTAAGTATAATAATAATAATAATAATATAGCACCGCGTCTTACTACCCGTTCAGGTTATACGCTCTAAGTACTAATACGCTAATGGATTAGGAATTGGGAAGGTCGAATTAGTTTAAGTGAGCCCGCATTTGCGTGGAGGGAGAGTGGAAAACATTTAGGAAAAACCCCTCCCAGTTCACCCGACCGAGATTCGAACCTCGATCTCCCCGTCCTCAGCAGTCGAGTTCAACACGTCTAGCGCGTTAGCCAACTACGCCACCGAGGCGGGTACCACTAAGTACTTTTCATTTATTTGAGATATTTAACGTTCACTTTCTGAACCAACTGATTATGTCAGCGCACGATTTACTAACTAACTTAAAGCTATAACAGACCAACACACAGCCGTTAATTCATCAATATTAAATGGTAAGCCCCTATTTCACTATTGATATATCTTTCGATCATGCCAGGAATCTAACCTGGGTCTCTTTACTCAGTTGACAGATATGCTAACGACTAAGATAAAGTGACAGGACACTAAAAACTTTCTGTTTGTTTACTGTGGACTCTTCACTAAATTATTATTACTCTCGAATCGTCTCTTCTTTTTTTTCCCTCGTTATTATTTTTCATTATTAAATTCGTTTTATTGTAATATCTTGTACAGAAAGATAATGTATATATTATATTGCAAGCCCTTTGTTGTTCTGTATTTGTCATCATCATCATCATTAGTAGTAGTAGTAAGTAGTAATAGTATGTAGTAGTAGTAATAGTATTAGTAGTAGTCGGTGACCTGGGGTCTAGGAGTAAGGTGTCGGACTTCTTTGCTGGAGGTTCGGGGTTCAATCCTCAGTACCGGCATAGATTTATCTGATTACCAAACCCTTCCGTCACCTATGACAAGACGTGTATTAATCACAACTTGTGAATGTGGGGAATGCCAGGCCTCACCGTGGTTCGGATTCCACGTTAAACTGTAGGTCCTTCATTCATCTCACAATCACCTATACCATTACACATTAGCTAAGTGCGTATAACCCGAACGGGTAGTAATACACGGTGCTTAATTAATAATAATAATAATAATAATAATAATAATAATAATAATAATAATAATAATAGACAGCATTATAGTTATTTGTACATAATTTTCAGTATAACATGGTGAAATTTGAGCCAAATAGCTTCCAATAAGTCGTCTATTTCATACATCACAACACTGAAAGGTGTTCTATGACTGATCAAAACAAAAGTATCATCGACTTTTAAAGGAGAAAAGCTCTTGCAAAAATCAATTGAAGGCTTTAGTATTATTTCTACGAGGTTTCTAGATAGATGTATAGCTGCAAACCTTGGTGTTGCTGTAATTTTGTCCTATTGTTTTGTGGAGCTATCACTTTGTTGACAAATGTATCCGTTATTTATCTGGGATATTAAAAACTTTTATTATTTTATTAGCACCGCGTTTAACTACCTGTTCGGACTATACGTGTATGTACCAATTACGCTAATCTGTCAGGGATTAGGATGGTTGAATTTAGATTAGGTGTGCCAGAATTGCGAGGAAGGAGAATGGAGAACTATTTAGGTAAAATCACCCTCAGTACATCCTAACGGGAATAATCTTGCTCTTGAAAGTTTAAAAATAACGTCAATATAATCAAAGTGAACGTGTCTAAAAATTAAAATTGTAAGCCAAATCTGTTTCTTGTGTAAGTCGTTTGATGGGCACGCTGACCAAAATCCAAGCTTGCTCAATCTGGGTTTGCTGGTGACAAGTAGGTTGGGGTTCGAATCCCAGCCGTGTTTTCTTAGAGTGGATTTTTCTAAATGGCTTCTCTCTTTTTTATACGCAAATGAAGACGCATTCTTTTAAGTTCTACCTTCCTTATTCCTACCCCACTAGCGAAATTAATGCGCGTTTAAGAAACTTAGGTGGTCACGTGGTGTCACCTTGGTGCAATAGATTAGACTGACGATGGCGGGGAGATCAAGGTTCGAATCTTAGTTGAGTGTATTGAGGGTGCAGTTTCCTCAATATTTTTCCACTCTCCATCCATCCAATGCTGCTCAACCTTCCTCATCCCTAGCTCATTAACGTAACGAGTACACAGTTGTATAACCTAAACGTATAGTAATACGCGGTTCTAAAAAAAAAAACAGCGTGTGTGCCGGATGGGTAGTAAGACGTTATGTAAAGGAAATAAATAGACACCTTGATGTTATACGTTTTAATAATAATGTAATCATTTATAATTTCAGTTGTTAGTTTGTGTGAGGTCGGAAGAATTTGTTTTTAATTACTATATTGAGAGGTTTATGCCACTGGTTGAAGAGTTCAGTGCTGCCAACGAACTATATTACGAGCAAATGTTGAATGTGCTGGAATGGGCAGGTAAACATGGCAGTATTAATGACGAGGCAGAGGCGACTCATTATCTGACAGTTCTTCTACCTGCCTTGAAACAACTCGGACCTAAACTGGTAAGTGTCTCCTCTTTCTATTTACCTCCATATCTAGCTCATCCCCCCCCCCTCCCCTCTCACGAATCCAGTGATAAGGCTGCACGAGTTGCTTACCTCTAAAGGGATAGTTAAAGTTTAAGTTTAAGATCCACTTGCGAATTGCGGCCCGGGCTGTTTACCTAACTTAACCTAACCTAACCTAGCCTAACAAACCTTCAAGTTTTTGCCAAAGCCATTGAACGACAAGAACTAAGGAAGTTTGGATGTTACTATGGATGTCTACATGAGACGATGATAGCTTCTATCTGAAATTTAACACAGCGTGATAGAAAGTACACTGATAATTAGGTGGACGTAACTAATACACCTCTCTCTCTTTCTCTCTTCCTCTCTCTCTCTCTCTCAGTGAATGGGCCGCAATTCGTGCGTGTCTTTCAAAAATCCGGGAAGCATCTCGTACACGATTTCAATATTAGACCGCAACACACCCGCACGGAGTGATAATAAGCCCCAGCCCTACTTCCCCATCAAACGAGAGGAAATTAAAAACAATACGCACACATTGCTAGTATTCTACGTAAACCATTTCATGTTAATAAAAGGAAAATAACCTTTGAGGTTGTTTTCAGGAGTTTTTGTGGTTATATTTTAACATGAGTTCAACCAGTTTCGGTGGTCACATGGTCTGAGCCAACGTTTTTCAACCAGGGTGTCGCGGGAGTTTGGAAGTAGATCAATGAGAAGCGAAATAAAACATTTTATGAGTAAAAATGAAGCTTTTTAAAACCATGATCAACCTTATTTTTAATAATATCAAATTATTAGAATGTTATTTATATAAATGTTAAACACAATCGTAATACTATTTTTTTAATTATAAAATGGCTCCTTAAAAATCTGTTGGTGTGTCTAGATAATTTTATCACCTTGATCGGTGTGCCGTGAGTTGGAAAAGGTTAAGAACCGCTTATATAAGCTAAGGTGTCCCTCTCAGAACAGACTGTACTGCCGATGACAGATCGCGGTTCGAATCCCTTGTTGGGTAGTTTTTTCCCAAATGGTCGTTCGTACTCCTTCAATGAAATTCATGCACACTTCCTCAAAATTCAACCTTATTCATCTCTATTACGTTAGCGTAATTAGTACATATGCATATATCTCGAACGGGTACTAAGATGTGGTTCTAAAAAAAAGCATGAACTTACCACTCATCTAATGTGATAGCTGTTGATGTTTTTAGGCAATCAGATTACTAATGTCGGGATTAAAAGACGATACTATCAATTATTGTAGGTCTGGCTCTACACTAGGTATGTTTATACAAGGTGGGGCCGAAACAATTAGACGATTAATAACTGAAAAGTAAATATTCCCTAGCTAAATAAAAGCAAACTACAATCTACACTTTCTCACTTTTTGAAGATAATGTCATTCAAGTGAGCTCTACCGGACGTCAAACAAACCTCAGCACGTCTATCACTTTCCTCAGCACAGATCATCTAATTGTTTCCGAACCACTCTTAATCTTTAAGGTGGGATTGAAGGTAACGCGAGAAAAAGCCAGTGTTTTTGCAGTTTTTATGGCAATTTTTTTTGTTTTTACCAAAATAAATAAAATATTGCTCCAGTAGGCCTACAAACATAGAACTTAATTTTTCTTCACATGATGAAATCAACAGTTGTTGAATATCCGTCATGAACATGGTGGTATTAGATGCGAAACTTTTTAACCGAAGAGAAAAAGTTGTCATTAAATTCCAAGACAATCTTGACAGATACTCAAGAAAAAGTGATATCACCATGTGAAGAAAACTAAACTCTATGTTTGTACTGGATCAATATTTTTATTTATTTTGGATAAAAAATTGTTTTGACATAAAAACTGCAAAAACACTAGCCTTTTCTCGCGTCCCCTTCAATCCCACCTACGCACAAGAGCTGATACCGTTGTCTTGCACAGACAACAGTTGGTTAAAATACTTCAAATACTTTATTGCCCTTTTAGAAACTTTATAATACCAATATTGACAGTCCAGTAATAATACAATATTATTGCGCAACTGGATAGTAGTTGAAAGATTATCCATTGTACTAATGTACCGTGGCCCATGGGACGCCCGAATGCACTAATAGTACATCCTTTCCGTGGAGGCTCTTTCCATGTCCCGATGAGATGAGGTGATGGTGAGTATGAGGGTGATAGTGAGTATGAGGTGTGGAACCAGTGGAAACACTTAGACCTAACTTAAGCCAAATTAACCAAACCCTTATGACCATTGGGGTGATTCTCCTTTCAGGAAAAATACCATAAGGTACCAGCCAAGAATCGAACCTGGAACTCCTAGGCTTGTAGCCAAATGCACTGACCACTACACCACGGGGCCGGTTGGTAGTCCAGCGTATTACTAGGATGATGCTTTAAACGATTCGACCACGGAAGCGGTTCGATGGTAAAACCCGTTTATAGTTTTTTAATCGCTGCCACTTCCCATCGTTGCAGGTTTTAGAAGAACTTGAACTACTCTACAACGTCACGTATTTCAGCGTCAGGTTCATTAGAAGCCTCTTTGACACGCTGAACTTTGAGAAAGTCATCTCCGACCCTGCATACAAGCTGTTCCTCGCCATCCGACTGTCGGACAGTCCAGAGAACTATTTGGCTTTGAAGTCTTTCGACTTTTCCGGATACACTTCCAGAATAGATCTTCTGTTCGGCATCATCGCCCATTTGACGTCCTCCGAATTGGTCCCTCTTCAGAATAGAGTCCTGTTTCAAACCGCACAGAAGTACGCTTTCCTTGACAACCTTTATATAAATACATCATTTATTAACGCTCTGTCACGTTACGAAGCCTTCAGGAACCAGCGTGATCGTTTCGACGAAAATGATCCGAACTATGAAAAACTTAAGAACTTAATGATGTTTCACTATGGCTCCCTCTACCATTATGGGGGGAAAACCTTTGTTGATTCTGGCTACCGTTATATAGGGGAATTCTTGAAAGCATTTTTTGAGAATTTATTGAATGTCCAAGAATTGTCTGACGAGTATAAATATTGTATTTTTGAAGGGTTAAAACACCTCAATGTAACTTGGAATCCGGAGAAAGATTACACATATTTATTTTTAGGGAAAACTAAAAGTAGTTTCTTTTAAATAATAATTCTTCTAAGCAATGTTTTCTAAATGCATTCGTCTACGAGTAGAGTTATATATAGATATAATTATTTGCTGTACATTTGTCGTATTCCTTTATCTCCATGAGGGTTCATTAAAATTGACGTAGATAGGTTAAGATCAATCCGCAGTTGTGTTTCCATTGGCATAAAATTTGAGATATTTTATATTTTTGTTGTTGTTTTAAGATGAATTGTAATCGAGTCCAGTCCTATATGAATATTTTAGATATTTCTCTGATTGTCTTAGGGTTGAGGAATCTTAATTAAATCTGTTTAAGGATAAATTAAGTTTCTGTAAGATCTAAATAACACAAACAAGTGGACTTTATTCACTAGCATTTCCGGTGTTCTTTATTTAATTTTTTTTGTGAAAGTGATTATCCATTGTTTAATATTTTCTGATTAACTTTTAAGAGAAAATTTGTTTTATTCATTGAGTGTTTGGAAATGATTATAAATTCTATTTTTGAAAATTATATATATCGTACATGTAAAAGAAAACGATAGAATTAAATAATAATTCTCATTTTATTTTATGTGCAAAACAAACAACGTTTCATTATGTCTACTATTAAAATTATTTTAGCCAGATTTTTAATAAAAGTAGATTAAAGTCTATCAAATTATTACTATAGTTTTATTTCTCGATCTGTCCAACTTGAGATCAAAGTTCTCGAGATAAATTTTACGAAGCTATCGAATGAGAAAGGTGATTATCCAGGGAACTCATTACATACAAATTTTAGGCTCTCGTTTTTTGGTTCAAGTGGCCTATACTTTCAATTCAAAGAAATGCATTTTATATAATTTTTGCAATTATCTTATTGGATTATTATTGATGAGTTTATCTACAATAAGTTTAAGCTTAACCTTAAAATAATAGTGGTGAGAGTTCCTGGATACAAATGTCACGGATTCAATCCCCAGCGCTTCCAAAATTTGTGAAGCAATGGGTCTGAAACGGGGTCAAATTCAGCCTCGTGGGGACAAATGATTAAAGAAGTAGCAGCTCCAGTTTATAAAAATGAGATTATTGGCAAAGGGTTCATTGTGCTGACCACATGACACCCTCTATCCGCAAACGTTGGCACTAGCGTCACTACGGTAGGATTTCCTCGGTGCGACTCGCATCTGCGACCACAGACGTGGGGTGATGAGTCGCAGACGCAGAATACAATGTTGCCCTAGACGGGTCTCTTGGTCACCAGTCGTGGGTAGTTGTGTGTGCGGTACAGATCTTTCCTCATTTATCAGAGTTTTTCGATTGTGTTTTATTTAATGTTCCGTGTTCCGTTTAACGACCAACTATTCCTGATATTTCCTTCCATATGTTGTCTTTCACATGTTGGTTCCGGTACACTAGCGAAGATATGTCAAAAATTTAGTGTCGCTTTGCCACCTCTTCAATTAAATTTTCGTCCTTTGTTATGGAAAAATCTTGGACCATTTTCAAAACCAGCCCAATAAAACACAAAATTAAAATACAATTCTATTAAAACACAAGCTTGTTCGGAGCAGTGTGGACGCAGACGCAATGTAGAGACGCTGGACACACACACTGGTCGCCAGTTGTAGACGCCTCGAAGGAACTGGACACATTAACAAACTATGGAAATCAGTCCGGTCGCAGATGCGAGACACGCAGACGGAATCCTACCTGGTGCCGACCACTCGGTTGGTATAACTCGCTTGCGGGTTCATACAATGGAGTTTAAAAAAAAATCCGCATCCCAAATTCACTTGATCTTCCCTATCAAATTTTATATCACCGATAACAGTACTGTTATTCTAGTGTAGGGCTTATAGCTCAGGATTATTAGCAAATAACCCGAAGAAATCTGAAAATTTCAGAATTGGCTCAGAATTGCATGCCTTACAAAATATTAAAAGTCCCTAAAGTCCAAGGCTTGGCTTTTATTTTTTTAGCTGGCCCTAAAGTTCAAAACCTCCATAGATACCTAAAAATTATTTTAAAACGCGAAAAAATTAGAAGAACGCTGAAAATTTCAGGATCTACTCGGTAATATATGCTTGGCATGCTTTACAACATATCAAAAGTCCCTTGAAGTCCGAGTCTTGGATTATTTGGTAGAAGACCCCAAAGCAAGTCCCTAAGTAGGCCTACCATTCTTATAAACTATTTTAAAGCGGGAAAAATTTAGCGGAACGCTGAACATTTCAGGATGAACTCAGAATCACATGCTTTACAACATAGATAAAGTCCCCTAAAGTCCTAGGCTTGGATTTTATGGTAGAAGGCCTAAAAGTTAAAAAAATACACTTTTAAATTAGCCTCCAAGGCATAAATAAAAATGAGTTTCACTCCTGTCTCGGTTAAATTCATTCTCAAGTGAATTCCTTAAAGTTGATACACAAACTCTTTCACCTCATTAATAAATTTAATGTTAGCGTTTATTTTTCAAAATATATTAATTAGGTCGTCCACGTTTTCTTCACTATTTATAGTGATAGACGGTGAAAGGAAGTTGCTGCACACTTCTTCAGAACAGCGACACGTTGTAGAGCACGCCATCCCGCTCTTCTTACATTCGCAGTTGCGCTCGCAGCCTTTTTTGCAGCCATAATAGACAAGATAGGGCTGGAGGGAGAAAGAAATGTCATGACAGGAACAAGCTCCTGCAATCACAACAAGATGAATAATTCTAAATTTTGCAAATTTCTTTAAAATTTATTGTATAAATTTAGATCGAATAAATTAAAATGTAAAAAAAAAATCCTCAGTTTGATAATCAATTTACCTTTCCAATAAGATGCCAGCCCCAGTCCATTGCTGTGAGCAGATTAACTAAACACTGTTACACCTGCAGATACACTCTAAGTGAGTGTTGACAGGCATCAGGACTGGTAGGTGGAAGCACGGTGATTTCGAAAGTAGCAGTGACAGACTGACGAGCTACAGTTTGGACATATATTTTATAACGCAGCTCGTCTAGGGAGTTTCAGTTTTCTTTTTTGTACTAAGACAAAATAAACAGTTCTCCCGCTGAAGCTACCTCATCAAGAGTAGCAGAAGGATAATTGAAACTCATCACTTTCCTGGACAGCTCTTTAACATTTTGAAGGAGGTTAAAAGCCTATTTCTTTCCTTTTCTGAAAAGGGCAGAGGTCATATCACAACCTTTCATTACATGAGTAAATAGGAGGGTGTTTTTAACAGGACTTAGCGCTTCTTGGATATCCACAATATTGTAAATTTTATAAGGTTTGCCAGTTTTTCCAGGAATTAGGAGAGAAAGCTTACTGCTTGAAAGTGCACGTGCAGCTAGCATGGTAAGGATTATCTGTATCAGTTGCTATAACTGTTACATGTTGCCTAGCTTATAACTCAATGGCTGTCGAAACAATAAGACAATCTGCATCTCCACTTGCTAACTGGACCAAGATGCCACAATTCCGTAGGATGGGTGTTAGAAGTTTGACAAAACGTGATTTGTTTTTGCAATTTGATATAAACTCTTCTTAATAGGATGTGGCAACAATGTCAAGCTCTATTGCTAAATCTACCGAGGTTTAATTGCTGCTCCAGCGCTTCTTCTCTTCCGCTTTAGTGTCCGGTGGACCCTCATACCCGTCAAACACTACTGTTGATGAACACTTAAAATGTTTCATCATATAAGATGAATATGTCATGCAAATAATCATGTAATTCGCTTGTCTCGGCCCAATAATGATATAAAGAAGGTACCCACCATTTATAACAAACACTGTGTCTTTTGGTGCATTTTATTTGCAAGGAGAAACAGATTCTAAGACTTCGGTGAGGGCTAATTTCCTCATCTTCCTCATCGATATTTCGTCAAAGACATAGGTCTATGTGCTAGTTCAGATGAAAAGAATTGCATTAACTCAGGTCCAGATGGGAATAAACACACAATATGATTAAATAGCTGTTGTTGATTTATTTGTGCGCTTTGTCTATGCACTTGTATAGTGTTTTTCATGTCAGATAAAGGTTTAACTTTGTCCTTGCACTTGAGTTTTGTAGCTCCGAAAGTGCCACCGTTCATGTTTTTCATGCATGCTGAACCTATTTCCATAGCTTTGTCACAGTTAACAGATTCAGCTCCTACAAGACCAATCGACAAGCTGATTAACTCAGTTGATGAACGTTAGAGAAGTCCCTTTGCAACCAAAACACTAATCCCTTTTTCTAATGAACATTGACACAATAAACACACATCCATGCCTACAAAATTCAAAATTACAACTGAGTGAGCTGACCTCTGTCACCACATTGTGTAGTTGCTGTGCTAAAGGAGGGGTGGAAGGGGAGGGAAAGAGCAATCCGCAGTAATGTCTGTGTACTTTTTTTTTTTTTTTTTTTTTTTTTGCACCGCATCTAACTACCCATTTGGTTACGCATTCATTTGTTTTAATAAAACTGAGAAATTCACAAAATATCTTTAGCAGGATATCATTTCAGGGAAAGAGGATGGAGGTCACCAATTTATTAAGAGCTAGAAGAGTATGGAGCTTTAAAAGTCTTATGGGACTTTTGAAATGTTGTAAAGCATATAACTCAGAGTCAATCTTGAAATTTTATGCGTTCTTATATGTTTTTCCTGCTTAAAAAATATTTTCAAGTATTTATGGATTTCTTAACGTTGGGGTCTTCTACAAAAAAAAAAAGCCAAACTTTGGACTTTGATATGTTGTAATATGTTGTGATATGTAATTTTGAGTCGAACCTGAAGTTTTCAGCATTCTTCGAATTTTATCTGGGTTTACCTGTTTTTTTTCGACAATATTCCTGGACTACTATGACTTTAAACAATCCATAGTCATTACAAATATAAAATAACACTGGAAATTATCCGTAGTTCAAACTTTTACTGCTTTATTTCAGTGGCAGAGCATTGGCAAGCAAAACAAAAGGTCTCAGTTTGGATTCCCGTGTCCAAATGGTCATTTTTTATATAATTGAATTGTTAATTATTTTTTACTTCGCTCTCAATCCTGTTATCGCTTGAATAGATCAAGGAGACAGTTAATCTCAAAAGCTTAGCAGTTGTGCTATATTTATTAACCTCTACTTTTCTCGTTGCCTTGTTTTGAGCTTGTTTTTATATACAGACCTAGGGAAGCTATAATAGTCTTAGCCTGCCCAACGGCAGGTAAGAGAACTTTTTATACTGTTTTGAAAACTATTTATTTTAGTTGTTGGTAGCACTGAGCTTAATTTTACCCGCTAAAAACTTTAACAAAATGTACATTGCACATTGGATTCTCCAATAAATATTTACTTAGTGGCTTTGAGCTTTATCAAAATTTGCAGAAAAATATGAATAGTAAAGAAAGTTCTAAGCTAAGAGGTTTGTTTTAAATACATATTTCAATAATTAATGTTAAATGTGTTCAAATTAAATAGCTCATTAAATCATTACTGTCTATCAATTATTAATCAAATAATGTTTTACAGGAATGTTTAAAGAATATGCTCTAGTTCATCACAAAGATGAATTAATAAGCATATTGTCTAAAGAGGAGATGCAGCACTACTCCATTCAAGTGAAGTAAGAAATAAATTAAGTTTATTTGTGAAAAATAAAGAACAAAACCTGTAGACCTGTTTCCTACCTGAACTACTTAAAGATTGTATAGAGCCTATAATTTAAATAGGTGAATATAGAACCCATAAATTAAAAACCGACTCAAATTAACTACAAAGAACTCCACAAATAGGATAAAGGCATGCTGCTATTTCTTAAGAGACATGACACTGAAAGAATGACATTCTGCAGATGTGTTAAGGTGAACCAACATGTAGGTTATTAACAAAGGCGTGTGCAAACAATTTTAAGGGGAGGTATACATAATACTGGGCCCTTATAACCCTTGTTATAAACTATATAGCAATATAGAAATAAGACCATACCAAGCATTTTAAAATCCCCTAGCCACCACACTAATTTTACTTTTAAAATAGTTATGTTTTGCCCTATATGGATTTATATTTGAAGCACTATTTTTCGTAAATACCAACCAACTTACCAACTTAATTTCAGGTGTAGGTCCAACTAAAATTTAATAACATATGGATTAGGCTTACTTAAAACTCCAATTGATATGAATAGAAGTTTTTAAATTTTTTTAATGTTGATTTAATAGTAAATTTAATCAAAGTTTATTTTGCTGTAAAATATGCATAGCCTATATTGCCTGTCACTCTCATTAGATTAAAAAGAGGTCTTAACAAAGTATGCCAAATCTTAGAGGATGCACATGTCTATTGTTATTAAGGTGTATTTATCGAAGTTAACATTCTGTTACCTACCTTAACCCCCGGTTTAAAACTACCACACATGCATGCACATAGACCTTGATTGTGATCAATATTGAAAGATTTTGTGATTTATACATTGCCTAGTCACTTCCAAGAAACTTTATATCGTACCTCAGAGGGATTGAAGAAGTATTCAAATCCCTATGTTTCTTTTTCAAACCAGCCTACCTAGCACTTTCATTATCTTAATGTGATCCTCTCTTCACTAAGTTTAGGGATTCCTGGTCTAAGTTATCAGTCTTCCAATAGACTGGACTGACATTGACAGGGAGATTGGGCTTCGAATCCCAATTAAGTATACTGAGTGTGGCTTATCCTACATGGTTTTCCACTCTCGCTCTACATAAATGCGGATGCCCTTCCTCTAAATTTAACTCTCTTCATTCTCAATATATAGAGTAAAAACTGGTAGTAAGACACCTTTTTTTAAGCTTGAATTAATGGTAGCTCTAGGAAACCTTCCGATAATATTGGACACTGAACCACTTGTATTGTGTATGATAAATCTTTACTTTAAATCACCCACAAGGATTTGTTTACAAACTTTCTAAAGACCCTCAGAATAGTTGATCTTGGAATTAAGTCAGTAGCTTACCCCTAACTGCTGTAAGAATTTTTGCCCTTAACCTAACTATCCATAGTTGTATAGCAAATTTCTCGTAAATGTCCTGCTCAGTTTTGTGACACTGTACGAGAACAGCACAGAGCTAGGAGACTGTATTCTTTCGAACCCTAACGATGTTTTGCTGCTGTGCGACACTGCATTGGTGCAGGCTCAGGTTGCTCTAGTGGAGAATCAACCAGAGGACACACAGCATCTCTTGGCGGTCAAGACCAACGTACATGCTCGCATGACAGGTGAGAATATTCTCTGCCACCATATAGCGTACACATGTTTGTACAACATTGTTAACTGTACATTTTTCCTACATTCTTCAATCAGAAGCAGTAAATTTCTTTACATTCATGTTACCCATAGATCAGATCACAGAAATCAAGGATTTTGATTTGTCAATAAAAGATTCGTAAAAAATTGTTAATATTCAATTAGGTTTAATGGGTTCAATAGTTTTAGGGTACAGAGAGTACATGAGATAGTAGAGGAAGCCAGGGTGAGATGGTATGGTCGTGTAATGATATGTAAAAGGAAAGTATCCCAAGGAGATTGATGAAGTTGAAGTATGCATGGAAAAGACTTGCACTACTAAGTTGAAGTATGAAGGGAAAAGACCGCAAGGGAGGCTAATAAAGATGGAAGAAGTAGATAACAACAAGTGTGAGAGGAGAAGAATAATATAAGGAGAGAGGAGGTTGGTTTCAATATCCCCTCTCCTCCCCCCCCCCCATCTCAGGGAATAGTCAGGGGTGTCAGCTTCCTGGTGCAAGTCTGATTTAATGTCCCTTCTGATTCAATAAATGATTGAAGCTGGGTTGGAGCCAAATCATTGCCCCTGCTGGTGTTTTATAAGTTCTTTAACTTATAGTGCCACTTTCAGGTTTGCCAACATGCCCTGAACTACATCGGACCATTTTCCCCCATAATGATGATATGGGTTGCTTTCTCCAAGTGTCTGGGACTGTTGTTCGCATCGTAGTCCCAAGATGCTTGAATTTCAAAGAGACTACATTTGTGCAAAGTGTAAACATAGCTTCAAAGTTCAGGTCAGTTTTGAAATTTTGCTTTTGTTCATCAAATGCAAAACAATCAATTATTTGTGATTTTTTTTTAATTATATAAAATTTTACACATGCCCTTTCCCCCCCTCCCTCCATTCCTACCCCCTTAAATCAACTCATCACAAACATTGCTATAAAGAACACAAAAACATGTGAATGTGTGCTTACTAAATTTCTGAAGATAAACAAAAATTTTAAGTCAAAAGAGACTATATTAAAATACTGTATATCATTTAGGGGTGTACAAAGCTTCAAAAACTTTTATGTAGCTTTGACAAAATATTATCTTCGACTTCACTTTAAAAAATTCTGACTTTGATTCAGTTTCAAGAATATTTAATGTATTTGATTTAAATTTCTTCAGATTAAAAATATGGAATTTGCATACCCTTTGTTTCATCCATTCTGTGTCTGACTCAAGAAAAACTGCCCCTGACAAGATGTATTCATATTTTTAGGCAGATTATGAGCAGTTCTACCTCCTTCCAACCCCCACATGTTGCCCCAACCCCCAGGAACAGTGCCAAGGGACAAACTTCAAGCCGGTGAAGACAATTGACCAATTTAATTGTAGAGACTTTCAAGAGATCAAGATTCAGGAGCAGGTGACCAAACTGAAGGTAGGGACCATCCCACGGTCCATGTGGGTGACCCTTGAAGATGACTTAGTCGACATGTGTAAACCAGGGGATGATATTGTCATATGGTGAGGAGCGTTTGGCAGTTTATCTTATATTTGGGTGGGGTTTTTTTTGTATGCATTACCACTTAACAAACTCAACTGTTTTAGTAAGCATACCTTTAATTAATGGCCATGCAAACAAAGGTGTCGTTCTCATAGTTTATTGTTTGCCGTTAATGGGGAGGTCAAGGCTCAACGTTTGGCATATTTTACTTCAAGTGTGGTTTTTAATGGTTTCCCACTCTACCTCCACACAAATGCTGGTATATTTCTTTTGTAAATTTCACCTTCTTCGTCCTTATCATATTAGTGCAAATATGTGGATAGCTTGAATATGATAAGACATGAAAAACAAACAAATTCACCTCTTACCATCAATTGAATATATGGTTATTAGAATTAATAATTATATGGTATACCTAAACAATAAGACAACTAAAATATTTTAGGTGCCACCTGAGTCCGAAACCCAGGTCCTTAGACTTGGTTGCTCTATCTTAACTCTTTTATGTGGGAATGAACCTGGCTCATTTTGGCTTTCCTTCAATGTTTGAGCAAGACAAATATATTACTCTGAAAATCATGTCCTTGGATTCATAATTTCATATGTCTATATAATCATAATTATAATCATCATCATCACCAACACCTTAGCTCAATCGGTATCTTGTCTGTTTACTGAGATAAGGGTCCTGGGTTTTATTCCCACCATAGCCGAATAATGTATCATTTGTGAAATGTGGATTTACCCTTTCACAGCGATGAATTAATGGCCGGGGACTGGATGTTGTGTCTCTCCTAGACTTAAGTTAGATTATAAGGCATATGAAGCTATGACAAGCCTAGCTAGCCGATAGTGTAAAATATATGGCTTGAATAAAAAACTGACCCAGACCACAGGCGGGAAATATTATATATATATATAACAAGTTTTGTTGTGCATCAGAAAGCATTGTAAACAACTGAGAATCAACTGAAGTGGCTAGCCACCATGACACAGACAAATGAGTGTAGCATCAGTGTTTGCAATGTAGTGGTCATGAAGTGACCCTGTTATATTCGTGGTTATAAGATGACCTCAGTTAGCAATCACCTACACAACAGATGGTGACGAGATTGTGGAAAATGACGCTTATAACATTCATTTAAGCTGTGTGCATGTATGATTAAATAATTAATTGGCTGGAACATTATTAATTATTGGCCATTAGTCTGAATGACAGGAATTCAACATGAATGAGACCTCATCATGGCCGCTATACTTGACACAATTAAAGAATTGTTTTTTATTGATGAACATCGTTGTTGAAGAGAGGCCATTTTTTGTGTAGTTCTGGGTTAGGTATGTTGAAAATTTTCAGTGACGAATTTGGGGCATGCGAGTTAAGTGAGATTCTATTTGTAGAAATGATTGATTGGCTGACTACGCGGTTCGCGCCTCGTCCAAACGAGACAGTGCAGTACCACCTGTTCACCCGCCAATGCCAGCAGATAGGAGAGAGTATAGATTTTTTTTCCACTGATCTTCGCCAAACTGCTGACGGTTGTGGTTTTGGTGGTGAGGTGGTAATGGAAAAGACGCTCCATAATCAATTTGTTTGCGGATTGGCTGACACTCAGCTACAGCAACAATTTTTTTATCAAGCCCGACCTGACATTTAAAATAGCAATAGAAGCTGCCAAAGCGGCTGAAGTTGCCAGAAAATATGTATAGGATGTACGGGATGAAGCAACAACACACGGAGCTGTATTTGGGGTTGGTATTCAGCCCCAATATAAATATACTTTCCAGTGAACACGCCGAAAAGACACAAACTGCAGGTCACAACCATATGTAGGAAATCCACCCTCAAGCAGAGAAGGGTCTGGCCAGGAAAACCAAGGGAGAAGAGCACGACACTTCTTTCCGGGACAGTGTTTATGTGCAGGGCAACATCAAACATGCCGCTGTAGGGTGGATCAAAACAAACTTTACTGTACAGCTTGTGATCGAAGAGGGCGCGTGGAGCCTGTCTGTCGGAGACAAGGCACGGTAGCAATACAAGGGCACATCAGTTAACAGATAAAACGGAGCATCATAAGTAGTATTCCGATCACATACATAACAATGCACTTCTATTATTCTCTTCTCACTCACGTATTTGCTGTTATCTGCTCCTCTCGTTTTATTAATGCCCCCTCCCTCCCCGGTATTTTTCCTATATACGTTAGCTTTGATTATTCTCCTTGAGAATCTTTCCTTTTCCATCCTCATTACATTACCATGCCATCTCAGTTTTGCTTCCTATTCTATCTCGTGTATTCCCTGTACCCCAACTCTTGCCCAGACAACTTCATTCCTAATCCTGTTCCTTCTTGGAATAAATCTAAATCTTTATGTAGAAACAATGTTTCACTGTCCACTGTTCATATCTCTTTTCATCCCTCAAGAGCACTATGTCCTAACCAACATACACTTTGCAGCGCATTAGAGAATATCAAATACCTCCAATCTTACAACGTACAGTTGATAAAGTGTTACTAGTAAGCTATACATATTTGTGACAGAGGGAAAGAAAGGCTTATTAAAGTCCATTGCATCATGTCAAAATATGAGATAATTTGTTTATCAGACTTACCACTTTCAAGAAATATTTTATGATTTATTAAACTCATTGGTGTGTCACGTACATTAGGCCTATCTCTGCAAATCCTTTTCGTATCCCTGGGGGTACATATACTACAGTTTTGATAACACTGGTCCATGAGAAATATAATTCATGCTTCAATGTTAGTGAGCAGTAAAATGTTATGGTATTTATATGTGCACCAGGGCTCCATTTTTCGCCATCATTTTGTTAATACATCAGTTTCGAACTATACTTGTTCATTAGGTTATATACCCTTCCCCCCTCCCCCTCTCCTCACCTTTGCATGACACACTTAGCAGCTGAGTTTGAGAATGGCTTAAGCACCACTTTATTGTTAGAAATTCTGTCTTTGCAGCATTTTTGGGCCTATCTTTGTTGCACACTTATAGTATAAACATGCTAATATGATTTTACATGCATTTGCAACTTTAAAAAAGGCTATGTTTCTCTTTTTGGCCGGGGTTTGAACCTAACCTGCTGTATTAGTTGTATCCTATTGTATGTACGGGTTTCCTTTAATAAGTCAAAAGAAATATTTACAGGAAACACTTACAGATATTATATCTTCTATTTGAATGATTATTTTTGTGCATTGTACTCCAGTGGGACAGTTATGAGGCGTTGGCGACCTCTCAACAACGGCAATCGCTGTGACATCGAACTGGTTTTCAAAGCCAATTACCTGCAAGTCTGCAACGACCACCGCTCCAACATCCTGCTCACGCAAGAGACCAGGGATGAAATACAAGATTTCTGGAGGCAGCATGCCCATGCCCCACTTGTGGCGAGGAACTTTATACTGGCTTCACTCTGTCCACAGGTTGATAACCAGAGGTGTAGCGGGCGTAGTAGATACTTACGACAATTTGATAGCACCTTGATCTTGGTCAATTATGTTAAAGATTTTCAAGGCATTGAAATACTTTGATTGGATCTTGTTGAGGTCTTAGAATTAAAGATTTTCAATTTTAAATTGAATCCAAATCTTCTCCTATTAACTCGAATCAAATCTGAATCAAATATTGTGCCTTAGAATTGTGTTCACTTAAAATCCAAATTAAATTTATTTTTACTTAAAAAGAGTGTTGGGTCGAATCCACTACGTTCAAATCTCTAATACGAATCTTGTAAAATATTATTAACATAAAAAGAAATATAATAATAGAAAATATAAATAGTAACTAAATGTTAACATTATTTCTTACAATCCATTCATTATAACATTCATACATTCAGTTAATTGTTAAATTACTGGTCTGAGTCCAATAATTTAACACTTAATTTTAATTGGTTCAGAAACCCCAATAAGCAGTATTAGAGCTCTAAAAAAAAATTCACCTAAAAACCGAAAACTATATTTTTTAAGGATTTAAGTCTTGAATCTGAAATTTTCTCAAATACTCAAATCTCGAATATCCTTAAGGATTCAAGGGTCATCATCATCATCATCATCATCATCATCATCATCATCAACTGCTTTCAGCCTGTGGCTGGGTCAATTTAGTAAAATGCCTCAATCTTCCTCTATCCTTCCACCATTCTTCTCCTCTCACTTGAACACTTACGAGGGCTTCTGTTCCTAATTAAAATATTTCAAATCAAGTCTTAATCACATATAATGTCAGAATATTATTGTTAGAGTCAAATCCAATAAAATAAATTTAACTATAATCACAAACAAGACAGATTTGTTGATAAAATTTGCTACTTTGTTTATTTGTCATTTGTATTGCATTATAAATTAGAAAGAGGGCATTCTTTGTATGAATTAATTATTTTTATATCTAATACTGTAGTTATTTTGTGGTTTTGTTATTTTATTATTTAACTAGAGGTGATTTTCCCAATAACCTAAATCGAAGGGGGAGGTATCTAAACTGACTCAGCCACAGGCTGGAAACAGTTGATGATTATGATAATGATGATGATGATGCTATCACTTTGCAAACTATATGAATACTTATTTTTAATCATTTTAATAAACATTAATAAACACCATATTTATGGAAACCATATCTTGATGGGTAGAATCCGAATTCAAATCTTAGAAAAAATCTTGAACAGAATGTGAAATAGGAATATTAACATTGAACAGAATAATAGAAAATAGAAAAGTAGCCTTTTTTATTTTTTTAAGAGGATTCATTGTAACATTCATACATTCAGGAAAGTGTTAAATTAATGGTCTGGAGTCTTGTTAAGTTTGTCTTATAATTATGTTGTGGCTAAGCCACGAATAAGCAATATTATGGCTCTAAATCAAATTTCAATCCCACATTTAAAAATAAAACCTATTTTTATTTTCAATGTTGAATTCGATATTTTCTCAAATTATTTGGAGGGTTTTGAGGAGTCCACACCTAGTTTCAACTAACCACGCAGTTCATGTTACACAACGGAGACCACTGAGATGAGTGCGCATATATCTCGACAGGTGTATGGGTTGTACCTGGTGAAACTGGCCATAGCGGTGGTACTCTGCGGGGGGGTCGCCAAGGTGGAACAGTCCAGCTGTCGTATCAGAGGGGAAGCTCACCTCCTATTGGTCGGGGACCCAGGGACAGGCAAATCACATCTCCTGCGCTTTGTGTCGCGAGTGTGCCCGCGATCTGTGCTCACCACTGGAGTTGGAACCACATCAGCAGGACTCACTGTCACGGCTGTCAGGGTAAGTTTATATACCGTGCTGGATTAACTGTTACACGTGCATTTAGACCAGCTCTTAGGAACAAAGAATGTTAGGCGAGAGGTTAGAACACCTCACTCTGACCTGGGAAACCTGATGGAGAAACATATTGAGTGCAACGGTTGATCAATTTTAGGTTTAATTGAAGTTCCTTCTCTCTACTAAGGATGTCAAACTTGATTCCTTGATTCCTACTATTGTTAAAAGAATTTAGAAATGTGTTTAATATCATAACTTCCTGCTTTAGTGGCCACATGATCTATGGCAATGTGGTTCTCGAATTGGGATATGGGTGCGACTTTCAGGGGGTACATGAGCAGCCCTCACGGAAAAATTAACGAAATGACGAGAGAACCAAACATGGTGTAGAATTTTTGAGGGAAATTTCTCATTTGATTGTTTATCTAACATTTGTCATTTGAGTAAAATTTATTGTGGGGTACATTAGACATTTTGTCATGACTAAGAGGTACAATCAAAAAAAAAGTTTGAAAACAACTGATCTAAGGTGTCACTCTCGCAATAGATCAGACTGTCGATGTTGGGGATATTGTGGTTCGATCCTGGTCGGGTGTACTGAGGGTGTTTATTTTCTAAATGGTTTCCCATTCTCTCTCTCCACACAAATGTGGCTACTCTTCCTGTAATTCAACCTTCCTCATCCCCAACCCATTAGCATAATTAACACATAGGCTTATAACCTGGTTAGGTACTAAGATACAGTGGTAAAAAAAATCACATTTTTCGATCTCATATCCCACCCAGTAGGTGAAAGTTTTGGCATTTAAACAAAACATTCAGAATAAGGTTTGTTTTCATTTTGATGTTTGTATTTAGTACTGTAAAATTGTACATTTACCCAGCATGACCTGTGTATTAAAGTGATCTTGCGCAAATCAAACATGGTTGTTTTGTTTTAGTCACTATTTTTTTAAAGAGCAGATTTTAGTTTTTCTACAACCACATTATGGTATATAAATACTGCATATTTTTAATTTGAGGTTGTATGTCCGGAAAAGGATTCAAATTGTAAATGTTGAGGAATCAAAAATAAAAAATAAAGTTTAAAATATATAAGAAGTGGGATTAGGACTGGGATAATCAGACTTTTTGCCGATCATCTATGCCAATCATTTAGTTTATTATAGAGTTTACAGAAAGATTTTGGGTGGTATGTAAGAACGTTAGTGAATGCTTAGTGGACCAATAGTGTGGTCCCGAGCAAACTATCAGTCCACCTTTTAACCTACGATGACACAAGCAAACCCACTCTAGTGTTCATTTAGCATCCACTTAGTCAAGTTCTTGCATATGGCCTTTGGAGTTTTATCATATTGTGTATTGATGTCATCAACTACTGTTAACAGCCTATGGCTAGATCGATTTAGTAAAATGCTTTCATCTTCCTCTATCTTTACACTAGTCTTCTTCCTTTACTTGCACACGTTCTGTTATTTGCTCCTACCATCTCTGTCTTGGTCTCCGTTGTGGTCGTTTTCCTACATACTTCCTCTTCTTGATTCTATTTATTATTTTTTCCTTTTCCGTCCTTACTACATGAACATACCATCTCACCTTTGCTTCCTCTATTATTTAATTTACTCCCTGTACCCCTAGTCTATTAAGTAACATCTCCAAAATGTAAATCTTTTTTTAATTATTATTATTATTATTATCATCAATACAAAATTGTGCAATGCGTGTAGCTCATTTTTATGCCCTGTAGTATGTTATGTCATAAATAGGCCTAAACTGTTTACATTTAATTTTGTAATCTTTATTGAGTAACTATTTTGTAGGTGACCTGGTGGTCTAGGGGTAAGGTGTCAGACTTCTGTGCTGGCGGCCGGGGTTCAATCCTCGGTCCCGGCAAAGATTTATCTGATTACCAAACCCTTCCTTCACCTCTGACAAGACATCTTGTGAATGTGAGGAATGCCAGGTCTCCACCGTGGTTCGGATTCCACGTTAAACTGTAGGTCCTTCATTTCATCTCACAATCACCCTACCATTACACATTAGCGTAAGTGCGTATAACCCGAATGGGTAGTAAGACGCGGTGCTAATAATAATAATAATAATAATAAACTATTTTGTAAGTAATGTGGGAGGGAAACAATATATTTGTGACTATTCACTTTGATCAAAGAAAAAACTAAGGGTTATAATGTTATTGATTTTCTTGCAGTCTACAAAAATAATATTTATCTCTTTAAGGAAAACCACATTTCGCTTTTTGAGGTACTTTATCTCCATCATTCTCTTTGGTATTCTACTTCCTGAGGAAGATCCTAAAATAGCATTGAATTATTGAAGTGTGTGTAAATATATGTTAGTGTTTTACTCTAGTATTTTCCAACTATTAAATCGTTTTATTTATTACAAAATAAGTAATAAAGCTGAAATAAATATTTTAATTTTTTTTTTTCACCATGATCTCTGAAATCTATCTACCCTCTCATTCTTTCAAGAACGCTACAGTAGGCTTCTTTGGTGCAGACTGACGGCTTTGAAAAGTTACCAGACCAAATTATGTATCCCTACGCCGAACCATATGATCTTCAAAAACATTTGTTTAGCAGCTGTCACTTCTGACAGTCAAAATTTAGGTATATACCTAAATGTTGACTGCCAGAAGTCAGCTGTGAGCTGTCAGTCAGCACCAAAGAAGCCAAAGGGCTACTGTAGATAGAAGCAGAATGGAGGAAAGTTCTGCGGGGAAGTGTGAGTACAGGGACAAAGGAAGATGATTCAAAGAATATACTCGCTCGCTTGGCGCGCAGTTTACACTTCATGAAGTGTTTGTGTTTTTTTCTAAATCTCGAATAGCCTTAAGGATTTGCAAGAGTATCATTCCTAATTTTATCTTTTGACCGATAGTATAACTGTCCGATCATTATTGTCAGGAGGCTGGTGAGTGGCAGTTGGAAGCAGGAGCTTTGGTCCTGTCGGATGGAGGAATCTGCTGTATCGACGAGTTCAACTCTATCAAAGAGCATGACCGCACAAGTATCCATGAGGCAATGGAGCAACAGACTATTAGTGTGGCCAAGGTTTGTACTTTTCTTCATTTACACTCCTTATTGACAGATATTTTAATTTGTGGTAGATAAAATACTGTACAGGGTGTCCAGCGACCTGAGAAATAGGGAATTTTTATTGAATTTCTGGATTTTTTTTATGTTTTTGCTTAAAAAAATACACAAGTTTTACCAATAATAGTAAAAAAAATTATTACCCCAATTAATATACATGGTGAATCATATTAATTTTAA
The DNA here is from genome assembly GCA_039000515.1 of Timema cristinae. Lineage (NCBI taxonomy): Eukaryota > Metazoa > Arthropoda > Insecta > Phasmatodea > Timematidae > Timema > Timema cristinae. Next base: position 20,182,754 of record JBCFYV010011172.1, on the reverse strand, counting down.
TTCTCAAAGTCAACATGTGATTTTGGTGTTGTTTTTCCCACCCCTCTAACACATTTCTTTAGCCAAAGTTGAGGCTTTGTTATGCACATGTGTGAGACTTCATTTATGTTATAGGAAAAAGAAACTTAATAAGAATGTGTCTTAAAATAATTTTAAACTGTGCTGGTGTAAGGTGATCTTTTAATGGCCCAATAGGGTCACACTGAAATCTAACCTAGATGTACCCAATGCTTTAGACTGAAGTCTTTTAATGCCTTCATAGAGTGAAATAATTTTAGAATTTACAATATGTCTAAAACTATGATTACATTAAGTTTTAATTTTAGTAATATTAAAATTATTTAGCCATTGGGCTACCTCATTGATAAATGATAATAGTAATATGTCTGTAGTATACTTAATATCTATATGTAACGACTGGAAACGCTTATTGGCTCTAAAAACCTGGAAACGTCGAGGAATTTTAAAATATAGACACCAGGTTGGATTTTGTGAAATAATTAGCAGTATAAAAAGTTGGTAAATAAAATATTTTTTGGGTTAAAAATGCTAGCAAATTCATATTTAAGTGGAATACTGCTATAAATATGAAAGTTATGACTAAAATTCTTCTTTATATTTTAAAAACATTTGCCTCTGGTCACAAATATGGCCATTATATTTTCCTGTTCACAAAATGAATGATTAATTTGTTTCACCTTTGCCTGATAACATAATAACTTGTCATTGCCTTTTATGAAGGCAGGTTTAGTATGCAAGCTAAACACCAGGTGTGCCATTGTAGCAGCCACAAACCCTAAAGGGCACTATGACCCAGAACAAACCATCTGTGCCAACGTCGCGCTTGCTAGCCCCCTGCTGAGTCGCTTTGATCTTGTGTTGATTCTCCTGGACTCCCGCAACCATGACTGGGACAGGTGAGTTATCTTTGTGCTTCCTGTTTCTCAGAGGTTGCCATCTTGACAGGTATTCAGGCGCTTAAACCTGGTTGTATTAAACTCCAAATCGGTTAGTTATATGCCTTAAACCCGAATCAAATGGTCTTAAGATTTAGGTTTCACACTCGCAATAGACAACAGCTAATGATGGTAAGATTGGTGTTTGAATTCCAGTCGGATGTACTGATGGTGTTTTTCTCTAAATGGTTTTACTCTCTCTCCCCCCCCCCCTCCAATACAAACAGACACACATACACACACAAATATACACATCAGTGTCTGTAAATTTTTTTTAAATTCTCTTTTTCTCATCTCTACACCATATAGTTTAAATATGCAGCTAGTCCAAATGGTTGTTAGTAAGACACACTGCACCACAGAAAAATAGAAAAAATTATTTTTTAATTGACGAATTTGAGATTATATAAACATTTTAGTTCGACTAAATACTTACTTAACAAACAAAATAGAAATAATTTGAAATTAACTGTAAAGTAATGTGTCCTTCGAATATTTATTAAATCTTGTAGAAGATTTGATGATCTGTAACCTTTTAGAATTGAATATATATATATATGGGGGGAGGGGGTTGTATTTTCTGGGCTTGTATAATGAGCTTATTTCAACATAATTTTATGTGGAACAAGACCTTAGACAATCAATCTATAACTTAACTTGGATAATGTTTTCTTAAATGTACCTTTATATTTTATTTAACAGGGACGACAAAAAACATATAGAACACTGTATTATTTCTATCGCAATTTAAGAAAAATATGAATAAAATAAATTAGTAAAAAATTATCATATCATTAAATAATAAATACACTAATTGATGAAGGTATACTCTTAAATGCTTATTATGCTTTATTTAACTTTAGATTTAAGATTTGTTGATAAAATAACTATTTAATTCCACCCTTTAAAAATGTGTCCGGCCTACTAGTCATTGTTTTTTCTTAACATCTTTAAGAAGTATTGATGATGTTATTCATTTTACTCTAATGACTATTTGAAATATGGTTGTGGTGTTGGTTTATTTATTTTTTTCAGACTAGTGTCAGGATTTATCTTGAATGGCAAGGATCCTTTAAAGGAGTTTGATGTCAACCCGAGCGAGAAGGGTGCACCATTGTGGGGGTTAGAACGGCTTCAAATGTATTTTTGTCTGGTCAAGTCTCTGAGCCCAGTTTTCACTGAGCAAGCCAACAACATTCTGAGGACGTACTACCAGGCTCAGCGGCGCGCAAATAACAGAAATGTCGCTCGCACCACCGTGCGACTCTTGGAAAGTTTGGTCAGGTGAGAGAATGCAAATGTATTTGATTAGCGCATATTCTTAGTTTGTTTTGATTAGGGGTTCTTTGAATACTGTAGGATTTTCTGTGTTATAGTGACTTAGCAAAGAGAAACAAGATTAAGAATGAAGTCTGACCAAGAGTGGGGGAACATGGGATAGTGGAGGAAGCAAGGGTGAGATGGTATGGTCATGTAATGAGGACATTGGAGTACATGAAATAGTAGAGTAAGCAAGGTTAAGATGATATGGTCATTTAATAAGGATGTTGGAGTACATGAGATAGAGGAATCAAGGATGAGATGAAGTATGTAGAAAAAAGGCCTTAAGGGAGATTAAGAAAGAGATGGGAGGAGCATATAACAGCAAGTGTGTGAGTGAAAGGGGAAAAATGGTGGCAGGAATGTAGAGGCATTTAAACATGGCCACAGCCTGGAAACAGTCGATTATAGCTAAGCCAAGTTCGCAGCTTTAAAATTCTGAATTTTGGTATTTAAAAACTTTGAATTGTAATTAGGGGTGGACAGGATCCCGAACCCTCGAGAAAATGTCGGGAATTTATCTATTCCCGTAGGTCGGGCAGGATTGACCCTTTCCCTGACTTTTCGGGCAGGGAAATAAAACAGGGAGCAGCGCTCATATTCTAGCAGTTACTGCTGTCTTATCACTGCTAATCTCTTTTGTATACATTCTTCTTTGTTATTTAGAAAACTTTGTGGCTGGGATGGGGCGGAGGTTATGTTACCACGGCTTGTAAAGAGACAAGACAATTTGGGAGGCGCGTGACTTATTGTGCTTTGCCGGTTGTTATAACGGCCACCAACCAAAAACGAATATTTAAATATTCAGACGAAGAAAAGTAACAATTTCCAACCAAACTGTATATCTTTATAACTGCCTATACTTGCTTCGTTAGGCATTTACAAAGTTTAGATGTAATTTACTATTTGTTGCACCATACCACTTAAATAAGACTTTGTTTTTTGTTTTTTAACTACCCACTTTTTATTTAACTAAATTCAATAATTTTATTTGCCACATATCAAGGTCTTAATTGATGGTTTCTTCTTGCAGATTGTCTCAGGCCCATGCTAAATTTATGTTTCATGAAGAAGTTACTGTACAGGACGCAGTTATGGCTATACTCCTTGTGGAGTCATCTATGATGGGTTCATCTCTTATTAGTACTGCCAATATTCTACACACATCCTTCCCGGAAGACCCAATGGAAGAGTATGAACGACAAGGTCGATTTTCTTTTATATATTTTTCAATATTTTAAATAATTTGCTTAACCAAATCTTACTATTAGTATCCAGTAGACATACCAAAATTTCACAAGATGTGTTTGTACAATTTTTACTTTGAACATTAAAATAGCTATCAGAACATATTTAAGGTGTAATGAAGCATTTTTTGTTTCATAAAACATTCACAAAATAAAACAAAATTGAATCTTTCCTCAAAATTGATTACTTGGCCTTTTAAATGTGAATTAGCAATTGATTTGATTTAAATGGCATTTAATGATAACATTCCAATAACAAAATTAAAGTTCCCGCAGCCTAGTAAGCTTATTTCCCTAAACTAAAAAACATAGGAGTGTTTTCCTGGTTAGCCTGGTTGGCCTGGTATCAATGTTTCCGAGTGTTTATGACCAAGACGATAACAGACTTGAATCTGTAACTCTTTCTTTGACCAGACTTAATAATTTGGTTGCGACCATAGAGTTGAGAATTTGTGTGCAAATTTATAAACAGCATCACGCCTTATGTTAAATCTAAACAAGTATAACTTCATAGTCAATGAATTTTGAATTATATATAAATTAAAATGGACAGCAATTAGTAGCTATAAATAAATAACACTTAAGTAAGTACAGTTTAGTTATGGATAAAAAAAAAGTATTATATGATCTAGGCCTATTTACTCTTCCATAATACTTTATGTTTTCTTAAGGTTATTTTTGGGAGATTTGTTGTGTAACTATTTGGACTAGTCAAAATAATCACCAATCTAAATAAGAATAACACTAATTTTCCATTGTTTTTTTTATGATAAACAAGTCAATCGTTTTCACGACCACTGGGTCGAAAACACTCGATACCAAGTCAAATGAGAAAACTCGCCTATTGGTTAAATGGTTGAACCAGATATTTTAATGGCCATATTGAGACTCAATACAGAAAAAGAAACTATGCCAAAGAAAGCTATATAATTTTCTTGACCTTTGATTTGTTATGTATATAGTTTTAACTGTAATTTTTCTACTTTTTGCAATGTACCACTTAAAATAAAAGTAGATTTATTACCATTATTAACCAAAAATAAATATTTTATTTACAGACTTGATATATATAGTTCAGATCCTTCTTTCAAACATAACATGTTCTAATGTAAATGTTTCTTTTCTTTTAGTTAAAGTAATTCTGGAAAAATTACAACTTGCCTCAATCTTAGAAGAAGAACTAGGAAGATTAAAGAAATTAAAATTTCATATGAAGGAATCGATCAATAAAAGCGATATGTCACTCTTAGACGATTCAACACTTTTACATAATGTTGAGAAACAACTTCCACAACATTCCTTACAGAATGAAGATCATATTTTATTATCATCTGAGCATATTAGACCTTCGTGTTCTGATGTAAGTGAAGCTGTATTGTTCCCTAGCTGTTCAATTGCTGTCCAGCCAACCTTCAAGAGTGCAGCTACGAACGAGAAGTTGCAGGAAGTCCTGAACAGTATTCGTCAAGCCAAGGACAGAAACATGTGTGAAACTGTCACACATCAACATGCTGCTAATCGGAGGAAGTCGGTGGCAACCAAGAAAAAAAGACTTGCACAGAATGACGAAGGTTTTGACGGGGACTGCGATGAAACAATGAAGATGATTCCAAAGAGGACAAAAAACGATGATAAAGTGACGAATTGGACCAAAGCATAGTTAATATATTGGGGAATAAAACTTCAAAGGTAAAGTAACAACCTCACTCAAAAAAACTAATAAATCAACCGACCAAATGAATAATTCAAAAACAAAACGAGGAAAGAAATGTTCTAAGGCGAATTCGAAGAAAAATTTCCTGAAATAGAAGAAGATTGCAACAACTCACATTTCATCAAGATGGCCGAACTGAAAGAGAGGTTCTCTTTTGCGAAAGAATCTAAAAAGATAAGTGAAGTCAACCTAACATCCTGTAATCATAACGATCGTTTACATGATGATTCTGATCACCCGAGTTTGTTTCAATCTACTAAACTTGTCTCTAAAAAGTATGATGAAAATCTATCAAAAAATGAAACTCATTCTTGCATAAGGTTGGAAGACAAAGTAACTGTACCATCCCTTAAAGCAAGCACTAAACTGTCAGAAAATACATTCACAAAACTGCAACAGTTCCGACAAAACGATGTATTATCAATGACGTTAAAGTGAGTGAACATGTCGTAGCGAAAGTGGAAAAAGGATAAATACAGTTTGACTGATCTCGTTAACTTGGGCAAAAGCTTGGCAACATCTCAAAAATCCAATAGTGGTACGCCTTCAAATTCTGTACCAAGTTCTCAAGTGTTCAGTATTGCTGGTGATGATGAAATTGACTTTGACCTATAATTAAGCCTATGAGAGTCAAAAGTTTTGATTTCAGATTGAATCCAAATCCTTGCTTATCAACTAATATTGATTCCAAATCAAATATAAGGAAAGTTATAAAAGTGAATCAAATCCTGATTAAATGTTTAACTAAATAATATTTATTAAGAGAGGGGGGGGGATCCTCAAACCCTTAAGATATTTAAGATTCGCGATAAAAAAATAATTTTAAGTTTAATTTTGTAATTGTAATTTTTTTTATTGGCTTTATATACCTTATTGATGGTTCACTCATAATCATAGGACAAACTTAACAACCAAACCCAAAATCATTAATTTAACTATTAACCAAATCTATTAACATATAATTGATTATAACAAAACAAATTAGGGCTGGTCCAATGCCAATTATCAATCTGATCATTGGTCAATTAATAATGGCACAAACATTAAGCTAATTTACTCACCAGATTTTTTTGTTAAGCTCTTGGCAGACAGACAGCCTTGTTCTGTTGTTTACCGAGGGTTGGGTGTGGGTGCTAGTGACTTTGTAAACAGTTTATTCTTTCATCAATCAATAATGAGGAGAGAAAAGTAAATTGGTGATAGAAAATCTGTATTGCAGATATTGTACATAAGAGGTAGTATCTTTGCAAGGTAATCCACAAGGTCAACTAGCAAACAGCCTGAACAAAGAGACGAAAATTCAGGGGAAGTTAAAACTATATCTTGGCTTTAGAACTTACCACCTTCTTTTCCCCATATTATTTAAACCACTGCCAAAGCTTTGAGAAATTTTTTACTCAAATTGGCACATTATTTCTTTTATTATCTTCTATAATAAAAATAGTCAAAGATGTCACCTTTTTCTTTATTGGTATCAATTTCTAACATTATGAAATAGTTGTATTTTGAAAATGAATTGATTTTAATATCTATTAAATGTTGAATTGTTGAAAAGTTTAGCACCTATGATTCAAATTTAAAATTCCCTATAAACCTGAGCGCCATTTGTATTTTTAATTTTGAATATAATACCAATCTTGGCTGTATTCAGAATTTCACAAAGGTTTGTCTTTGACAGGTTGTTAGGTAAAATATATTGATTACTAAAAGACTCATGAAAATATTTCTGGGAAGAGAATTATGTATTCCATCGAAAAAACTAATTCTTGTCTTTTTATCAATAACAAAATTTGAGATTCAAATGCTCGACAGGTGTAATAAGGGTGATTTTTTTTTCTAAATAGTTTCCCACACTTCCTCTTAATTTTACCTAAATCATCCCTACCCAAAAATTATATATGTAGGCAAAACTGATTTTTATAATATGCAATAAAAGTATCCTTTAAAAAAAATTGTTTCTAGTGTTATTTTAAGTCCCCGTTATTATTATTAGCACCACGTGTTACTACCCGTTCGGGTTTACGCACTTACGCTAATGTGTAATGGTAGGGTGATTGTGAGATGAAATGAAGGACCTACAGTTTAACGTGGAATCCGAACCACGGTGGAGGCCTGGCATTCCCCACATTCACAAGATGTCTTGTCAGAGGTGAAGGAAGGGTTTGGAAATCATCCCCGTTATCAACATTGTACTTAATGTCTTGCGATTGACTGGATTGCCAATGACAGGGAGATCAATGTACGAATCTCATTTGGGTGTAGTAAGGGTGGGTTTCCACTCTACATACAGATACAAGTACATTTCCTCCTAACCCAACCTGGTAATAATATTATTAAAATAGAAAAATATAGAATCTTTAAAGTGCATCAAACTTACAGGACATTTTTAAGAGGGGTAAGATTTTTTCAATATCTAAATATAAAACACCATTTTCAAAAGAAATAAAGCTATAAAATAATTTCTTTCAAAAGTTTTTAGTTTATTAAAATTTACTATATGAATCATTCAATAAGCAAGGTTGGGTTTCCACTTTCCATCCACACAAATGCGGGTACACTTTTTACAAATATAACCTGAATGGGTAATAAGTTGCAGTACTATTACTCAATATTTGGACAAAATTTTACTATTTAATCAGATTTTTAAAAATGCTATTCACAGACCCTTATCTATATTATTTGTATATGTTGCTACGATAGTATTTTATTATTTACATTATATCAAAGCTTTAAGCAAGTATTACCATATTAGCTTGAGAATCAATTTTAATGTTTTTAATCTAAATTTATTCTAACCATCATCATCTTCTGCCGAATATGGAAGCACACATTCTCTCTGGTGATGTATTGCACATTGTTTACCTTCTCTCAACATGTTTGAATGTTTTATTAAAGGAGAAGTTGACATTCTCTTTCCATTGGAATTTCAAGACATTTAAATTAAATTTTACATTTTGTTATTCTAAATAGACAATTGCATTTAAATCAAATAACTAAGTTTTAAAATCGTAAATCTAGTGAATTCGAGCTTGCCTGTAAACTTTTAATTTTATAAAAATCTCACTTGAATAGACTTAGAATTTTTTTTAAAAAATGATTTAGTTAGCAAACCCCAATTATTAGCGGTGTGCAAAGCTTTGAAACAAATATCAACCTCAACTTCGCTTCGAAAAAAATGCGGCTTGGGCAGTTACTAATCTCTGCCAATAATGGTCAATTATTGTCAGGTTGGTTTGATCAAATTTTAAACTAAATATTAGAAACAGTGTATTATTATTATTATTAGCACCGCGTCTTACTACCCGTCCGGGTTATACGCACTTATGCTAGTGTGTAATGGTAGGGTGATTGTGAGATGAAATGAAGGACCTACAGTTTAACGTGGAATCCAAACCACGGTGGCGGCCTGGCATTCCTCACATTCACAAGATGTCTTGTCAGAGGTGAAGGAAGGGTTTGGAAATCAGACAAATCTGTTCCGGGACCGAGGATTGAACCCCGGCCGCCAGCACAGAAGTCTGACACCTTACCCCTAGACCACCAGGTCACCAGAAACAGTGTAATAAGACTTTTTCCCAGTAATTTTAGTACATAAATTTATATGAATAACCAAATTATATTTTTTTTAAACATAAAACTAATACAAAATATTCAATCTTTGATTCGGCTTCAAGAATATTTCATATATTCAATTGAGTTCGCTTAGAGTTAAAAAAAAAATGGTCTTCACACACCCCTACCAATTATACTCCATAAGTGAAACTTACGTTCTCTTATCGCTTCCACACTTTTTTGTAGATATACGTGTTAAGTTTTTCATTTAATTTGCTTAGTCATTGATTAACATTTATCTTTTTCCTGTAAAAATTATTAACTAAGATAAAAATAAAATATCAATGTCCACGGACATTGATTTTTTTTTTTTAGCACCGCGTCTTACTACCCGTTCGGGTTATACGCTTAAGTACTAATTATACTAATGGATTAGGAATGGGGAAGGTTGAATTAAAGGAAGTGAACCCGTATTTGCGTGGAGAGAGAGTGGAAAACCATTTAGGAAAAACCACCCCCAGTACACCCGACCGAGATTCGAACCTCGATCTCCCCGTCCTCAGCAGTCGGGCTCAACACGACAAGCGCGTTAGCCAACTACGCCACAGAGGCGGGTACTATGCTCTAATTATAGTGAGATTATAACTACACATTTAACAGCAAAGGGGGCCCCTTGGTGGTCTCTTATGGCATCACTTGTGTTAGACTGGACTGCTTATAATAAGATCAAGGTTAGAATTCAGGTTGACTATATACAGAGGTTTGTTTTTCCTATATCGCATTTCACTCTACATAACTGAGTACACCAACCTTCTTCATCCTTAACAATTTCACATATTTAATAGATACGTGATTAACCCGAACAAGGACACGATGCTAAAAAGAAAACACAGAAAAGGAGATCCTTAGTTCTTGTTCAAGGCAGGACCTATTAAGTTTCTTGAGAACTACACAAGGTACGGTATATGCACGTAATCAATCATACAATAAAAACTGCAAATTACCTTGTTAAAATGCCTTTCATTCAACTTATGTAACATGTAGTGATTTCGTGGTACACAAAATCCCCACTGCTTGCTTAATTACAATCCTACCAACATTATTGTGACAAGAATTCCAACAGACACTATTGGAATTTTACAGAACATGAAAAGGAAAAAAAAAAGATATATATTTATTTACACATTATAATGAAGTTTAGCAACAAATAAACTTAATATAATAATAAATGTGATTGTACATCTAAAACAAAAACTAAAATAAGTCTTTAGGGAAAAATTTGATATAGTTCTCAAAGGAGTGTTATTCAATAAATATAATTTGTGCATTACACTGTCAAAGCTGTACAAACTTAACAAATAATTGAATTTCATCAGAGCACAAATAATGGACAATGTTAAAACTTGTATCAACTGAAGTCTTGCATGAAAAGAAGAAAGTTAGTGTGTTCGAAAACAAATTTTGGTAATAATCAGTCCAAAAAGAGATGAGGATAATGGAGAGCAGAAGAGGTTACTTGATGATGCATTACATGCCCCGTACTCATCACTAGCCATTGTTAGGATTATGATTGGCAGGACATGCAGCGCAAATAGAATAAACTATTAGTGTCAAAGTATTGACTGGAAAACCTAAAGGAAAGAGACCCATGGGAAGACCTAAACAAAAATTGGAGAATAAACATTGAAATGGACCTTAGGAAGTTGGGTTGGAATGATGTGGACTGGATAGAACTATCTTTAGGATAAGGGGTTAGTGAGTTGGACTGTATATAACTAGCTCAAGATAGGGATATATCATATGTGACATACTTCTGTAAGTGCAGCAATGAACTAAATAAATAAAAACATAAATATTTATCAAAAAGTTATGGTGAAATATTGTTAAGTGTGTAGGTCTCATCTTCATTTCATGGTTTTTGAATCTATTTATTTGGTGACCTTTCACTTGCAATTTGTTTATAGAAATGTGGGCTTGACTGTTCTAGTAATATTTCAAGTTCGACTAGAATAAAACTATAAGAGATGAAAGTAAAATGTTAACAATTTAATATTTATTTCCTCTTTGGGGAAACAACCATTAAAACATCAAACCAACCAACCGTCTGATCGCACAATGTGTCCAGCGGCTTCAATCTAAAACGCAAATAATGTACTTGTTTCAATTCCATTAAGTCTTATTGTCTTTATACAATTTGTTTTCATCAAGCTTACCTGTAATGCATAACTTAAAAATACAACTTCTATAATTTTTGTTCCGATTATATCCACACCAAAATCTGTTAGGGAATTCCATAACTAGCAGAGTTTAAAATATATATATATACAGAAGGAAGTGTGCTATTAAATTATTACACACTTGAGCACAACTGCTCTAAGTGCAGAACACACGATCAGTATGGATACATAATTTCACACTGAGAAAAACCAAAATTATCCTGCAATTTTAAATAACAAAATGAAGAGTTCTTGAAGATAAAATAAAAGCAAATAACAGGGTACGACATTAATAAAAATAGCATTGGTATAGCCATTTATTTACATTTTTTTTTTAATATTAAGTTAGCCTATATAACATCCCACTTTTTAAAAGTCTCTTCATTACTAATCTCACATATCAATCAAGATTTAGTAACAGCATTTTGCTTTTTTTCTATTTTTTTCTTTATGCAATATATTTCAATTAAAATTATCATTTCAGCATTTTGGAATGAATGTGCAAGTGGGTTTAAGGTGAGATTTTTGTTCTAAAAACAGTTTAACAATTAAATGAAAATAATATATAATGTAATTTTTAATAAATGTAAAATAAGTTTGTACGGATCAAAAGAGGGATTTTTTTTATTATAAAATTTAATGTGTGTTTTAATTGAGTATCCAATCAAAACATACTAATTTTGGTATCTGCCTAGAACGGGCAGGTTGGTATGTGTAAAACTGAATAGTTATGTGATATCAATGCTGGCAACTAGTCGAACTCTAAGTCCATGATGTTGAAGTCGGGGGAAGGATGCGAATGAGATGTGGTACTACTTCCAGAGCTCCCACCTGCGCTTGAACTACTGGTTGATGTTGAAGAGTTAGAGGATGTTGAGGAGGCACGGCTGCTAGCCGAATCGTTGGCAGCCCTGGAGAGCGGAAAAGTACATTTTTTGTACCAGGCTTCACACAGTTTGATGTTATTTTATATGTTAAGAAAATAGCATGCCTTTGCAGCCCTTTGAAATATTGAATATGAATCTTTTTTAAATCTGGATGCAATTCAAAGTTTTGAATCTGGATAAAGAAATAGAATGAGTTATTACCTAATGGCTTGGAAATGTGTAATAAGACGGTGGCGAAACACTGTACAGTAATGTAAAGTAAGTGAGAGTAAAGATAACCAGCCTGAAGGATAGTTAGGTTAGACCCGGATAGGGACAAACATACTTCTCTCTTCATTTATTCCTAACTAGCCTGTCAGGTTGTCTTCCTTCACTCTCACTTTACATCCATTATTGTTTCCAGCCTATGGTCTGGGTCAGTTTTTTATCTAAGCCACATATTTTTCCTACTACCAGCTTGCTAGACCTGTCATAGCTTCATATGCCTTATAATCTAACTTAAGACTAGGATAGACACAACATCCAGTCTCTGGCCATTAATTCATCACTGTGAAAGTATAAACCCACATTTCATCAATGATGCCGAGAATCGAACGTGGGACCCTTAGCTCAGTAGATAGACAAGATACTGACCTTCACTATCACTAACTTTACATTATTGTAGTGTTTCTACACTGTCTTATTATATAAATCTTAGTAAAGGAAATATTTTAATTTGATTCAAAATTTCAAATCTAAATAAATCCTATATTCAGATTTGATATATTTAGTTAAAAATTATAATTTATCAATCATAATTCATTAACAAATAAATATAGAAATTAGTTTGAGTTCCAGGCCATCAAGGAATCCTGTGGGACACAATTGTTTGTGAGTGACTACTTGTATTTTAACAATAAAGTATCCAGACAGGTCTTTATGTAAATATAAATCAACCTTTGTACTATGATTAGAAAAGTGTTGTGATCTTTAGCCTATTTTTTAATTTTTTTTATTTATTTAGTACCGCGTCTTACTACCCGTTCAGGTTATACGCATATTAGCCTATTTGATGTTTCACATTTTGAGGTTAGGGCTATGGATTACATTTTAATCGATATCGAGTGTTTTAAGCATTAAATTTGATTATAAAAATAACATAAGAGTTAATTTAAATCCAATTCTAAATTTATTTTATTTTTTGCCTGTGGTTCAATTTGGATCCGATTTGAAATTTCTTTCAAGCATAAGATTAGATTCAAGTCAGTTATCCAAAATTTGAATTGGATTTTAAATTGAAAATATTGGCTAAAGGTCTTCACACTTCCAGCTCTGAAAATCTAATTTACCAGTTAAAATGTCCACAATGGCTTAAGATTTGATGGAGAATTTTTCCTTCTATTTAAATTAGAGACGAGTCAAATCCAATATTTCTCAAATCCGAATCTAAATTTTATTTTCGAATCTTGAATACTGATCTGAATCCTAGCAAATTGTTAGAAATTTTAATGATTTACAAATAGACCCTACATTACACAATATAGGCTTAAACTGTAAATTAAGATTTATTTCAACCATGATTTAAATTTTAATCAACCCCAACCACCCCTCGCAAAATACTGGTTAAAATCCAGCCAAATTAAACAATCTATACATCATTTGAATATTTTTACAATTGCTTCAATAACATATTTGAAAAAAACTCATAGTTAAAATCAATTTAAAAACAAATTAGTAATTTGCAAGTCGTTATTTGATTCTTAAAACTTGATTGTGCTTACCAAGTGATCATATTACCTGGATCAATTTTAAACAAATATTCTATACACAATTCAAAGGCCGGCAGGCATCAATAAACAGTTTTATCAATGTCTAACTGTTGACATTATTTATTTTTCATGAAACCCAACAAAATATCTAACTTAAAGATGTATGAAATAATTTGGGGTTCTTTGCCTAGTTGTAGAAAAATGAAGACAGATGGGTCGTGAGGCGAAAGTTTTAGAAGTGAGCATGCGCTGTAAAGGTCAAGTCCAAGTTTTCCATGGGTGGAGGAGGGGGCGGGGGTATTAACTACGTTACATTTTCTACACCTAACAATTTTTTTATGATTTTATTCATGCTTATTTCTGACAACATGGAAGTGGGTTTTTTTTCTAACTGTTAATAAGTAGTATAATACCACTAAAAAAATATACCTTTATGAATTTTCCCGCATGATTTTAATAAGTTAATAGGTTCATCTTTACCAATGACAGTCTCAATATATTAAACTTACCACAAAAACCTGTCGGCAATGTAGTTAAAGCCATGTTGTGTTTACCGTTCTATTTATCATTGTCATACTTATCTTCACCTTCTTCCGTGTATAAAATTACGTGCCTCAAAAGTTGTTCTTAACCCTTACAGTGCCACAACTATCATAGATTCAGGTGTGAAGAGTGCCAAGGCTATTTCATCATTTATGTAAGAGAGCACAATAAAATGTGACTTGATAAAATGATGTCCAATTATTCTATCATTTTAATATGTGTGTACTGTTTTTTAACAAAGGGGAATGTTTGTTCTAGGGAAATAACATGCTACTGCCCTATCCATCGCATAACACCTGAATTAGTGTAACAAATTGTAAAATAACCAGAAAACCATCAATAAAATCAAACACAATTATAGTAGAGATGGGCCGCTCGAATCTTCGAATCCACCGAATCCTGACAAGTATTCGAGATTCGAGGATTCGGTGTTTTGCTGGATTCGATGGTCAAATCTCTACCTCATAAACAGAGCATATTATGAATTCAAAAATTATTTAGTTAGGCCTACTTGAAAAGCACAACTTAATCCGTAATAAATAATAATTATTTTGTCAGAAAAAAAGAGATAAGCATGAATAAAGTCCTTATTAAAAAAAATTGTTAGGTGTAGAAAATTTAACGTGGATAATTAATACCTCACCCCCCACCTCTATGGGAAACTTGGACTGGACCTAACCGTTACAGCGCATGCTCACTTCTGAAACTTTTACCTCACGAACAATCTTGTAAATATTTTAATGAACACATTTAAAACTCTTGAAAATTGAAAATCAAAACTAGAATTACCAATAAACTCAAAATAAATAAAACAAATTACGGCTTTTTTTTAAACAGCAATAAGAACACATCACACACGATACAAAGTCAGCCGCCATGATGTATATGTTTACTTGCCAGAATGATGATTAAATAAACACAACTCTCAATTCTTACACCCGACTGGTTTTAATTATCTACAATGATGCAAATAACCCCAATTTATTTCATACGATCCTTAAGTTTGATATTTTGTTGGGTTTCATGAAAATAAATACCGTCAACAGTTTGACACTGATAAAACTGTTTATTTATGCCTACGTATCGTATATCGATTGTTTGTTTAAAATCGATTCATGTAATCTAATCACTTAGTAAGCGCTATCGAGTTTTAAGAATCAAATAACGACTTGCTAGTTAATTTGTTTTTAAAGTGATTTAACTAATAGTTTATTTTTTTTTTTAAATATGTTATGAAGTAATTGTAAAATTATTTAAACGTAGTTCTGCCTAATAAATGGGATTGAACACTCATAATGCAAGAGTCGAAAATATGTTCGTGTTTTAAATAGAATGTTTTCTCAGAAATCAATATATCACAAGAATCGAATATATAATTTTCTACGCAAAGCTAGAAAAAAGAAAATAATAAAACATCCTTAGGCAATGTTCATTTCACTTTTCGAATGGCTTTTGGTGGTTTTAAAACCTTAATCGTTAGGATTACTATTTTATTTTTGTGATTCTGTCCAGTCTTTTTTGTTTTGTTAAAGTGCTTTCATCAATGTTTGTGTTTTAAGAACAATATAATAAAGAAAATTATGTCAAGTAAAGTTTGGGACCATTTTAAAATTTGTGTCTCTGATGAAGGCTTTGCAACGTGTAATTTTTGTGGGGCAAATATTTCTCGTGGAGGTCGATCTCTTACAACAAGTGCTATGAAAAAACATTTAAAAAGGCATTCCACAGAGGCATTTAATATGAAAATTAAAGATGATGATTTAGATCAATGTACAAGTAAAAAAACGTGTCAACACACAAATTAATGAAATTGATTTATCAACTCCAAGTTGTTCTGGTCATCCTCAATTGGAGATTTTATAAATCTAGATAAAAACTCTCCCCAAACAAGTCAATTATTATGTGTCAAGACTTTAAGAGGTCCACAGAAAACTAGTGCTTACCAACCAACATTGAAAAAATACCTGGACACAAAACAAAAGTTTCTGCCTGGAGATAAGCGAAGTGAAGCACTTAATAAATTAATTGTTGAAATGATAATATATGATAATCAACCCCTAATGGTTGTAGAAAACAAAGGCTTTAAAAATCTAATTGCTTCTTTGGAACCTCGTTACACAATGGTGTCAAGAAAGTTTATTTCTAATAAAATAATACCTAATATGTATGATGAGACATATTCTGCAGTGAAAAAATTGATGGAACAAGCAGAGTATGTTTCTTTAACAACCAATTTGTGGACATCATCAGCAAATGATGATTATATGAGCTTAACAGTTCATTTTGCAGACAAAGATTTTATAGCCAGACATATATGTTTGGAAGTGGTCCCATTCCCCGAAATATCTCACACTGGATCAAATATAGCCAATTTTATTGAAAAAGTACTGTCTGAGTGGAGTCTTACAGATAAAGTGGTCTGATTGTGAGGGATAATGGAAGAAATATTGTATGTGCTTTGAACTAATCCTCATTTCAACATATACCATGCCTAGCGCATACATTCCAACTTGTTGTTAAAGATGGTTTGCTCAATGCCAAAGCAGTAACAAATGTAATCTCATCATGCCGCCGAATTGTTGGACACTTTAAACATTCATCTCAAGCCACCAAAATATTGAAAGCTGCACAAGAAACTGTTGGCATCAGTAAACACAAACTCATTCAAGATGAACCTACAAGGTGGAACTCCACTCTCCACATGTTACATAGGCTTCTTGAACAAAGGCCAGCTATTTCGCTTGCAGCAATCAGACTAAATTTACTCCCAGAGCTGAGTGCCTCTCAGTGGGACTTGATAAGAAACGTTGTTAACATTCTACAAATATTCGACAAAGCCACTTTTGCTGTAAGTACATCTAGTGTGAGTGCATCAGAAATAATTCCAATCGTCAATAGCACCCTACTAGAATTGCAGAAGCCAAGCTCTGAAGCTCTTGTTCGTGGCATGAAAAACGATTTGGTGGCTTCTCTCAAGCTTCGGTATGGATACCAAGAAGTTGAGAAACATCAGATTTATTCATTGGCAACCATGCTTGACCCTCGCCTTAAGGCAACTGTCTTTTCTTTAGAAGAAAGTGTTAAGGATGCAAAAGTACGTTTAGTAACAGAGCTACAAGAACTTGTCGATGTATCAAAGCTAGCCACTGAACCTAATGTAAGTAAATAAAATAAAATTTCCAAATGATAGGGCCTACATTTCTTTTTACAATTCTCAATTTTTATAACAAGGTAGGCCTAATTATCTAAATAATTGAATGAATAATATTTGTCCCACTTATTTTTGCTTAGGTAATCTCTGCTGAAAGCAAAACAGCTCACGGGATGTGGTCACTATATTCTAATATCATTCAAGCTACTCCACCCAGAAAAACAAATGTTGGTTTAACACCAGAAGATGAAGTTGAGGGCTACTTGCGAGAGAGTGTGGTATCTCCTGATACAAATGTTTTGAAATTTTCGAAGGTTAACTCTGCTCGGTATCCAAAACTTTGTCAACTTGCCAAGAAATACCTTACCATCCCTCCAGCAACAGTTTTTTCAGAGAGACTTTTTAGCACTGCGGGTCTTATTTGTGATAAAAAAAACTTAATCGTTTAGATCCAGATCGTGTAAAAATGTTAGTTTTCTTAAACAAGAACTATTCCATTCTAAAAAACAACTAAGTAGTTTCAGCCTCTTGTTCAAGCCCTTTTATTCAATTGTGTAGATGTATCTTCTACCAATATTTTTCATATTTGAATTATTTAAATAGGATTATAGAGTATAAACACAGCAATGTATGAACATAAGTTAGTAGAACTAACTCTTTTAAAATAACACTTTTTCAATCACACATAGCTTCTTGTTCCTTATATCTTTAAATACTGTTTGTTTTAGTGTTTTTTTTAAAATCTGTTTGTATTATTATCTTTGCTTTCTTATTAAGATAAATTATATTCCTTCAATGATGATTAAAGTTGATCAAAAGTTACCTAGGCCTATTCTGTTTGTTTATTTCACATGTTTTTTTTAGAAACTTGACTCATTCTATCAACACGTTTAAAATTAGATGAAAGACATTCAAATTTTGATTGATTTGATTTTTAAACAATAATATGAGTCTAAATTGTTTAATTTGGCAGGATTTCAACCAGTATTTTGCAAGGTGGTTGGGGTTAATTAAAATTGAAAGCACGATTGAAATTAATCTTAATTTACAGTTGAGGCCTATATTGTGTTATGTAGGTCTATTTGTAGATCATTAAAATTTCTAACAATTTTCTAGGATTCGGATTCGATATTCGAGATTTGAAAATAAAATGTGGATTCGGATTCGAGAAATAGTGGATTCGACCCAACTCTAAATTATAGTAAACTGATAATTAAAATATTTTACCTGAAGAAGGCCGCCAGATTAGACCCCATACTGTTCATGCCACCCCCACCAGAACCTGATTGGTCATCAAAGCCTTCCTCGCCCATGCTCTTTCTGCAGATAGGACAGGTTCCGTGCTGCAATAAGACCATGTAATTCCGAGTAAATATGTAGCCGGCACAGCATTACACTAGGGAACAACAGGTTGTCAGGCTAGAGATGGGAAGAGATGTTTCCATCTTGGAAAATTTTCAGTGGTTATTACTGTAAAATAATTTCAATTGATTAAATGGATAGTAATACTAGGTGGCGGTGGTGAAGAAACACCCGTTTCGGTAGCCGCACGGTCTTAATCACTAATCTCGCAATAGACTAGACTGCCGATGACAGGGAGATCGAAGTACGGTGGACTGAGGGTATTTTTCCCTAAGTGATTTTCCATTCTCCCTCCACGCAAATGCGGGTGCGATTCCTCTAAATTCATCCTTAACACATTAGCATAACTAGTACAGTAACCCCATGACTTATTTGGTGCTAACTGACAGCTGACGGCTTTGAAAAGTTACCAGGCCAAATTATGTATCCCTACGCCGAACCATATGATCTGCAAAAACATGTGTTTATCAGCTGTCACTTCTGACAGTCAAAATTTAGGCATATATCTAAGTGTTGACTGTCAGAAGTCAACTGTGAGCTGTCAGTCAGCACCAACTAAGCCATGGAACTACTGTACATAAGCATATATCCCAAACGGGTAGTAACACGCGGTGCTAAGAAAAAGTAGTCAATTTTTTATTATCAATAAGTTAATTAAAATAATTTTAAGGTTGGCCCAACATTTGTCGCCCCGTTTTATCCTATATGCTTCCTAACAACCCCTCCTTCCTTCTTGTAACTCACTATAGTTTGAAGTATAATAGGCTCTGAGTGTCACCTCTACAATTTAACCCCACCACAATAAGCCACCATAGAAAATTTCCCGGGAAATGTTAATCTCTTGAGATGGAATGAATCAGCTATTTGACAAATCCTCTTCAGTTTACCTTCAAATACCAAATTTTAGATATAATTAATAACATAAGAGAATATAAGATTATAATAGAATATAAATAAATAGCCTCTTTTGAGACCCTCATTTTACTACACATTCAGGTTATATACTTATGTACTAATTATGCTATTGTGTTAGGGATGAGGGGGGTCAAATTTAAAGTGAGCGTGAAAAACCACCCTTAGTACACCCGAATGGGATTCAAATGTCGTCGATAGTCCGGTCTATTGCGAGAGTGACTGTTGAGTAGTAAAGTGGATTGTGTGTTTCGATCACAATGAACCTGTGTGCACATGATTTTGTTGATATATTTGTGAAATACACACAAGTCAATATGTCATCTAGCACTGTTTGAAGTGTATATGTCGAAATATTTAAAGTATAGCTGGCTACCGATGGACTTTGGTGAAAGACGACACTGTACCACTGCTCACGAACCAAAACAAACGACGAGTGGTAGAAACAACGGTAAAAATGCATGCGCGCCATTAATAACCGCCAAACACAAAAGTTGTTGGCGTCAACACACTAAGAAGTACACACATAGTTCAACTGGGACAAAATAAAAATATACAAATATACAAGCCCCAAACAGTGACCTGTGACGCATTAGAAAAGTTTAAAAAATATATAATGCAATCACGGATTTACTGAAACATCAGACCTAGATTGTATCAAATGTATTATTTATATTATGTATTATTTGCTTTGCTGTACTGTACTATATATAAACTATTATAATAATTTTAATGTAATACATTAGTTAACTTAAAAAAAATGTTGATACTGTACAGGCCTACATTCCACGTGCGGCCCAAACACTGTTTAGGAATATAAAACTAGGACCTCAGCTAACTTCAAGATGGACAGCCATGCAACATAACACTTAAAGTAATAAATTAATAATCCAAGGTCTGGTTGTAAGATTTCCCTATATAAATAAGATTTTTAGAGCTCTAAATAAAATTTCAAACCAAAATTTAAAAGTAGAAATCTAAAAAAAATCTCGTGTCCGATATTTTCTCGAGCATACTTAAAGATTCAAGGATCCCATTCTTATTCACAAGAACAAAACTTTTCTGACCATTCTCTAAAATGTAAAATGGTCGAAGATCCTACTTACAAGTTCTAGCCATGGAACGATGCAACCTTCATGATAAAAGTGTTCACACTTGAGTTTCCGCACCGGCTCTCCCGCTCTAAAGTCTTCCCAGCACACCGAGCATTGTAGGCTCTTACCTGGACAAGGTAAACAGCAAACTTGAATTTCTTACTGAACGTATCTTCAATGAACACATTATTTCCCTCTGTACTCAGAGACTTGCCCAGATTCGTTACATCACAAGAATAATTGGAGCATGGCAAAATAGGTACTCAAAAATTCAAGTTAAGAGTAAAGTTTTAGAATATACAAGAAATAGACCAGAACATGTTCACCAAATTCAAAAAACTTGAGTATCTACTCAAAATTCTCAATTTCATCAATTGAAAATTTGTAGTCAAATTATTTTGAATCAATTTCAAAATATGATTTCATGGCAAACACTCCCTCAATATAATTTCCTTTTATATGATACAAATAATGTATAAAAACTTGAACAGCTATTCTTGATGTTTAGACAGTAGTTTTATTAGAATCATTGCTAAACATCAATAATTGAAGCATCAAGACAAAAACCAAATGTATTCTAAAATTATTGAACAGCTATACTAAATGTTGTTAAAATTCCAATGTTGTATGATGCATAACTTTTTTCACAATCATATTTCTTGTTTTGGTGTATGCATGGATCTAATACAGAAATTTAACTTTCTCTGTAAGAAAATCCCCTTTTCTCTTTGAGATAATATTGTATTATATTTGGAAGAAGATATAGGAATGGTGGATTAAAACATATAAAAGGGACGAACACAATATGGCTTTTACAATGAAAAGAACACAGTTCACACTTTACAATGCTACCATTGGACAAAGAAGTAATGGTTGCCTCTTAAAGGAAATCGATCGTCACCGCGCAATCCCTTGATCTAGGTTTCATTCCTTTGGAACTCATCAGGGAGGAGTGTGAAACGCTTAACACAACTTTCTAAAAGAGGAAACCAAAATCCACCTTTCCTGTATCTTCTTCCAAATATAACGCAATTACCTCATAAAAAGAAGTTTTTTCATAGAAATATATTATATATTTATATCCAATGTCCTTTATGTTATTCCTTTTACTTGTCCCTATCTATGTATCCTATTATTCTTCACAATTTTCCATTTTCTCCCTTTTTTGTTTTTTGGTTTCCTCTTTTAGCAAATTGTGTTGTGCATTTCACACTCCCTCCCTGATAAGTTTAGATAGAATGAAATCTAGGTGGGGAATTAGGTGGTAACGATTTATTTTCTTCAAGAGGAAACCCATTACCTCTTTGTCCAGTGAAATCAGTGTAAAGTGTGAACTATGTTCTTATTTTCATTGCAACAGCCATATTGTGTTCATTCCTTATATGTTTATATCCACCTTTCTTGCACCTTCTTCCAAATATAATTGAAATTTAACTTTGTAGCACAAATATTGCTCTATATTAAACTCAAACTAATTAAACTGTGTTTTTATTCTAGCTCAACTTATATGTAGTGAAAAACATCTACTCACACACTCCTGACGCAGAACCAATGTGAACTTAGAAGCCAAGGAAAGAGGGAAATTGAAAGGAAGATGTTAACTGATCAGCTCCATGTCTGCGGAGCCCAACAACCAGATGCAGAGAGCAAAGCAGGGATATTATCTGCTCCACCAATGTGCAGTAGGGGGAATTCGATACGACAGCCAATGTGGGACAAGAAGGTGCTAGGGGGAATTCGATACGACAGCCAATGTGGGACAAGAAGGTGATAAGAGAGAATTTAATACGACAGCCAATGTGGGACAAGAAGGTGATAAGAGAGAATTTAATACAACAGCCAATGTGGGACAAGAAGGTGCTAGGGAGAATTCGATACGACAGCCAATGTGGGACAAGAAGGTGCTAGGGGGAATTCGATACGACAGCCAATGTGGGACAAGAGGGTGATAAGAGAGAATTTAACACGACAGCAAGTGTGGGACAAGAAGGTGCTAGAGTGAATTTGATACGACAGCCAATGTGGGACAAGAAGGTGCTAGGGGGAATTTGATACGACAGCCAATGTGGGACAAGAGGGTGCTAGGGGGAATTTGATACGACAGCCAATGTGGGACAAGAGGGTGCTAGGGGGAATTTGATACGACAGCCAATGTGGGACAAGAGGGTGCTAGGGGGAATTTGATACGACAGCCAATGTGGGACAAGAGGGTGCTAGGGTGAATTCGATACGACAGCCAATGGGGGACAAGAAGGTGCTAGGGGGAATTCAATACGACAGCCAATGTGGGACAAGAAGGTGCTAGGGTGAATTCAATACAACAGCCAATGTGGGACAAGAAGGTGCTAGGGGGAATTCGATACGACAGCCAATGTGGGACAAGAGGGTGCTAGGGGGAATTCGATACGACAGCCAATGTGGGACAAGAGGGTGATAAGAGAGGATTTAATACGACAGCCAATGTGGGACAAGAAGGTGATAAGAGAGAATTTAATACGACAGCCAATGTGGGACAAGAAGGTGATAAGAGAGAATTTAATACGACAGCCAATGTGGGACAAGAGGGTGATAAGAGAGGATTTAACACGACAGCAAGTGTGGGACAAGAAGGTGCTAGGGTGAATTCGATACGACAGCCAATGTGGGACAAGAAGGTGATAAGAGAGAATTTAATACGACAGCCAATGTGGGACAAGAAGGTGATAAGAGAGAATTTAATACGACAGCCAATGTGGGACAAGAAGGTGATAAGAGAGAATTTAATACGACAGCCAATGTGGGACAAGAAGGTGCCAGGGAAAGATAAGATGAGTCTATATAAAATATACCTTGTCTCAATCTTTTACATAGAGTTTAGAAACTTACTCAGTAAATAAGAAAGAACATGTGAAATGAAATTTTTAATAAACACCTTGCAGAAGACACAGAGAGATAGAGTAAAGAACGAGGACGTGAGAGGAGTTAGGAATAAAGGTTATGGCCACTAAGGTTCAGATGGTTTGGCCATTTAAAAAGAATGGAAAACACAAGAATACCACGTGTGTACATAGAAAGAGATGTAGGGGGCAACAAGCCATTTGGTCTATCCAGGAGGTGGGTGGGGTGGGCCAGATAAAGTAAAACTAAGTAATGTGGTGAAGAATATAAGCAGTGCGTAAATTTTAAGGCTGTGAGCGAATCGTATTAATACATATTGTAATTATTTTATAGCGAGTAATATAAAAGGCAGCACAATGACACAAAAGGTAAAGAGACAGTAGATGTAGAGTTATAAAATAAAAGGTGAGGCAAAAGATGTTTTGATGTGGGGTTTTAACCTTTAAACGGTTCAGTCAACAAAATATCCAAATAAAATTTCCTAAATGTGGGAAAGGCCTAGGAGAAATGTCAATCAAGTTATTACAGTTTTTTCTTCTCAATTTCCGGTGATCAAAGTTTTCAGTCCAGATAATATATTTCCAATGGTAGAGAAGAAGTAAAAAGTGTATTTGATCTGGCTACTATGACGGTCATATTGTGATCAAAGGCAAGGAATTAGAATTAAAGAATTAGAAACTAAACCATAATTTTTTTCTATCCATATCAATTAGTTTTTAGTTATATATATATATTTTATTTTTTTGGCATTTTTAGCCAAAACAAGTATTTTATTTACCAAATTTTAATGAAGAAATAAAAAAAAAAATAATTACAAATAACAATAATTTTATTTACCACAAATCAGTGTCTAATAATGTGTATAGATTCGAGGTAAAAGTATCATTCGAGCCAAACTCAACTAATACCTTTTTACTCACCCACTTGATCCAATGTGATTAGGACTATGGGAATCTCATCTATCTTGTCGCGGGCAAGAGGTGGTGGTCCAGTTCCGTCCATCTGATTGAGAAGCTGTGTCACAATAGCGTCCAGACCCTCCCTCCCCCATGCGTAGTCCCCAGGGTTGCCTAAGAAAAACCTAAGACAGAGACAGAGACATCATTATAACTCCACACAGAAGCTCACGTAGTTGCTCTTGTTAGTCTAAACCACAGGTTAGGGTTGGGACCATCAAATCCTCGAAAGAGTATTCAAAATTCAATGATTCGAGAAAATTTAAGATTCAAGACTCAAATCTTTAAAAACAAAGAATATCAATCTTTTAAGTGAAAATTGTTTTAGAGCTTTAATACCACTTATTGGTGGTTCAGAAATAATTATAAATATAGAATGTACTTAAAAACCATGCCCCTGAACAGTAATTTATCAATTAAATGAATTTTATAGTGTATGGATTATAAGAAAGAATGTTAACATTTAGTTAATATTTCTATTTCATATTATTTTATATTTCCTCTTATGTTCATAATTTTTTTCCAAGATTCAGATTCGAAAGTTGAAGATAAAGTCAAGATTCCGATTCGTAAAATAATGGATTCAGTCAAACTCTAATAATTTTTCACTGTAACTAGAGGTATGTAAAATTCGCCCTACCATGTAAATATCGAAAAATTAGGTTGCTCAATCAAAAATTTAAAACACAAACTGTTTGAACAAATTTCATTCGAATCATGTAAACTTTGACTTCTCAGTTACAACTGCCTCTTACACAAATAATAGTTGAAATTGAAAATTAAAACAATTTAATGCAAAATTTGACAATACTTTTGTGACCCTTAGGCCATTTTATCACCAATGTTAGTGTAGCTCTAGTTAATGGTTTAAATTAGGGGTGATCGCCAGCACACGTGTTACATTACCTAATCTCTCTATCAAGCATTCTTCACAGTTACCTTGACCAAGCCCAAATAGTTTTCTGGAAAGTAGACGCTGCGAGTAAAGTGCAACAAATCCCAATATTCAAAGCTTCCAGCCTTTCTGAAGATTGGAGGAATATCTAAGAGCCTGCTTTGGTGGCTCTATGTTGTAAATCATTACTCTCACAAGAGACTAGACTGCAAGTGACATGAAAATAGAGGTTTGAATCTCGGTTGGGTGTACTGAGGGTGGTTTATCCTAAATGATTTGCCTCTCACCTTCCACAAAAATGTGGGTACACTTCTCTGTATTCAACCTTCCACATCCTAACTTATTATATTACAGGGTGGCTACCGAGTTGGTGAAACAAAAATATTAGTGACATTTTGGTGACCTTCTTTGACCATAAAATCCCTTCGGTAAACGGTTTAACATTATATAATGCATATAGGCATAATGCAATCGCACGCAATATCAAACTTTAACTAGATGGCGAAATGTCCTTAGTACCAAGGTTAAAACAATCTGGCAACTAGTGGCTAGCGCGTGGCATCATGGGTAATGCGTGGCAAGACTTTCGCCACTTTTGCTTTGTTATGATGCACAGGAAATTCAAACAGACATATTTTCGTGACTTTATGACAAAATATTGAAAATTTGCAACTTTTCAGGGACTTTCTAGACTTCCTTTTATTGTTTATATATATAATAATTAATGACTTTTATGTGACTCATGACCCAGAAGACACCCTCACCATCCATTAGCATAATTTATATATATATATATAAATATTTAAAGGAACTCTATATATGTTGTTATATGTAACTACTCATAGTTTATCCATATTTACATATTTCATCCCTTGTAGTAGTACACTGGTAAAACTATGAATCTTCTATGTATGTAGCGACTAATATGTGAAAGGGAGAAAAATCTGAGAGAAAACCTCTGTACATTTCTATCTCAATATAACTTGAATAAAAGCTATTTATTCTGAACATATCTAACTTATCATTGCTCGTAAAGGGTTGCACCTTCTGGTGCTGCGCCCCATGGGCATCTTGTTGGAAATTCCCTTCACGAGTTGAATACCTTTAACTACAAGCTCCCCACTAATACAAGTTTTGATAGTGATCTCAAATTAAGTACAAACATGAAGAAACAATGTGAGAGAAATTATGACTAATGACTATCAGCATTGATAAGACATCTACAAAGTATGTTTTTTTGAAAAATTAGTTTTGGACCTTATAATGTAATATAAGTTCTTTAACATAACCACGCAACAATATTCCCTTCATTTAAGTTAAGCGGTAGTTGAGGTTATAAGCTGTACAAAATTATTATAAAGGCCAGTTTGGGGAAAAAAGTATGGTTTATTTTCTGGTCAATACAGTAATAAGTATATACTTTACCATGCAAGAATTATTATTAAAAATATATTAACATGTTTTAGGCACATCGTGGAAATTCCAACAGCCTAAAGACTTGTTTTTTTTTCTAGTTTGGTTTGATTCGAATTTTTGAATAATACGGGGACGCCAAGGTCAGAAAGCAATCTCTACAAGGTATCCCGTTCCAATGACCCTGAAACGCTGTTCCTTCTCTAGAGACGCCCACTCTTATCCACCGCCCAAGTTTTGGGAGGTATTGCACAGGGAATTTGCCGATACTACACATAGATTTTGAGTCGCAAGATGAGCTAAACCACCCATACCTCTGTCCCCTACTAACCAAAGAAGATACGAATTAAGGACTGCCGGGACATATAACACTTACCTGATTGATACCGAAGTAGCCTAGTGCTCTATTTAATTAATTTGTAGCCACTAAATTGAACAAGTGTCAGTCTATCTCTGCCACTGCTCGTGTTTAAGGGACAGTAGACAGGAGAAAGCAGGTGTTGACTATAGTGGCCAAATGTGTGAAAATTACCTGGCACAGATAAACTGAGTGTTAAAAACCTGACAAAAGTGGGTTTATTTAACTCATGTATTTACAGAAAAACGTTATAATGTATTTATACCAGTAGTATTAACTCTATATAATATGATTTCATAAAACATGAGCTGCAAGATAGACAACGAGTATGGGAAGGACATGTTGAAGACCTTCCTGGGTGTTTTAAAAAAACCTATGACAGTGTGTGCATATATAGAGTATAGGTAGCACTGAAGAAGAAAGGAGTGAGACGATAAGGAGAGTGAGGAGTATGTACAAAGGGGGGAAATGGAATAGGAGAGGACAGACATGTTTTGAGTTGAGAGATAGTCTGAAGCGAGGAAACGCACTTTCACCGCTACTGTTCATTGTAGTGATCAACGAAATAATGAAAGATGTAATAGAAAGGATTGGGGAGAGAAGTATGAAAGCAATGGTGTTTTCATATGAGCTAATAGTATGGACCAATGAGGAGAACTGACGTTCAGGAGCGGTTATATGTGTGGGATGAGGTATAATGTAAGGAAGAGCGAGATGATTACAACAAGGAAGAAAGATAGATGCATGATGGTGGGACAGTAGGATGGGAGAAGATGAAAATAGTGGAAAGCTTTAAATACCTGGGGAATGTTATAAAGGAACAAAGGGAAAAAAATAGAAGAAAAATCAATGAGAGGCGCAGGCAAGGTGAAACTCTTTTTTCCAGAAGTGTGAGAGCTAAGAAGTATAATTTGAGAAGGGGTGTGCCAAGGAGTGATCTACAGGGTGTACTATGTATCCTTAGAGATGATAAGACGGAAAATTTTCTCTATATATTTTGCGGGAAATTTTCAATTATTATTTCTGTGAAATAATTTCAACTGATTAAATGGAACTATATCCCAATATCCCAAATGTCAACATTTATACTTAAGATTAGTTTCTCCTGAGGGCGGTAAAACCAAAAACATCATCAAACAAGCTTCGATGGCCGCACAGTCTTACGCGCTACTCTCACAGTAGATTAAACTGCCGATGAAAGCGAGATTGGTGTTTGATACCAGTCGGTTGCACTGAGGGCTGTTTTCCTAATAGTTTTCCACTTTCACGGGTGCAGTTCCACTAAATTCAACCTTCTTCATCCCCTACCACATTAGCGTAATTAGAATATAGGCATACAGCCCTAACGGTTAGTAAGATGCGGTGCTAAAAAAAGTAGCAAAGAAGCAAATGAATGCAAGCCTTTGTCGACTCGTTATTTCATAAATCATACTTCAATTTTTTATCATCAATAATTAGTTAAAATAATTTAATAAGGTTGGCCCAACATTTTTTAATTCCCTATCCTCCTTTGTGCTTCCTAATTACCCCTTCTTATAACCCACTTGTTTCTTAACACACTATATTTTGAAGTATTAGGCTCTAGATGTCACATCTACAATTTAACCCTACCACAAACCGCCATAGCAGAAAATTTCCAGGATAATTTTAATCTTTACATACGCAGTAGAAATATGGGTAGCGAAGAAGTATGATAAAAGCATAATTCAAAGCTATAAAATAAATTACTGAGAAGTACTATAGGAGTGACAAGAATGAATAGGATGAAAAATGAGAGCGTCAGAGGGATAGTTAAGGAGCCAGTAGAGGACAGGAGAGAGGCTAAGGTGGTACGGTCATGTGAGGGGAATGGAGGAAGAGAAGATACCAAGTAAGATTATGGATATTGAAGTGGGCGCAGGAGGCCAAGAAGAAGACTAAGGTAGTGCAGAGAAGTGTGAAGGAGGGAGGATAGGACTGGGTAATTGTGGAGGAGAGGTGGTGGAGCAGGAGACGTTGGAGGCGCTCATGTTACAAACAGGCCCGGTCAGTGGCTGGAAACTGTTCATTATGATGAAAATATGAGCCTATACCTTTAACTACTTTATTCTAGTCATTTAGGTCTACAATAAAGTCTTTTCACCATAGCTTTTTACCTGAATGACAGTATAAAAATCATATGTTAATGTTTGGTTTGCCAACACTTATAATTTATAACAAAACAGTAATTTTTTACAAGTTTTTTAATTACATTTTATATTTAAAATAAGGTAAACTAAAGTTTTCTCACAATATGTCATTAATAATTTCTTTTTAGCCAATCCAAAACAATATTTTAAACATAATTGAACTACTTATTTTTTGTTTTGGAATGTTATCTATGGGAATAACTGTCCTTGATATGCCCCGTCTGCATCTTTCAAGAAATTGCAATAAATTCAACAGGCAGAGAAACCATTTTCAAGTGGGAAGATGTGTAATCTTTCTGCACGATTTGTAGTTACACCCAGCTACTGATTGATGAAAAAACACAAATATTTCAAACTGTGTAAAATATACCCTTTAGCATCTTGTAATTCATTTTTTTTTAATTTGACTATTAATTATGTGCGAAGCTTTGTAAAGTCGAAGTCAAAGTCGAAGGTCAAATCTCCTTCGACTTCAACTTTGACTTTAACATCTACAATAACCTTCGCATATTCGAAAAATTTCGAAGGAAGGATACAACTTGGTTAAACAAATGTAGATGCTATTCAAATCTGCAGGCACCAGATAATATAAGAGGCGTGTTTTTTAAGTAAGTACCGTTTTGAAATTTGGCCGCTGCGACTGCCGTTCCGCGCATGCGCGTAGAGTACCTCCATCTGTTGGCTAGCCACAGACGCCATTACTGAAGTATTCGACCGTGTTTACCTCTGTTTGTGAGTATTTAAAATTACTCAGTCAATAGAAAATCCCGCCTGAAATACGCTCTGTTATTCGTTTTCTTCATGCAAAAGATGTGAAAGCGGTTGAAATTCATCAGCAGATCAGTGAAGTGTATGGAGAAAACATTATGAGCGAAGGAATGGTAAGAAAATGGGTTAGAGCATTTAAAGATGGCCGCACGAATGTGCATGATGAGAAAAGAAGTGGGCGACCTTCTGTCATTACTGAAGACTTGGTGCAGAAAGTTGATAGAAAAGTTCGAGAAAGCAGACGCTTTACGATTTCATCTTTATCTAATGAGTTTCCTCAAGTTTCAAGAAGTGTTCTTTATGGAATTGTGACAGAACACTTAAATTATCGTAAGTTGTGCTCACGCTGGGTACCGAAAATGTTGATTGAGGTGCACAAAGCCAAAGTTTAGCCAGCGCGTTGACTTTCCTTGAGCAACACAGAGATTTTGGTGATGATTTTTTAAGTCAAATTGTCACAGTGACGAAACATGGGTGGCTCGTGTTATGCCGGAATCGAAACAACAATCCATGGAATGGCGGCATTCAACATCACCCAAGAAAGTGAAGTTCAAGCAAACAATTTCAGCCCGAAAAATCATGTGTCCTGTGTTTTGGAATAGGAAGGGGTGTTTGCTCGTGGATTTTTTGCCTTGTGGTGACACAATAAATTCTGAGACTTATTGTGAGACCTTAACTAAACTGCGCCGTGCAATCCAAAAAAAAGGCGAGGCATGCTGAGTAAGGGGATTGTTTTGCTTCATGACAATGCCCGTCCACATGTGGCTAATCGTACCCAAGATCTCATCGCATCATTTGGCTGGAAACAACTTGATCACCCTCCGTACAGTCCCGATCTAGCGCCTAGTGACTACCACTTGTTCCTGCATTTAAAAAAGCATCTTGGTGGTCAGTGCCACGACGATGATGATGACCTCAAAATGGCCGTGTTGCTGTGGTTATCAAATAAGGCGGCAGATTTCTATGAGGATGGAATTCAAAAGCTGGTTGTACGATACGACAAATGCCTTAATATTGGTAGAAATATGTTGAAAAATAGATTAAAGTATAGGCTTTCATGTAAAAATAAAATTGATTAAAAAGTACACTTGGTGTGTTTTTAATTTCAAAACGGTACTTACTTGAAAAACACACCTCATATATATATATATACACACACACACACACACACACGTCCCCATGTTTCTCAGTCTATTCAAGTTAAACGCATTCTAACTAAGCTAATGTGTTATGTATGGGGAAGGTTGAATTTAGATTAAATGTACCTGGGAGTGTAAAACCATTTAGGAAAAACAACCCTCACAACAAAGCAAGATTTGAATCCCAATCTTACTATCTGCAGCAATCCAATTCATTGTGTGATTGAGGTTTTTGACTTTTCAACCCCCAAGGTGAGTACCAGCAAATTAAACTTAATAATTCAATGCCATTCTTTACCTATATTTATTACTCAGAACTCATGTTATTTCTAGAAGTTATGCAGTGTACTCACACTGGACCGTTAGCCCCACGGCCTGCCGTGACAGTGCCCCAGCCCACTCCAGTAAGATTCACTATAAATTCTTGGATCAAGTTCTCTATTGGCGCTATCTGTCGGTTGGCGCGGGGACCCCTGAAATGCACACATAGCTTTATAGACACCATTCATCGAAAACAAGATCAATTTCAAGCACAACAGGATCCCAAATTTAAAAATCAGAACAAAGTGGTTTTTGATCCTAGTCTTAAGTTTAATAATAATATTAAGCACCGCATCTTGCTACCCGTTCGGCTTATCCGCTTAAGTACTAATTATGCTAATGGGTTAGGAATTGGGAAGGTTGAATATAGAGTATATAGAATGGAAAACCATTTAGGAAAAGCCACTCCCAATTCACCCGAGCAAGATTCAAACCTCGATCTCCCTGTCCTCAGCAGTCTAGCTCAGCACGAAACTAGCATGTTAGCTAACTATTCCACCGAGGTGGGTGAGCTTAATGAAAACTACATTAATATTGACTAGAGGTGTGCAAAGCCTTAAAACTTCTAAATGGCTCCAAAAAACATAAGCTTTGACTTTTCTCTGGAAAAAATTTCAGCTTTGGCACAATCACAATGTTTTGAATTAAAATATTAGCATGTAAAATACTCCAGTTATGTTAAAATATTTCCATTCTGCATTTTACAATACAAATTAACATTTATATAACAAATGCTTAAGCATATGAATTTCATATTTTGATTACTTGATTTATCAGATTAAAATAAAATACTACAGCAAATGTGTAATAAAACATTTTCTAAGGGATTAAGTGAATAAAGTAAATTAATACAAATAAACATGACATTCTATTTTTCAAGTTAATAACAATAATTAACACAAAAAAAAATTCAAACTTTTAGTCATCTCTTATAAAAGAGTTCACTTCTGAAAGAAAATTTGGAACCTCTACACGCCTCTTTAGATCATAATGCTTTCTGAATTTTCCACCACAATATGAAATTTGCTGCTGTTTTGAACCTTATCTTACTGGTTAGTGGTGATTAAACAAGCCCTAATATATTTTCAACTAACATAATATAATGAATGTATTTGTTTGGACCAAGCAAAGTCCAATTTTTAAATTCGAAGCAAACTAGAATCGAATTTATGAAATATTCTAAAGATGAATCAAAGTTTGAGTATTTTTTGTTTTATTCTTGAAAAAACTATTATATTGTGGTTATTTAAATTACTTTTTGCGGCAAAATTAATTGAAAAATGTTTTATTGCACAGTGTTTGCAATATTTTGTTTTAACCTGATAAATAAAGCTACTATCTCAACTTACAATACAATTACTTTAGATTTTTTTCCATGTGAATTATAATTTGCTATGTATAAAAAAACAGCTCAGAATGGCAGTAATTGAATATTTTAGCTGTCAATATCTTAAATGGCAACTACAAAGCCAAAATTTTCTTCCCAAGCAAAGTCAAAGCTGATATTTGATTCAAAGCCAAGTTGAAATTTCAAAGCTTCGCACAACTCTTAGACCAAGCCTAGATATTTACTTTACTTTATACTTTTCTTTACACCCTTTACTGTTCCAGCCTATAGCCTGGTTCAGTTTTTTGCTCAAGCAATATATTTTTTCTGTTTTAGCTTCATATGCCTTATAAGCTATCTTAAGACTAGGACAAACACAACATCCAGTCCCCCGGCTATTAATTAATCACTGTGAAAGGGTAAACCCATATTTCATCAATGAGAAATTTTTCAGCCATTCCGAGAATTGAGCCCAGGACCCTTAGCTAAGTAGACAGACACGCTACTGACTGAGCTAGGTTGTCGGGTCATATATTCACTAATAAAGTTAAATTGTTGCACAAAATTGTTAGTAAAAAAGATTTGTTGAAATTATTGATTTAGATTCTAAAAGAAAAACTTACCTTCCTTTTAGATTATTATAGTGCAAGTATCTAATGGTGTTTTACAAACTTTTAGTGGTGAAATGTTATTTAATAGAGGTGTGCGAACAATCATTTTCCAATCTTTAAAACATTTCCAAGGAAGAAGAAAACTTTGATGTATAAAGGGAAAAATTTGAAAGAGCAAAATAAATATGACCTATTTCAACATTTAATTGTTTTTAGAACACCTACAAAACAGTATTTTAACACAGGCAGCTTGTGATTAGATTACATCTATAACATAAACATAGAAAAATTCAGATATGCACATGAACTTTGCTCTTTATCTAATGTATAAATTAAAAATTTAAAGTGACAATAACAAAAATCTCATCTTTACTTAGTCTTTTCTTGGAATGTTTCTTAAATTTCACTTCACATTTAAACAGTGGCTTTTTGCACACTCTTATTATCTTGCAGTAGTGCAAGGATAGGAGAAATAATAATTATTATAATCATAATTATTATTTTATTATTTTATTATTTTATTATTTAATTTATATTATTGTGATGATTATGATGATCATGATGATGATTATGATGATTATTATGACTATGATGATCATTTATGATCATGATTATTATTATATATCATGATGATGATTATGATGATCATGATGATGATTATGATGATCATGATTATGATCATGAGATGATGATGATGAGATGATGATGATGATGATGATGATGATGATGATGATGATGATTATGATTATATTATGATTCATATTATTATATTAGCACCGCGTCTTACTACCAAGTCGGGTTATACCACTTATGCTAATGTGTAATGGTAGGGTGATTGTGAAATGAAATGAAGGACCTACAGCTTAATGTGGGATCTGAACCACGGTGGAGGCCTGGCATTCCCCACATTCACAAGATGTCTTGTCAGAGGTGAAGGAAGGGTTTGGTAATCAGATAAATTTGTGCCGGGACCGAGGATTGAACCCGGAACACCAGCACAGAAGTCAGACATCTTACCCCTAGACCACCAGGTCACCACTTTTAACTGTTATGTATATAAGATGGTAAAAGAAAGAGGGACAAAAACACATAAAAGGGGAACAAACATTATGTAAATGGATTAAACCAACATAAAGCTAATTCTAATGTGAAAACTCATCCATTGACCTGCAACTAAAAGAACGGACATTCATAATGTAACTGTAACATTATGTTATTGACAAAAAAAAACTTTAGGAAAAGTTTGCTGCCTCTCCTAAGATATCGTATTAGACACTGTAAGACCAGGAATTATTTTGTTTAAAACATTATGTTTCAAAACTTGTTTCCCCCTACCCCCCCTCTTTAACATCTAAAATACTTAATTTGCTCTGGGAATAGATGGCGTGTGAGGGATTTTGTAACTTTTTTTCACAAATCAAGTGTTCACAAGAAGCATTCTTGTCAAACTATATTAAAAAAACGACAATCTACAGTTGACCTGACTAAAGACAACAGATAAACACACACAGACTTAAAAATAAAATATTTCTTAAAATGATGTGTTACCTGCATAACATGTGGCAAGATGCTCTTCTGCGTTTGGTTTTCTCCTTCTGTCATTAGTAAACAATAAGACCTAAAACCTGTTTCAAATGTCCACCGAAACTGACTGCGGAGCAATGTGTCGGCTTGGAAGGAATAACATAACACAAACGCTAATAGTAGCGTTTATTGAACCATGAAACTTTTACAACATCAACTAGAAAAAGATGATTGCCATTAGGTTTTGTTTTTGAGCGGCTTAACAGATTTTTCAGGTTATTATGTCAATGTTGGGTTTTTTTTGTTTTTTTTAATTGTGTCTTACTACTTGCTTGGATTATCCATATTTGATCATGCTAATGGGGTTGAGGAAGATCGGGGCTATAAGGTAAATTTAAGTTTGCATTGTATGAAGGAAGGGTCGGAAATCATTTAGAGAAAAAAACACTCAGCCAGGATTTGAACCCTGACCTTCTCGTCACTAAAAACACGTTAATAGTTTGATTAGTTTTGTTTAAAGAAGATTGTGCACATCTTTATAGGAGTATAATTATGTATGCACTGAGTGAATCATTCAGAGATTAGCATGGTGCACAATAAACAACGCTCAATATTTCAACTTGGGCAAAGCAGATGGGCGACTACCACACAAAAGTCTTGAAGATGGTTTGTAGCTAATTTTGAGAATATGGAGCCTTTGTGTTCAGATCTTGCAAATTGGTGAGCATGTTAATCGAAAAAGTTGTTTTTGAATAAAATTGAAAGACTAAAATTATGTTATTTTATAGCTGGGTCGAGTTCACTATTTTACAAATCTCGAATCCAAGTCTCCAATTTAACTTCGAATCTCAAATCCATATCTTGGAAAAAACGCATGACCATAAGAAGAAATATAAATTTAGTCGAATAATTATATAATTAATAGTAACTAAACGTTAAGTCTCTGATAATTCATTTATGGTAACATTTAAATACATTCAGTTATATCACTGGTCTGGGGCCTGGTTGATAAGTTCAGCCTAAAATTATAATTGATTCTGAGCCCCCAATTAGCAGTAAGACCAATTCCACTTAAAAAATTGGGGAAAATTTGATTTTTTTAAGATCTGAGTCTTGAATCTGAAATTCACTTGAATCCTCGAATCTCAAATATCCTTAAGGATTAGAGGGTCCCCACCCTAGTGATTTTATTTGGAGATATTCATGCCATCAACAACTAACTTAACAGGATGAGGAGCATGAGTTTCTCTTTAAAATGTGTTGTAATTTTTGAAGCCTTCACCAAACTTAAAATCAATGTTCTATTTGCAACAATGACAAAAGATTCCCTCTGGTCATCCCCCCACCCAACTTTGATGAGGGACATGTAAATTTGGCAAGATAGGCAGAATTTATTTGGCTCCAAAACCAGTAAATGTTTATTTTATGCTACATTTATGATTTTATTTTGGTTAAAGCAAGACGGCCGTGGCTACAATTATAATAAGATTTTTTAGTAGAAACCCCCTAGAAACATTTACTTTCTTTACCCTTAGATCCACTAGAAAATTGTACTATATACCTATATCAAATAAAAGTTTGTAGCTACGTGTAGATATGGACCCCCGTCAAATTTAACTGGGAGCAGGGGGTGCAAACCCCCCTGACCCTGCCTATCTACAACCTTGATAACTTGCATTAAACACCAGCAACTTTGGATGTACAAATCCCAAGAGAATTTATATATGAGGGTATGCAATTAAAAATAGTTTAATACCACTGGTCTTAGGCAAGGCTGGAGTCTAATATTTTGGCGTTAAAAAGCCTT
The DNA here is from genome assembly GCA_039000515.1 of Timema cristinae. NCBI lineage: Eukaryota > Metazoa > Arthropoda > Insecta > Phasmatodea > Timematidae > Timema > Timema cristinae. The sequence continues at coordinate 20,145,888 of JBCFYV010011172.1, read as the reverse complement.
GCATGTCACGTTAAACTCCTCATATGGCTGTACACTTCATGTATAGTAAATTTTGTTAAAACAAAAAGTAAAATAGTGCGCCGACCATAGCTAGATTGAGAGTTCGAAAAGCATGGTTTACTTTTTAATATCATGAATGCTTTTTTAAAAAAAAAATTCAGTTTAAAAAATAGACTCTGTTTAAGAATGTAAGATTTATAAAGAATAAAGAATGATACATTGACCAAATAAGCAAAAAACCCGCATCAAAAACTTCAAAAATCGCAGTTTTCCCATACCTGATCTAAGGCATCACTTTCACAATAAGAGTGTATTACCAATGACAAGGTGAGTGGAGTTCAGATCCCTGTTGGATCTACTGGATGATTTTTCCTAAATGGTTTTCCATTTTCAATTCACACAAATGCAAGTACACTTCTAGAATCAACGTTGATCATCCCTAACACATTAGTAATAAGTGTACCATCCAATCAGGTAGTAAGACACAGTGGGGGGAAAAAAATCCTGTTGGCAATGTAGGCCCCTTTTGTTGGCTACTAAATTACTCGTTTTCTTTATATACATCTCAATATTGTGTAGCACTCGCATAAGGAACCTGCAGCTGGAGGTGACTGACCTGAGGCCTGGTGGCAGGCACTAGAAGCTCTCACCCAGCATGCATCGTCTCCTCACCTGTTGCGAACAGTCCGGGACATCACACTGCCGTACCTTCCAGGTCGGCGTGTGTCCGGCCCGCTGGTGTCTCGTTCGCGGCCGCGCACCACGCGCCTGTCCTCGATGCCCGCTCTCCGCTCATCCATGGCTGCATGACCCACACTCAAAATCTGTACCAAGTCCCGACTCAGGTCGACGCTAAGCCGCTGATCCAAAGCTTGGGCCAAATGCTGCTATGACAAGAAATTATTTTTAAAAAATCAGTTAGAATTTAGGTTAAGATGGTTCCTGTAATATTATATCTATTCACAGTGGTTTGTTATAATTATTCTTGCTAACCTCAATCTTATTAAGAAAAGGCACATATGACAGCTAGAAATAATTACTAAATCTTTAATAAAATCATACGTAAAGTCGTGTGATCTACAACCGTCACTTTTGAAAGATATCCACAATAATAATGTGGTAAAATGTTATCAATGTCGCCAAAAAAAAAAATTCTTGTACTTTCTAAAAGGTGTTCATTTAAAAGAAAATCAAGGTAAAGATTGTCAAAATATGCAGTATATGGAATTACAAATAACACAAACTTAAATATACTTTTGGTTTTTTTTAGTAATTAATCACAAGCCCTTCCTATAATAATTATTGTCATATTTTCTGACTTTTGTTAAAGCAATTAAATTGTTGGAAAGACTATAAATATACCTCAAATGTAGGGAAGTTTTCCACATCCATATCATCGCCATTATCCTCAACTTCGGGCGGGGCATCTATTTTCTCAATAAAGCCGCTGTAGCAAGTAGGACAAGTAAAGTCCTGAAAAAAGAGACAATCTAAAATGAAAAGTATACACCAACTTAAGTGGACAGCCCATCAAACCAGTGGGTTAGAGTGTAGAACTAGCAAAGTGTGCTCTGTGCTTGACTTTCACTGAAAGGGAGGTCAGAGTTTGATTCCTGGCAACGTCACATGGCATCTTCCCAGGCTAATAATGTTTTTAGCACCGTGTCTTAGTAACCAATCAGGTTGTACAAATATATACTAGGACAAATTATGTCAGGTGTTAGGGATAAAGAAGGTTTATTTAAAGGAAGTGTACCCGTATTTGCATGGAGGGAGCATAAAAAACTACCCTCAATATACCTAGCACCCACTTCAGTGGTCAAATGGTCTAAGGTGTTACTTTAGTGTTAGACTGGCCAGCTGATGATGGGATGATCATGGTGTTTTTTTATAAATGGTCTCCCACTCTTCTTCCACACAAACTCTGGTAGATCACCTCTAAAATGCTTCCTTCCTCATCCCTACCCCCATTTAATAAAGTACGCGTATAACCCGAACGGGTAGTAAGATGCGGTGCTAATAATAATAAAGTATCATGCATATAGCCTGGAAACGGTCAAAGAAAGAAAATACACCCTAGTGGGGCTCAAGCCCCAACCACCCGTCATCAGAAGTTCTGTCCATTGCAAGAGCAACACCTTAGACCATTCGGCCACCAAAGCGGGTGAATAATGTATTATAATCCTCAGCCTTAACCCATAGATCCCCAATTAATAAAAACCATCAACTTAGGTACCGTATCCCTTTCATCCTTAGATTTTAGATTTTATTAATACTTGGTAAGAGCAGGCTATATACAAAGGCAACTTTAATTATCTGTGTTAAGGACATACATTAAGACATATATTAACCAAATTATGTTGATGTATAAATATAATATTAGGTTCCTTTTCGGCCCATATTGATTAAAACTTCTTTAAGGTAATTATTGTGCTGACTTGATTATGCCTTGCTAACATTCTAGTTGCTAATAAATTAAGAATCTCAGTTAGTATACAAAAAATAAACTAAGTTATGAGACTTTTGTAATTAGTATAAGATGTCATATCGTGAAATATCATTGGATCAAACATGGTGTTGATCTAGTATTTTACACTTGGACACGTTTTAACGAGTTGTCTAAATGATGTAGAAATAAAATAATTTCAAATAAATATAGTAGCTATCATTAGATGAACACTGTTTCCATGCGAGAACAATGCTAGTATTAAATTTTTAGTGATAGATTGTAAAAAAAAAAAGAAACATTATGAGTTTTAAGAATAAAAGAGCATGTATCACTCGGTGTATGGATGTTGTTGAAGAGATGGGAGTATGCAAGGATAATGAAGTGTGAAGAATGCAAATATTGGGAAATTTGGAGATAATTAGTGAGAATGGATTTAAGTACGGAGTTGTTTTTTGAGCTATGTATAGTTTCTTGCCTACCTGTAAGGGAACTGTGTGATTATGTATGTACAGTATGTATGTATGTATGTCTAAAGTTAGAAATTTATTTGTAATGATTTTGGTATCTTAAGTAGAATAAAGTGTATTAAATATGATAAGGCTTACACATCATTCCCCTTATTCTGAATGCTTCGCATAACAAAAGTAATGCAACATTGAGTCTGAATCTTCCTTGATTAGGCTATTCTCCTGATATAAATTTGATAGCACTTGGCTAGAATCAATTCCAATTCATTTAAAGATAAAAAAAGATAGTGAAAAAACTAGCAAAATGGTGAATAGTAATCAAATGCTCGACAATTTGAAAAATATTCAGACAAACCAAACAAAAACGGTCAAATACTGTATAGGTATGGGTCTAATTAAGGTTGTCACAAACACATTGATGTGATTGTAAATAGGCCTAAGCTCTCATATTACCTAAGACTATGCTTAAAAGGCCTAGGATACATGGAAATAAAAATCCAAATTATATTATGACAATGAGTTTTTTCCTAGGCTCATACTTTTAGAGTAGGCCCTAGGCTCATCTAGACTCGTTTTAGATTTTACAAGATAACCAGTTTATTTTTATGCATTTAATAGATATATTGGACACTACATTATAAAAGAAGTTTTAAAAAGAAACATATATCAACACTTTGAAATGTTAAATCTAGTTTTATGTGAGGCCTATGCCCTAAATGATTAATTTGTCAACAAATGCATTCTCCAACTGGATTGTATCACTTTTGACGGTTATGGGAAAATCTATAGACATTTTGAAAATAAATGAATGCTTGATTTACATGTATATATTTTAAATGGTCTATGTTTTCTATGCTATTCGGAAGTAGACCTCTTTTAGTAAAATGACAGAAAATGGATTAAATATATATAAAAATCCCCAAATAAAGAGAATAGGCTTCTACCTATTCGTCTAATAGAGGAAGACATTAAAAACTACTTTGGACATATTTCCAAATGTCACTAAAGTCAGATAGGTTGGGCCCACTTTGAGAAATCCTATTTTGATTAAGACTTAATTGTGGTTAAATAATTCAGCATATGAGTTAAGATACACTGAAGCCAGAGAACGCAACATAAATATTAAATGTTGAAATAATTTCATAAAACTAAGAGAGAAAGATCAATACATCACAAATATGAGCTAAAGCTGTCCGTTATCAAGGAATAACTTGAACCTAATTTTAAAACCCATAATAGTGTTATAATACCGTTATAATAACTCAATTATAAACCTAGTTTATAAAATTTATCAAATCTTAACATTTACCGGTAAGACACTGGGGATTTCTGCACTACATTTATGGCAAAAGAATTTTGATATTGAAGAATCTTCTACTGCAGCTTCGGCCATGTCTGTTACGAATTAATGCAAAGATGGAATCATGTAATCAAGAAAAAAATAACCCCAAGTTCACGTGAAGCAGATATTATCACTGCTCTCTACTGGTTAAGGATTGGAAATACGCAAAGTCCATGGTTAAGAATAAAAGTTTTTTTTATATCATGGTAAGTTAGGATGGCGTATATCTTTACTTCCCAAATACATTTTGGTACCTATCCTAAGAAATGCACGTATTCTACTATTTACAGTTTTATTAGCAAAATATAATAATACAAAATTACTTTTAAAAGTTTGAGAACATGCAATAAGTAGTCTGCATAGTAATTAAATTACAAGGTAAACCATTAATAACAATGAATATTAAAGAAATTGTATACATTTTTTGAATAAACATTAAGTGTAATTATTTACATTCATACTGTATTATTGATCTCTAATATAACTGGCTGAAAGTTTCGAGCTGTCATTTGCCAGTGATCTATATATACACTATACTATACTATACTGGATTGATATAAACACACCCCTTGCAACGGACCAAATTGTGATACTAAAGTTTGCCGTCTGCTTGCTGGTGAGGGGACAGATTTAACGGTTTCTTTCAAAGATCTTGTGTAAAAATGCGTGTTTGATGAATTGTTTTTTTAAATAGTGAAGTATTATGCCCCACTTGACTGAAGACACCTTTACATTAATGTATATACAATTCAGTTTTAATGGTAATATTGTAGAAATAAGAATAAAATCTTGAGTATATTAAAATTTATAGCTAACATCCATGTTGTTTACATTCTGCCAAAAGTACAATATATTTAATATTGGTTATAAGCTTTTATGATGGTTTTAGAAACAATATCATATTTAAAGTTTGATAACTAAAATTAAAAAGGTATCTTCAAACTTAATTGCATTCGTTTGAATGACAAACTTAGTGTAATAGTTTTAAATTCAAATTATCATTTAGGTTATTGGCTTTTAGGAAGTATTACCATATTACAATATATTTAAAATTGGCTCTTAGCTTGTATAGCCTATTGATTTCAAAAGCCATATTATATGTAATATTCGATAACTATAATGAAATAAGGCCACTCAAAACCTAATTACTTTTGTTCGAATGATAAACTTTATGTAGAAGTCTTCTGTTCAGCCGATTATTTATTTTAAAGGTTTGTAGGAAGTTTTACTGTTCTGGACTAAATCGATTGTTTAGAGAAAGAAGGCATGAGTGTTGAAATGTGTTACGCTCTTTAAACCTTTTACTAACCCATTCATTTCATTTAGAAAATCATACATTGATATATCCCATATATTCGTAAAAATTAGCAAACAATGTCAAAATGCCACATTGCCTTTTTGTGTGTAGGAGAGAAGGAGATACCTTAAAATGTCTTTCTCTTTTACACAATGGTGTGCAGACAACAGCTCGAAATTTTTAGCCACATATGTCCATCCTGTTATGTTATAGAGCTCAATTTCATCGGCATACCGTTGTGTAAGAGAGAAGAAACCCTTCGTATATCTCTTTCTCTCCTACACCCCTTCAAGCAAAGTGGTATTTGGGCATCGTTCAATAATTTGATTGAATAAATTAGATAGATCAATGTGCGATTAGTTATATAAAATATTTTCATCAACTGCGTGTCTGCATCATTGTAAGAAACTTGTTTACCGTCATGTTAAGGTTTAAATTCGTCAGTCGCCATTTTGAATCTATGTGCGTTAGAGTTTTTGTGAAAGTGGTGTGAATATTTTTTTAAGGGGAATAAAACTATAAATAAACTTTGTGTCCGACCTCAAATAAATATATAAATGATATTGACCTAAATTATTGTGGTTAACTCTCACATTAATATATTACCATCCGTTTTCATTACAGTCATCCAAAGTGATGGATGTCAGCTGTTGGCGTAGTGATGTATTAGGGATTACTTCTAGTAACATTTCGAACTGTCATCCAGGTAAACTTAGCTCGTGAATGACTTATAGTTTTATTTACGTTCATATAAAAACAATGCCAGTCGTTCACACTTGCTTTGTGACAGGATGCTACGGATCTTCCACGATAAATCCTGGCTTGACATTATTCCGATTTACAACAGGGGACAAATTGAGGTAATATCATTTATGTTGATTATATTTTTTAACTGCCGAGTATGATACAGTTATTAATTAAGCATGTTTACCTTTTGAATCCTGGCTCACTAAATAGTCCACCAGTACAGTAATGTGCTGGAATTTTTGTTTTTATTTATATTTTTAAATATTTTTAACAGCCTATACACACAAGAAAGCACGTTTACAATGATAGTAAAATAAAATTGTAAAATTAATCCTTATAGTTAAGTTACCAAAATTAAGGAAAAAGTATTTTAATAGTATTATAACAGTTAACATTTTTATTATTACTAACCATCCCAAAGGAACAAAACATAATCTCTTGGGTATAAATGACATATTTTTCATTAAATTCTGAAATTCAGTCAACGCTCGATAACTCATACTAAAGGGGGCGAGAGTCTGTCCGAGTTATGAAAAATCCGTCTTATCGAGGGGAAATAAAGTTGTGCCTAAATAATGAAAACAGTTATTTATCTAAAGTAATATTATACTTTAATGTGACGAGGTAAACTATACATGTCAGATAAGACACATACACAAATAACACATGTATTCAAATGGGGAAGGTTGAGATTACAATAGGCCTATAGTACTACTGGCAAATTATCTATATACTGTACTGTATGTGCATACTTACTGACCTCAATATTTTAGTCAGAATCTGATTCACACCCTATTTCAGTAGACATAGGCCTATTACACAAGCCTGATGGTGATTGGTGTGCCACTGTGATGATATTTTGCTCAGCAGACGTAGGTTTGAAGAAGCTGTCAGTATTCTTCTGTGAATATTTTTGGTGTTGCTTCTTATTAATGACTTGTGGAATTATTGAGCTCTTCAACTCTTGTTCACAGCTTGTGGATGTGGGGAACACCAGACCTCCGCCGTGGTTAATATTTCCCGTTAAACTGTAGGTCCTTCATTTCATTTCACAATCACCCTACCATTACACACTAGCGTAAGCGCGTATAACCCGAACAGATAGTAAGACGTGGTGCTGCTGCTGATGATGATAATAATTATTTAAAGCTCGTTCCACTAAAAGTTTGATAAATTAGGGTTGTTCAATTGAACCTATTTTAACTGAAATATACCCTCATCAATATCTAGCTATACATTTTATTTTTATTTACTTTTTTTGTTTTTTCCAAGACTTCTGTTAGTGCTTTTCAAATTGAAGTATGAACTGTTAAATTATTTTGTATGGTATTTTTGTGACTGTCAAATAAATTTGATTTTACTTACTGCTAAATGCAACATTAGTCACATTATTTTTGTAGGGGCCTGTTCGCAAACAAAAAATAATTAAGAGTTATTTTAGTGAATTTATGCTGTATTTGAGTCTTAAATAATCTCTGTATTTTCTAATAGCCTTGTACTGCTTATGGGAACAAAGTTTTAAAAAACATTTCTACTCAAGATTAACTTAATATATTTCTTTAATTTGAACATGAGTCACAGAACTATAAAAATTTAGCCTTTATATGTCCATTTACTTTTTCAAATTTTTTTGCTAGATAATTATATAAATAAATTAGCTACAACATATAATAAATAAATATTTTTAAAGATAATTTGATTTGGCTATTGTGTATATTTATTAAGTTTTAAAATATAACTAGTTGCAGTGAAAGTTATTTTATGTCAAATGACTCTATAGGCATTACATTCTTTTATGAGTCAATAATTTAATGGCATATAACACAAACGCGTAGTAAGACATGGTGCTAAAAAAAGCAATAGTTCTAGTTAACAGTAGGCCTATTATTTGGTTCCTAATTGGCAATACTTAAAGAGGAAATTATTTGTTTGTTTACAGTTTGAGGAAATAAAATATAAACACTAGACTATTTGTTAATTTTTCCAGTTTTCTGAAATGGATAGACGTCTCCCAAAATCCACTCTTGATGGCATAAATTGCATAAATTTTTGAGGGCTAGTTTACTGATGAGTGGTTGTATTTTTCAAAAACTTGAAATATTTTAAAACACGCTTTAACAATTTGTTTCAAAATTGGTATCTTTGGCCTTAAGCCTAATCATTGTGTTTGTGGTAAAAAGTTGTTTAAGTGTATTTTACTGCTGCTTGATTTTTCAATAATAGTTATGATAAATTTATATATGATTGTGTCATATCGTTACTTAATGTATTTGGTAGTTTTCAATGGGTTTGCAGATTTACCATGGAAATTGATATAACGGGGTATAGTATCCCTCCATTACCTTGCTAAATTGAGAGTTGACTTTTTTTATATCTATTATAGTATGGTAGGGATGAGGGTGGTGGTTTATCAGAGAAAATGCACCTGATTCAGAGAGGGACATCACATGCTAATTTCATTATTTTAAATTATTATTCACGATTTGTGTGGGCTACTTAGTCTATAGGCCTAAAGTACATATACAATAATTAAGATTGGTTATAATGTTTTTAAATAAAGTAAGACATTGTAGATAGGCCCCAACACATTTAAACTAAAAAAAAATGTATTTTTGGTATTTCCACTTTTTTTTTATTTCATTCCGTTTAGGGAATACAGCAAATATAATCAATTTTTCTTTCTAGAAAATGTATGTCATTCATTTCTCATCCGTTTTCAAAATAATTCTTAAACCTGTGTTTAGTTACCATTCTTTCATTTATAAAATTTTCTTTAAAACCAAACTTTATGTCCCTATAATTATATTTATAATATCTATTAGGTGTCTGGAAAAATGAAATTTTCCTCTGGAAAACCTGGAAAAAAGAAAGAATTTTGTAATAAGAAAATAGTGGCAACCCTGTTTTTACTATTTAAAAAAAATATCCTTGTCTAACTAGAGCTACATATAAAACAATTACCGAAGGGATGAAAAACATACTCCGAAACTAACTTACCTAGTAAAAATATATTTAAAAAAAAAGAACTTAAAATGAAGAATGTTTAAACCATGTATTGACTCTATAAAAATTAACTCAACAGCCAAGGGATTTAGAATTAAATACTTACTGATTAAGATCAGCCCAGTATGTTGTGAAAGTTTGTGCCAAATACAGTTCAAAATAGTTCAGGAACTAAGCGTTTCTCAATATTTACTTGATAAAGACTTTACAAGAATTATACAAATGTATTTAACAAAATTATCTCAAACAATCCTCAAAAATAAACATCCAACTCACTTGGACTTGAAGATTAGAGGATTGATACTTTCTTTTTACTTTCTTGCTATCTTACAGGTAGAGAAAGTATGGTGATCATAAAAAAAAATCGAACTCGAGATTTTGATGAATATTGACGTTTCATAACTCCCTGAATCCGAACAAGTGATTTTGAATCTCCGTCTGGTTGTCTGTACCTCCAACTAGACCCTAAACTATTTTACCGATTGAGCTAAAACTTGGTATCTAGGGTTTTCATAGGGTTGAACTAAGAGGTTTTTGGATTTGGATATCTACCCCTAAAATTAAGGGTAGTTTACTGAAGGAGAAAAAGAGAAAAAGCCAATTTTCTCAAAATCTGCTCTAACGATTTTTGATTAAAATTAGTATCTAGGCATTGATTAGGATTATAAATAAACCGGCTATCTTCATTTTCCCATGAAAACTTTTTGGGTACTTCACAGAAGCGTTAATTTTCGTGTTTCAGCAACTATTTGAGATACTAAATAACATATCATTGCAAAATTGTAGTACTATTAAAAATAAAAAACTTTTATTTGACATTTTATAAAACCAACAGTTTCTGAGATATTGGCAAATATAGCCTATTGATACAATTTTGTGAGCTTTAGTTGTAAAGAGATACTGCGGGGTTCCATACCATTTATTTTTATTGGTTTCCAAATGTTTTCAAGATTTGGCCTCACATTTTTTGTCCATGATATCCTTGTGATTCCTTGATAACATAGAAGTATTCAAATTAACTTTGTCTTAATGTTATTTTTAAATGTTTTTTACCCTTCAAGGCTCTGCTCATTTAATTACATTGGTGGGGGAGGTAAAATTTAGGTTATATATACCCTTATTTGCATGGAGGGGGGAGGGTAGAAATGCTTAAGAAAATTTACAGCTAGTTTACCAGGCTGGAATTTGAATCTCGACCTCATCACCGGCGAACCAAACGAGCATACAATAAAGACTGCGCACCTGTCGATAGCCTACTTGTTATAACTGCAGTAAATTAGGTTTTATAATTGTTGATTTCTCTTTGAATTTGGCACCTTCTCTAACGCCATTGAAACCTCTTTAAATAATTTAACTCAACAGAGATTTCAACCCCCACCTCCCCAGCCCTGAAACAAGTGAGTGACCAATTGGTTGGAAACAACTATTCTATCGCTAATCAAACAAAACAAAATGGTTAACAGTTGTTTTATTACTTGATTATCAGTGACCTGGTGGGATAAGGTGTCGGACTTCTGTGTTGGGGGTCTGGGGTTCAATCCTCGGTCCCGGCACAGATTTATCTGATTACCAAACTCTTCATTCACCTCTGACAAGACATGTATTAATCACAACTTGTGAATGTGTGGAATGTCAGGACTTCACCGTGGTTCGGGTTCCGCGTTAAACTGTAGGTCCTCCATTTCATCTCACAATCACCCTACCTTTACACATTAGCGTAAGTGCGTATAACCCGAACGGGTAGTAAGATGCGGTGCTAATAATAATAATAATGATAATAATAATAATAATAATAATACTTGATTGATTTTCTTCATGTTAATATTATGTTCATGCCAAATAAATAAACATAGATGGTGATTTTAATTGGGATTATTTATTTTTTATATTAAGACATGTACACTTGTTTGTATTTGAAAAATATTGATTACTTTGTGAAAAAATGTGTAAAGTTTAAATTTTAAATAAATATATATTATTTTAAACTTAGTTTGATTTTCATTTATATTTCCTTAAACATTAATTTAAACTTGATGTGCTGATTTTAGTTTTTCTAGAAATCATTATTATTATTATTATTAATTATTATTATTATTATTATTAGCACCGCGTCTTACTACCCGTTCGGGTTATACGCACTTACGCTAATGTGTAATGGTAGGGTGATTGTCAGATGAAATGAAGGACCTACAGTTTAACGTGTAATCCGAACCACGGTGGTGGCCTGGCATTCCACACATTCACAAGATTCTAGAAATCGTTAAATAACTATATTGCTCCAACCATTATCACTTGAACAGATTTTATTTAAAAAAAACTTAATATTGACCCAATGTAAATCATTTTTGTAGAAACCAACCACATGTTATGTTAAATATTTATTTAATTACATTTGGTCTCAAAACTATTTTAAAATAAAAATTGTTAAAGTGAAATGGATTAGCAAAACAACTAATAGTAAAATAAAATAAAAATAGTAGTAGTATTTCTACGTTAATAAAATACCTACTGAGCCACCGAGACCACTATTTAATACAATAAAAGTGCTCACATATTTGTCTAGATAGCAGCACAAATGCGGAAACCTCCATACAAACATTTAACAAAGACTTAACAGATCTTTCGTGTTAACCTGATCAGTGAAATAATACATCTACTCCAACAAGCGGGTGCAGCATGTAAACAATCTATTATACGTCTATGTCTGTTATAAAAGTACTTCCCCGTTGCTTTGTTGCTATCAGGTAAGGTTTTAAAATCTACCAATTAGTTATTACTTGGTCCTTGAGAGATATCCTTAGGCTTAATTAATTGCTTCACAATTGTTTTTTATCTTTAAGGTTTTTGGTAGTATTAGGCTAACAGCAAACTTTGCCTCAAAGGTTCTAAGGGCCATGCCAACAAAATGTAATTTTTTAAGTGGTTGAAAAAAATTAATAATCATTTGATCATAAATATAATAATTATATCCAAATAAACAAAATAGGGGATAGTATGAAGCGAGAGATGGATTTCTTTTAAAAATATTTTCAGATTCAAATTATTGTAAAAGACTGGATAGTGTTGTCTGCAATGAGCAGAGAACCTCAATTTGGTTTCTCGCGCACATACACCTGTCGATATGTTCAAACAGATACTAATATATATATAGAGAGAGGTAAATTAACATTTTCGTGAAAAAAAAATCCTTGTCTTAACTATACTTTCCTAGAACAGTTGAGGCACCTTATATTCCAATGGTGATTTTATGTATTTATTAATACACATAATGCATTAACAAGCACTAGGTACATTTTTTTTAAAGAAATGGATCTAAATTTTGTAAATTATTAACTTGTTTTACTATCCTTATTAAAAAAAAACTTTGAATGTCCTTGAACAAAACAACTGCCGGACATTGGATTTTAAAAGTTCTAAGACCAGTTTGGAGCTATATTCTTCTTTATTCTGAATAATTAATTTAGTATGACATCTTGTAAAGTGCTCATGTCGACGTTTGCGAGATAAGCCTACTATAACATAATGTTCACTTTCATAAACAACATTAGATTCCATATTTTATCACTAATTCCGCCAATTCTTATATTTCATCTTCAATATCATTTATATCAACAGCTGGGTGACCTGGTGGTCTAGGAGTAAGGTGTCAGACTTCTGTGCTGGGGTCCGGGGTTCAATCCTCAGTCCCGGCACAGATTTATCTGATTGCCAAACCCTTCCTTCACCTCTGACAAGACGCGTATTAATCACAACTTGTGAATGTGTGGTATACCAGGCCTCCATCGTGGTTCGGATTCCACGTTAAAATGTAGGTCCTCCATTTCATCTCACAATCGCCCTACCATTACACATTAGTGTAAGTGCATATAACCAGAACGGGTAGTATGACGCGATGCTAATAATAATAATAATAATAAATCAACAGCTAAATTCAATATTTATTTTAGTTCACTATCAAATAAACCTTTTCTTCTCGAAATTGTTAATGCAACACAGACACACATGATATTCTTCGTGCTAAGAACCACTGAACTCGAGCTACTTGGAGAGTGAAATGCGGGGTTGTTCTAGTTATAAAAACTCGACTCATATATGCAGTGAAATGCCATCTATGACCACAATTCGGAACTAACAGTTCAAGGAATACATAGCACTAACCAAACACGTATAAAACATGTGCAAAGATTTTATGCTGATTTAAATTTAAGACCCCGTAAAACTGATGGTCTTGGCGAAATTCGAAAAAGTGGTTGCTCGTAAATTCGACGAGTATGGTGTCAAGAATGCTAAGTTTTTTGTCTTATATTTTATTCACGTATTTCTTCTTCCAAGTGTATAGGTTGACAAGAGCCCTGTTGGAGTGGTGAATTAAAAAATACAAAGGTTTTTTTTAGTTAACTTTGAAAATAATTCACATCGCTGGGCATCTAGACTAAATGACATGCTCAAGTTTGGTTTACCAGTGCCAAGTAGGGTTGTTATAATTTTACCCAGCCCCAAAAACCCTACCTGGATTTTTCTAAAAATAAAAAATGTATACCCACTTATTATATTTCACATACAAAGAAGTTTTCAAATTATTAACCTTGATGTCTGGCATGTCTGTAATCTTGTTATATCCAGGCTCAACCTTAACAGACACAGGGGCTCTGGGCAAACTTTGGGCACACCTCATGAAAGATTTTTTTTCAGTACTGCCTCTTACTACCCATTCGGATGATACACTTATGTACATACACACTAAAGAGTCACGTATTAATATGGTTGAATTTATAAGAAGTGCACCTGTATTCACGTGAGGAGAGAGTGGAAAACCATTTATGATTTAAAAAAACACCCTCAATGCACCCAACTAGAATCAAACCTTGATCTCCTCAACAGCCACTCTATCGCGGCAGTGATGCCTTAGATCATACAGTCATAAAAGTGGGTAGAAAAGAAAAATTAAAAAACTTGATATTATTTAGTGTTATGTCAGTATTTTGCACATATATACAAATTTTCAGCCATATAAGGTGTCGAGCAATGCCTTAAATAATTTATTTTAGAAGCCATGTTTTTATACAAATAAAAAGTTGATTTCTCCCAAACATTTGTTTGATTTACCTCTCAAATGAAAATTGATCTGTATAAAGTTACAAAGAACAGCTGTGCTAAGTTTGAATTAAATCGGTTAATGCGTCCAAAATTGGTATTGAGAAACTTATCATACCTAAAAGAACAAGGGAAAAAAAATAAAGTAACAATCTTACAAAAACTATTTAATACTATGAATGAACTCACGATTTACTTGTCTCATAAAAAAACTAGGCTTTCCTGTATTTCTCCCTGGCGAAGTCATCAATGACATCAAAATTAATCTTTGATCCAGTGCCATGCTCTACTGACAAGGTTGCAAGTGATGCGAGTCTCTCTTGTTACATACTAGCCCTCATGTAAGTCTTATAAGTTTTAATCATGGAAAACTTATCTCTTCACTAGCCACTGTCACGGGCACTTTTAACAAAATCTTGAATGTGGGGAATGCCAGGCCTCCACCGTGGTTCGGATTTCACGTTAAACTGTAGGTCCTTCATTTCATCTCATAATCACCCTACCATTACACATTAGCGTAAGAGGATATAACCCGAACGGGTAGTAAGACTGGCTAATAATAATAAGAAAATCTTATATGCAATAGAAACATCTGGAAATGGGTTCTGAATTTGATTCAAAAACTTGGGGAAAAGTTTTACTGCACTGTCCAACAAAACACAATAAATAGATAATTCACTTGGCACTCTTAACACTAATACAAACTCGCCATTACGCATTTAAAGTTTACTTTAAGTAAATTACAATATACAACGGATAACCATGAACCCGGAACTATAACATTGCTTTATTCTATGGTTGTACAAATACACACAGTACACACCAGGAGGTATAAGCTGACACTATTTAATCACTCTTGGTGTTTATCTCCTAGTCCTTACCAGTTAGTAAGTTACAACCCCCTTGTTCCGAAGGTTGGATGGAGTAAGGTCTCATTACTATTGTCAAGGACAACGCTTCCGCATCGCCTATATTATTTGCAGCCAAACCTCATCTCTGCAGAACAATAAACGTGATAGGTGAAGCAAAATAAACAAAATACGAACATTAATCTCTGGTGGTTCGCCTAAACAGGGAGGCTAATAGACAAGCGTCAGAAAAAAAATTTCCCATCCCAACAAGTTTTTCCCCCTTCTATTCCCTCAGCAAGCGCAGGGCCCCGCCCCTCTCCCCAAATCGTGGGTCCCAGAGCAGCTGCATCATTCACACACCCCTAAGGGTGGCCCTGGTTGTATCAATTTTGAATAATCAGGCATTTCTGTTATGTTATGTAGGAACAAAGAAACCCTGTTTTTGTCGCTAAACAAAGTGTACTATCCCCAAAAAACTTCCTCTGAGATCTTATGAAATACATTGCACCTTATTTCATGTCATATAATTTCATGCAGGTGACTCACAAATGGCTACTTCAAGTGATTATAAAGCGACCTCGCCGGATAAAAATGAAGAAAATCGGTTTGACTCATCAGACTCTGAAGATGTTGGAGAGAGTGGAGACGAGTCTGGGTTGTCTGAAAATATTGAAGCAAATGGAGGAGGGGTCGAGATTGATTCTTATGAGGAAGAGCAGAAAAAAGAGCAAGAGGTAAGAGTTAAGTCTCTTAGAGCCTTGCATGAATATGAATAGCTGCAATACATTATGTAAGGCACTGAGGTAGATAAAAATAGATTATGAGGGGCTAAAACTATAAACAGAGCTACAAATAAACAATTGATTTAAATATTACTCTTAATATTTAAAATCAAAGAATGGACAATAAATAACAACAAAAGTGGTGGGGTTAAAAAAATATTTATTTTGCTGGAACTGTGTGCACTGGCACATGCTGTAGAAAAAATGTAACTCAAGAGAAATAAACGTCATTAGCCTATGTTCATATAACAGTTTTCTAAAATCTTCTACACACATTCAAATAAAATTATACTCTTATTAATGTTATTGATTAAATTTATATTCAAATTATCATGTTATAGATAGGGACCAGATTTCTCCTATTTGCCCTTGATTTTCGTTGATCGTAAACCATAGGCATTTGAGATATATATGTATTTTATGTTATTATGAATACAATATGTTAAATTTATTGTTGTTATGATTGTCTATTCAGTTTGTTTTTGCCTTATTTATGAATAAGAACCTTATTAAGGATGTCTACCATCCGGGAAAACGGGAATTAGCCGGGAATTTGAAGTGATCGGGGAAAAAACAGGAATAAGTCGGGAATTTGGTAAATCACAATAAAAATCCGGGAAAATATATTTTACTTGAAATATGAAATACAATAATCAGTAAATTATGTCATTTTTTTTTGTTTGTAGCTGTGTAATATATTTTTAATTCCTAGTAAACAATTATAATACAAATTTAAAAAAATATATTCAAATTTTAAAACTTATTATTATTCATAAAAAAGATAGAAAAACGAGAGGAGAAGGGAGGGTGGGGGCGAGTTAGAAGGATGTGACATAATTTTTTAGCCGGGAATTTTAGGAAATGATCAGGGAAAATCAGGGAAAAGGTCAGGGATTTCATTGGTCAAGTTGAGTAGACACCATATTATTGCGTCTTTCGGATTTGCCTTTCTCTTTTTTTCATACGGTAAGGATTTCTGCTGAAAGAAAGATTCCAGTTTCTTAGAAATTGTAAGTTGTGACATATCTTCTTGGAATAGGTTTGAAAATCGACACTTGTTAAATAGTAGCTTCCATTGAGTGTAACTTGAGTGGTGGAGGACATTGGGAGCAGTGGCAAGACATCTTAGGAATAAATGATATGCCATTGCAGGGGAAAAGCTCAACTTCTTTGATAATGACAAATTTGAAATATTGTCTCTTTACATCATGTGAAGTAGGACTCGGCTTTTCAGGTTATAAAAAAACATTTTATCTTGAAATCTAATCCATTTTACCATCAAAAATCTAGAAAGTTTATGTAGTGATTAACAACCCTCTTATGTGGTCAAATGGGTGAAGGTGTAATTGAACTGTCGATGAAGTGAAGATTGAGATTTGAATCTTTGTCTGATGTATTTAAGGTGTTTTTTTATTAAATTGTTTTTCACTCTCTCTTCAGGCAAGTGCAGATACATTTCCTCTAGATTCCACCTTCCTAGCCTCTAACATATTAGCATAATTAGTACAACATATGCGTATAACCCAAACGAGCAATAAGACATTCTAAAAAATGGCTGTGGGTAATAAAATAGTAGGTAGGCTAGTGAAATTAATTTAACATCGCATATTATGTGCTTCCCCCCCCCCCCCCACCTCCCCCCCATAAGTACCTAATCTGATGCCTAAATCTCGTATTTTTAATACCTATTTTTAAAAAGTTTTGTTCCTAAGAATTTGCTCCATAAGTACAAATTAACTTGGTGTTGTGGGATCATTATAGGATATTAACAATGCTCATAGGTGCAGATATTGGGTGGAGTTTTCAAAAATAGGGATTGAAGCCTGGTGGAGGCTATTTGGGTCACCGGGGCAGGTCCTTGGCATTTTTAGGGTTTTGATTTTTCTAGTTCAGGACCAGGGTGAACTTTTTTTTTTTTTTTGCGTGCTCATGAGAATTTTTATCAGCTAAACAAAGCTGTACTATTACAACCGAAACTCATTAGTCCGGCACCTTTTGAACCTGAAAAGTACCGGATAATAAATTTCACTCCTAAGAATCTCTATGCCGTATGTATGCCTATCCCCTTAGCTTGCCATATCACTACATACTTATTACTGTGTCATACAAAGTAGAATAAAGCTTAAAACAGGAAATAATGCACCACTTTTATCAACTCTTAGTCTCTTGGAAGACATGATTAAGGTCTAAAACACAGCCAGAATACAAGCCAAGACAAGAATGTACAGACATAAACTTGAATGCAGATGCAAACAACTTTGATGCCTTTGTAATGCCCTTGTGATCACCCCTCGAACTAATGGCATCAGATTCAAAACATGCCGAACTAAAGAATTTCATTTGTATTAAGCTATAGGTATAAATATATTATATCATAAGATTACACTAGATAATATTATATGTTTGTTTTATTATATAATTTTATCTAGTGGTTTTATTTTATATGTCAAAAATTGTTTCAATCTTTCCTCACAAACAATATAAAAACAAATATGAAGCGAACAATCAAAGGTTCAGCGTTCTGCATTCTATATTTATCTGAATACTTATTTTATGTTGAACCAAGCAGGAGTATGAGGCCCCCCCTCATGCAATTGTAGGTTATTCAACTGGTCCTTGTTTGTATACTTGGATTGGTGGTTGTCTCATTTAACATCAAATCACTTACTGTCATGTGCCCTTACCTCTCGGATTTTTTTTTTCACTTTAGATACATACAAGTAAGTGCTAAAAAAATTTTGTGCTTAAATAGTTGCTCCAATTCAGGTTGTAATTACATAAAATATTCATATCTTAAATATGTTTTAACTAATTTTGTTTATTTTGGTGTCAAATTAAAGCTTATTTTTACTACTTTAAAGCACAATTCAAACCTCTTAAAAAATTTTTATATAATATTATATACTTGTTTCTATTTTTATCTATTTCTCAGATGTTAGGCTAATTATGGTCTAAAACATAACTATATAATAATTATATGAATGGTCTAAGGCATCACTCTCGCAATAGACTAGATTACCGATGACAGGAAAATTGGCATTCAAATTCCAGTCGGGTGTATTGAATGAGTTTTTCCTAAACAGTTTTCCATTCCTCCATACAAATGGGATACTTTTCCTCTGACTTCAACATTCATCATCCCAAACACATTAGCATAATTATTATATCAGGTAGTAAGACACGACGCAATAAAAATCAAATCAAATATATGCACAGAAAAAAAAATAGCTTTGACTTTTATATATTTACAGAAGAATAAAATATAAAGAAAATGTGAGATGCAAGGGCACAGTGATATTGTCAAATTGGGAGATTTCACATGGAATAAGACAGTTTTATATCGCACAGACTAGTAGAGAAACCTCCTGTCAACACAATTCACCGCACTTGGTCAAAAACACTCACGATAAGGCTTTGTCTGTAGGCTGTGAAAGAACTGGAGGACGAGTACCGAAAGGTGAAGAGTAACATAGCCCTTCCTAAGCTCTGAATCTTCTCAGCGAGGCTATGGACAAATTGGTCATCCCAACATACACAGATATTTCCAATTCTGTGTCAAACGGAACACCTTTCTTTGTGGACGGCGATATGTTACTAGTCCATGCTATGGCTGATGAAAATTGGAGCTCTCGCTTTGGAGGTCAAATGCTCCATTTAATATATTTGTGTGAAAGAAGAATGCAAATATTTGTCAATAAAGGAGGAACATTTCAGGTTATAAAGTTTATCAAATATCTTTTTATTATTATTGAATGTTTTTATTGTTTGAATCAGATGGTTGGAATTAGTGATGGGCACTTTCGAGTAGTTCTAAGAATCGAGTAAAATTACTCGAGTAATTTTTAGTGAATCATCTACTCGAATTGTCCCATGACACTTGGTTGGACGACATTACTCAGGAGTCTTGTAATGGAATTCGATACTAATAACATTAACATGTCAATAATCTCTTCCTGTAGTAGGTAGTTGTCACTAACAGTGACCTCCACCCCCTTATTTTCAGGTTTCACATTGCATGCAGTCAATATGAAAATATTCGTTTTAAGAAGTGTCTCACAATAAAAAAGTTTTGTGCTCTTTTTAATAAAATAAACTTTTCCTAATGCATTCATGTTAAAGAAATTTATAATAATTGTACCTTTTAAAAAGTAAACACAGTTTTAATTTTTTTTTTTTTTCTTATTTTGTAACTTACCCTAATTAGTTTCAACTTATAAATAATCATATTTTACTAAGGATAAATTATAATCAATAAAATAATTAAGATAGAATATAATTAGTTTTGTCTATGTGATTGTGGAGATAAGATTGTCGACGTGCCGAGTAAAAAAAATCAAGTAACTTTCATCGAGTACTTTTAAAACGCACCGGAAATGTGATACGGATTTGTTAGCATGCTTTTTGATTGTGTACTTTACATCTACAAGTATTTTGTATTTAAAATGCACGTGCAACATTTAAACCATAAAGGGTCAATATTGCGTAGGAGCAGAAACTGTTGTTGAAAAATGAGCTCTAAAGGAATACGCCTTTTAAGTGGAAATAGCATGGTAAACAGTCCAGCCAATAAGGTTGATTCTCAATTGGTAAGAAAAGAGAAAATAAAAGAATAACAAGGTTTGAGTAAAGTTACTCGAGTACTCCCGATTACACAACACAATCGAGTTACTCGATTGTGCCCATTTAGTTGGAACTCTCAAGTTTTGGCCTGAGGAAGGGTAATCATGTGAAATACTAGGAAGGAAAAGTTGTAAAGAAAATTATGTGTGATAATTTCACTCAAACCCGCTTCCATGGCCGAATGTGGTCTAAGGTGTCACTTGTTGTGTTAGACTGACCTGATAAAGATGGGGA
Organism: Timema cristinae; assembly: GCA_039000515.1. NCBI lineage: Eukaryota > Metazoa > Arthropoda > Insecta > Phasmatodea > Timematidae > Timema > Timema cristinae. The sequence goes on along the minus strand of JBCFYV010011172.1, from coordinate 20,125,002 downwards.
GATCGGGTTTGATTCTCGGTCAGGTTTACTGAAGGTGGTTTCTCCTTAATGGTTTCCACCTTCCTTCCGTGCATTTGTGTTTAAATTACCTCTAACATTCTTCCTTTCACATCCCTACTCCATCAGAGTAATTACCTGTAGCTTAACAGGTAGTAAACCGCGGTGATATGACTGTGAGGTCGGGGTTTGAATCCTGGCCAAGCGCACTGGGAGATGGCGAGATTTCTAAATGGTTTTTCACCCTCCCTCCAGGCAAATCTGGGTACACCTCCTCTAAAATTTAACCATCCTCATTTCTAACTCAATCACACAAAACCATAATGGTACAAACTATACAATCAATCTACAGTACAAACAATTATAATATTATGTAAGCTTATGAAAATGTATGTCTTGTTTAGTAAATGTATTTAATATAACTGCCCATGACAACGAAGCAAACAAAACATAAAGGATTGTTTGTTTTTGTCATTTCGAAAGCATTAACGTGAGGTATCAGTTTGCCTGCTATTGATCCATTGTCCAGAGGCAGTTAAAGCAATACTCATACCTAGGTTAACATGTTCAGGTTAGATTGGGCTGCAAAAATTGTCATTTATTTGAAATTTTGGTCTACCTGTCCTTGACTTGAAATTTGAGACTTAACCGGTCCTAGAATTTGTATTATTCTTTTTTTTTTTAATTTAATTTAATTTGATCTATTTAGCGTGCACTTTCTATCCAACTGATTAAATCCGTAAACCTCTAAACTAACTTAAATCTAGATCAGACACGAACACCCTGACCCTGGCCGGGAAGAAAGGGGAAACCTCAATTGCTTTAATGATGAATTTGTTGTCCATGGCAGGGATAAAACTCAGGACCCTTAACTCAATAAGCAGACATAATTGCTACCAACTGAGCTTTGGTGTAAGACTTTTACTGGGTTTATTTGTTTAAAATCTTCTAGGTCTTTAGCCTAAGAATACCTAGAAAAGATAAACTATAATTATTTAGCTTAAAAGTTATTTGTGTTATTTTTGTTGACTATAATACTTACTCTATAATTAATCAATCAGATTATTTTAAGTGATCATCAATCACTATTATAGCTTATAATTAACACTGTAAAAATGTTATATCAAATGAACTTAAGGCAAAGTACAAACAAATAATATAATAATAGGTCGCACTACAGGGGGGGAGATATGTTCCAGGATATTAGCTTACATACATACAACATCATACTAAATCACAGCGTTCCTTACGGGTGGCAAAAACTGTGTGTAAGCTCATAAAACATCTCATACTTATCCATCCTCTCTAAACTTTCTCCACACTTCTTCCTTGCATACTCCTTCACTCACACATCCCCGCTCGTGGTAGTTGGCTAAACACTAGTCATGTTAACTCGACTGCTGAGGACGTGGAGATCGAGGTTCGAATCTCGGTCGAGTGAACTGGGGGTGGTTTTTCCTGAATGGTTTTCCACTCTCCTTCCACGCAAATGCGGGTTTGTTTGCTTCCTCTAATTCAACCTTCCCAATTCCTAATACATTAGCGTAATTAGTACTTAAAGCGTATAACTAGAATGGGTAGTAAGACGCGGTGCTAAATAATAATAATAATAATAATAATATCCATACACTGAGACATATATGATCATTTATTCTTAAAACTCTTAATGTTTCTCTTTTCACACATTCGTCTAAAACATTTAGCCATGTATTACATGGCCTACCTCTTCCTTTTGATCCACACACTCTACCTTCATAAATTTGCTTTGTCACTCAATCCACACTCATCCTCATGCCAAAACAAATGCAACACGCTTCTTTCACAATGACCCATTGAATTCTCTTTCAAACCACACTCCCTCAACACCCATTCATTACTGACTGGGTCCATACAAGTTTTCCACTTACATTTCTTAGATATCTCAATCCAACCACATTCACCCTGCTCTTGTGTTTTTTCTGATAAAGCCACGCTTCATATCCATAAGACAATGTTAGCATAAATACACCTTTATATGTACTGCCATCGTTGCCTCTTTCGATACTACTTCATTCTTTGTAATAGTTAATATAATATCCTACTATCAGTATGCATTAACTCGTCTGTCAATTTCACATCTGTCCTTTTATTTTTACGGAACATTCTGCCTAGATACACAAATTCATTCACTTGTTCTAACAGTTTTCCATTTATACCAAGTTGACAATCGTTTCCTGATCCGTCATTATCAAAAACTATCACCTTGGTTTGGACACATTTATACGAAGATATATTCTTCCTGTTGCCACATTCAAACAATTTAATTATAAGATAGTAAAATAGTTTAATATGAAAAGTTGCATTATATGTATTCAATATTATTTTTCTTGAAGGATGGGGGCATAAATATTTAAGGAAGGTTGATTTTAAGAAATGAAAATAATATATACAGTCAACTCTCGATTCCACGACCCTGGGAATAGCATCCCTTTCGAAGTAACAGCCCTTTTTTAGGGAACCGCGAAAAATGTGAAAAAAAAGTCTTAACATTTTAAGGAAATCAGCCGTAAAATGTGTTTGTTGCACTTATTTAGGTCGCTGCATTGTGATTATCTTTGTGAGCGCTCTATTGCTATTAACTCGGGTGGTTCAGGTATAAAAATAGACACCACCCCATCAGTGCCAGCCAATAATACTTGACTCTTTCCACCTCCTCCCACAAGCAGGACAATGTTTCCCTATGCACGACTGCAGCTACATCACGCGCCAGGCTTGTTTTTGCCATTGTTATTTTGATTTGGTTACGTTTTTGGTTTGATTTGATTTTATGAATGAATCTTGACGTTCCACACTATTATTTTCAAATTGGTTACTTTTTGGTTTGATTTTGTGAACAATTATTTATGACCCACGCTATTTTTTTAATTTGATACGAACTTATAATTTTGACGAAATGAGCGAAAGGAGGACCTTCTTGACACTCATGAAGAAGTACAAGATCATTCAGGAAGTGGATGAGAAGAAGATTACAAAGACGGAGATTACCCAGCGGCATGGGATCCCGAAGACAACACTTTTCACTATTCTCAAAATGAGAGAGGAAATTGTGATTGCAGTGCAGAAGGAAGGCTACAATGTAAAGGCCAAAAATTTTAAGGGTGTGACACACGTGAATCTGGAGTAGGCTATGCTGGAGTGACTCAGCCAGCATAGAGTGCAAAAAGTACCTATAAACAGACCGATGATGTAGAGGAAGTCTGATGAATTTTCCCTGAGGTTAGGTATAAAAAACTTTTAAGTGTTCAAGTGAGTGGCTAGAGCGTTTCAAAGTGCATCACAGAATATCTAGCCACAAGGTCGTCGGTGAAAGCACATCGGTTGAGCCATCATGATCAGAAAGTTCAAGAAACCCCGGGGTTTCAAAAGCAACATCCTTTTAATAAAAAGGCATGGATGACTCCAGGGGTGTTCACGAAGTGGCTTCAAGTCTTTGATTCAAAGATTGACGCCGCAAATAGAAAATCCGTACCCTTCATCGACAATTGCCCCACACATCCTGCTCTCAACAAACTCAAGAAACATTGAGCTGGTGTTTCTGTCAAAGAACGCCACCAGCATCCTTCAGCCCCTGGACCAGGGAATAATTCAGCAAGTGAAGGTTAAGTTCCGTGAGATGCTTGTGTGGAGTATGGTGTGGAATCTCGACATGGGCAAGGAGGTCAAAAAGTGGGACATGTCCAGGACTATGGGAGGGCCAGTTGGAGAGCCATGAGACTGGCGGTAATCGCCAACTGCTTTTGACACGTCCACTTTGCCCTATCAGTCCTGCAGTCTGTGTGCTTCCAGCAACTGCCAGTGCTGAAGATCCAGATGACACACTGCCAGTGGATGCCAGTTCCCAGCCAGGCCCCTCCACGGAACCGCAGGTGGACCCCTCCATGGAACCAAAGCCTGGCTCAACAACAGCACCTTTGTCTGCCCACCTGACTCTCACTCAGCCGTGCGAAGAGAAACATGGCAGAGATTAGCCCCAGGCATGTATGAGGAGTACATAGCAGACGATGACATCACAGTTTGGGATACCCTTGATGATGCCGATATAATCTTGGAGCAGTAGGAGTCCAGCGATGAAGAGAAGAAATGGAAGAAGAGCCTGAAGACATCCCCACAATGAAAGATGTTCTGAAAGACGAGGACGTCTACTCAAGAGCACTTAAGCACCAGGGCGCCAGCAAAGAGTTGTGGTCCCATTCTATAATGTGAAAGACTTTGTCGAGAAAACTGGTGCTAAGAAGAAGCAGGCTTCTATAATGGACTTTTTCAAGAATGTATTGTCTAAATAAAATGCAATTTTTGTGTATGAGGGTCATGGGTTGAACGAAATCGATAAAATTCCAATAACGGTCCTTCTCCAGGGAACCATGAAAGGTCATAGAATTGAGAGTTGACTGTATATACAAAATAAAAAGCAAAAGTGGGAGGGGGGGTTCCGATGGTTTATCGTGGAGTGTAACCTTGGATAAGTTTACTAGTTGATCGCAGCCCATAAACTTTGCCGACTCCTGGCCTAGATTGTTTTTCCCCCCTCCTTCTGGTTTTATTTATTTATTGTAGTGTTTTAAAAAAGCTAAGAAAAAATACCCTCTTCTATGGTGTATTCGCTTAGTAAAAAAACTTTTCATATGTGTGCATTTATTTTCAGATTGTCTTCTTTAAAGCTTGGTATGATGCATGGTATGGTCGTCACGACATGCTCCTTGCACACACTGTTTTATTGCTTCACTTTAAACACAACTCTCCATATGAAGTGTACGAGTTTGACAATGTTTGGGATCCTCTGTTCAAACACCACCTGGCAAAGTTCAGGCCCTCGTTCATCCTCATGGATCTGGAGATAAGCCACTACCCAAGAGATCCACTAGTTAAATTAACTTACTATACAGAAGTTCTATTTGCTACATCAACATTGTTAATGTGCGTGGATTTGAATGAACTAACTTTGGCTGTGTCATCTTTACATGCATTCTTTCTTATTCCAAATCCTGTATTGAAAGTAATATGGTCTAAGTTATCTGGAGATATAGTTAATGTGTTAAATACAACTGTGAATAAACCTCTTCAAAATGTTCATATTGGTTCACCAAACATTCACATTGAAAATACTGCCGCATATCTTCATATGTTTGTGACTGTGTATGCTGCATATAGTTATTTCTCAAATGAAAAAAATGTATCTTATGACTACATGAAAATTTTCCTCTTGTACTCTGTCATTATTCAGCGACTACCTTTAAAGTATCGTAGCGTTCCTCCACAGAAACCTCGGCCGGATCTTGAAGAGTTTATTTCAAAAATGCAGGGCTACATGACCTTAGCTTTGCAGCAAGTCAATTCAGAGGAGTGTGATATGGGTCAAGTTGCAGACATTTGGCACGGTAATCTGTTTGCTTACATCCTCTACTTACTTAGCTCACTAGATACTGCTGAACATTCTGATATTTGGAGGGCTGAGACTAGATTATCTTATGAACATCTGGTGACTCAAATCGGGGATTTATCTGGTCGCCAACTGAAACCTTTTCCTGTCCATTGGGAGGCATTGGTTTGTTCAGAACCTCTAGAAAAAGACCCTGAATGCTTGAGTTTAAATAGAAAGGATGTGTTTAATCTTTTTAAACAGCTACTACCATCAATTGTAATCTCATAGAAAGTTTCTTGGGTGACTTGATGAGTGACCCGGTACTTATACTTAGTGAAGAAGCTGCAATTCTAGAAGGATTTATAACTAGGAACTCAGAATTTGATGAAGTTCGACATTACCATTCAAGACACCCTTTGACTGATGATTTACAAAGAACTCGAAAAACTATTTCTTTCATTAAAAGCAAAGATCCTTTTTTAATAAAGAAACAGCAAAGATTGCATAGTAAATACATTAGATTCCTAAATTTTTGTGGTATGAATATGGAAGGAAAATTGTCCATTCCTATATCAATTATTTGCACCGAACAGACATCAAAACAAAAACCTACTGGGAAAAAACAGAAAAAGCAAAGTAAAAATGCATTAAAGTATATTCAACAAAATGAAATGAAAAACCAAGCCAAGTATGAAGAGATTGATAACATCCACAAGGAAGTGTTCCTTAAAAATTACAAGGTTTTAAAGAGCAAACATAATTATGAGCTAGCTTTAAAGGAAGTTGAAATCCTACTAAAGAAACTCAAGGGGAATCATAATCGGCAAAAGGCATTTATGGGAAAAGCAGAAATATGTTATAAACTTTGGAAATACCAGAACGATTTGGTGTATGTAAAGCAACTTTTCCTCACTGTTAAACACCTTCTTCAAACATTCACAGACACACCACTTTCAGAATCTGATAAGAAACATATTGCTTCATGGCTACGAGACTTGGGGTTCGGAGAAATGGTGGAAAGATGTAAACTGCCCTTGCCTCCTCACAAAACACTAAACCATAATAAGCTTTCTGTTGGTACCTCACATGTGCGCTTTCAAATGGCTCACTTGGGTCCAGAGCTGGACCGGGATACTGGAGGGGAACCGGATTTTAGAGTGAGAGGTTTCACACCGGACACTTGGCAGAGGGATCTGTTTGACATTGTGGATAAAAAGCAATCAGCTCTTGTAGTAGCACCCACTTCTTCGGGTAAAACTTATGCTTCATACTACTGCATGGAGCAAGTGCTGAGGGAGAGTAACGATGGAATTGTTGTATACGTCTCGCCCACAAAGGCTCTGGTGAATCAGGTTCATGCAACAATCTATGCTCGCTTCAAGAACAAATCAATGCCAGCAGGTATGAGTGCTGTCGGAGTTTTTACAAGAGAATACCGCCACAATGCACTCGAGTGCCAGATTTTAGTTACTGTCCCTCAATGCCTTGAGTTACTGCTACTTTCACCACGACAACACAGCTGGGTGTCACGATTGCGTTATGTCATCTTGGATGAGATCCATTGCCTTGCCGGGCAGTTCGGGGGGATATCTTGGGAGCGCTGCCTTCTCATGATTCCATGCCCATTCATCGCTCTTTCTGCCACAGTAGGAAGTCCGGCTAGCTTCCACGCCTGGCTTCAAAGTGTACAGAATTTTAGACGAGAACAAGACTTGTTGAATGGTAGCTCAAGGTCAACCTGCTCCTACCATGTTGAACTGGTAGAGCACTACAACCGTCACTCAGATCTGACCAAGTATGTCTACAGTGAAGGGAACCTCAAATATGTTCATCCCTATGCATTTGTAGACGACACGGTTATTAAACAGAACAATGGTATTCCGTTGCATGTTTCTTTGTCTCCAAGTGAGACACTTGAACTTTATGACATAATGAGAAGTGTGTCTAAGGATGATCAAACATTGGACACACTAAATCCTGATACATTTTTTAATTCCAGTATATTCCTAATAAGGGATTCTGTTAAACAAAAAGAAACAAAAACGGTTAGAAAATATGAAGCAAAATTGAGAACACTTTTAGAAATTTGGTCTCATGAACAGCCACAAAAGTTTAATGAGGTCCACAGACATTTAAACCGTGATGTACATGTCCCCAGTGAAAATTATTCGAGGGAGGCGTTGTTTAAAGAGTGTGTGGGTCTCGTTAAGACACTTCATCAGCAAGACATGCTGCCTGCCCTTATATTTTCTTATGACAGAACATGTGTAGAGAAAATGTTTATAAAGCTCACCCAATTTTGCGAGGAAAGGTATGTGAAAGGGGAGAAGGAAACACTCACCAGGTTAGAGAAACACATGGAGAAGAAAAAATTGGAGGAGTTGGAAAATATCCCCAAAGATTTTCATCAAAATTCCTTAGGTCTGTTGGATGGGCAGAGTGGGTTTAGAGAGATCGGCGTGGTCGATAAAGACGATATAAAGTTAATAGAGTTAAGGCTAATCTCTGAAAATTACACAAGTACCTCGCCTCTTGTGAGAGGTTTTCGTCAAGGTCTAGGACTGCATCATGGTGGCAGAAGCGCCAAAGTAAAGAGTTCTGTCGAGATGATGTTTCGGCTTCGTATTCTGAACGTGGTGATTGCGACTGGTACCCTGGCTCTAGGCATCCACATGCCTTGCAGGTAAAGTAAAGTTATATTTATTTATATTTTTATTTAAAATAAAATTATCACATTGCTCTTTATTAAGAATAGTATCTAGTTGCACGGTTCTATATTGCTCAAAAAATAAATCGACTTCTCATATGTCTCCACCCTATTCTTCCTCAATTTTATTTTTGAATGTAATGACAAGCAATGTAATGACAATATAATGGTAAAGCCAAGGAAATTTTCATAAGTATGATAATTTTCAAAATGTGCAGTAGAAAAGTGTAACAGAGTTAAAACTATTAGTATCTCTAATTTGTGTAATTATAGTAAATCAATTGATTATAATAAAATCTCAACTATCCAGGTTAATAAAAGGGAGAATTTTCACTGATATTCAAAAAACAAGGATAGTCCAATTTAATGGTAAATCTAACTTCTCATTGCACCCCAAATTGGCACATACATAACAAATAGGTTTATTTAGAAATCTATTTCGTCTGCCGGTGCATACACCCTTTAATACCCTACCCGTCTCTTTTGCAGACAGTAGTAAACTAAAATTCAATCACCCCCCACCGCTTAATTGTGTCCAAGCACTGGGCTACTACAAAATAAACTGCGACCCTTCTGAACTCTGCAATTTGCTTATATGCTTAGCCCATGCCTAGTCGAAAGATGAAAAAAAAAACCTGATGTGCTCACATATATGCTACAAACCTATTAACCAGTGTACAAACAGTTAGGAATTCATTGTAACTATCCAAATCCTTGTTACCAGAATTGTCAACAAACCAAGGTGTAAGCCCCTCCCCCCAAGTCAGCTCACGTGGTTATTATTGCTGTCTGTTCCTATCCAATTCATAATTACACTTATTAATTTTTGTGGTTCGTCTGTTTTTAAAAGTTTTTCCATTTAGATTATTGTAATAGAGTTTTTCAGTGAATAAGAAATTATTTTCCCCCATTAATTCAGTTATTGGATTCCCCACCCCCTATCACAAATCAGTTCAGATAGTTTTTTCTGCTATACTTGAAATATTTAACCTAACTACAGCCACACCCAGATTAAATATAGAAACCGAACATTACCAAATTGTAACAAAGTAATTAATGAAAGTGATTAATACTGACAGTAAATGTGGGTTTTAACATTAACTACAATAATTTTACTTAATATTTTTCTAAATACAGACAGGAAATATTAACATGCTCAGTTTGTATTCTTGTTCAACGTAATATATGGGATGTAATATGTTTGTAGTGTTGGGATATGATGTTGGTAGTATTGTTAAGGGGTTGTCTACAAACCACATAACGCTTTGAGGCGTCGGGGGGGTAGGAGACAGCTCTAATGTCTACATGCTGTTACATTGGGGAAGGGAGGGGCTAACAAGGTATGAAAAAAGCACTACGTGGTTTATGGATGGAATACTCCTAATGATGTGTTGGAATATGATATGTTGGTAGTAATTTTTCCTTTTGTGTTTGTTCCCACAGAACAGTAGTTCTGGCTGGGGACACTCCTCACATCAATGCCCTCGAGTTCCATCAGATGTCCGGTCGCGCTGGACGCCGAGGTTTTGACAAGGAGGGTCACGTGGTATTCATGGGATTGGGTCAGAGAAAGGTGCAGACTTTGTTGACGGACAAGTTCCCTGTTATGATAGGTAACTTCCCCCTGTCAGTGGCGACTGTTTTGAGACTACTGCTGTTGGTAAGCAGGATTACTTCGCACGGGGAGCAGAATGAGGCTGCCACAAGGGACGCACTCTCCAGGTAATTTCCAAGACTTTTAAGATGGGATGGAATGGAACCCGGGCTGAGGTTGGTATTATTCACAATTATTACAACAAAAATGTTTTGGGCAAAATAAACACAAATATTTTCCAGTAAATACATTTAGTTTAATTTTCTAAACATGGTAATCTCAAAAGTTTTTTTTTTTAATATTTGTCACAGGAATCCTGGGATTTGACCAGAATTTTTTTCTCCTTGTTTAAAAAGTTTCTAGTTAAATGCCACCACGTGACAGATATTCGAGACCTGTTGAGATTTAAAGTATGTATAAAATTGAGCTAAATATATAAACAAACTTTTTTAATTTCAGCCAAAAAAAAGTTTTGTTTTAAAAACTGCAAAAAATGGGGGTATTAACTCGCATTAATACATAATATTGTGTTATTATTTATTATATTATTATTAGGTGTTGCGTCTTACGACAGGTCCCATTTCTTTTGTCATTGAAACTTAGACCTCCAATGCGCCCTCTTCTCTGCCTCCTCCTCCATCCTAAGTTCCTCTTACCCTCAAACTTTCCTTTTATGACGTAGTGCAGAAGTCAGTTCTTCCTAAGGATATGTCCGATCCAGTTTCCTTTGCGTCGAAAAATCGCATCCAAAATGGTTATCTTCTCACCCATTCTTATTATGACTTGTTCATTTGTCACCCTGTCTGTCCACCTGATCTTCTCAAGTCTTCTCCAGTAACACATTTCAAAGCTCTCCAAGTATTTCTTTTCCATCTCACTAAGAGTCCAAGTTTTTGCTCCATACATTGCGATGCTCCAAATGTAGCATTTCATCAGGTTCTTCCTTAGTTCCAAACTTAACTTGCTGGTCATTAGTAACTTTTCTTGATTAAAGCTTCCTAATTTCTTTAGTGCAGTAGGCATCTTGTCAGCAGACTTCCCAGGTACTTGAACTTCCCTACGTTTTCCAACCCCTGGTTTCCAATTCTGATTTTCAGTAGCTCTTCATTTTTTTGAAATCCCCATCACTTTTGATTTCTCATTGTTGATCCCCCATGCCATTTCTTCTCCCAATTTCCAGCAGCTTGTCCAGCTGCAACTCTTCTTTATTTCTGGCCAGCAATGCTAGATCATCTGCATATTTTATTGTTTGATGATGCGTCCTCCTATCCTGAAATTGCCGCGCCCCTTTAGGGCATCCCTGTCTCACTCCTCTTCCTATCTCTACACTGTTGGTCTCTCCATCATTTGTTGGACTAAATCGATTTATTTCCGATGGTAATAACAAAAGCTCCATGGCGTCAGCACACAATAGAGCCATACCGATAATATTTGGTAGAAGTTACAAGAAAGGTGAATTGAAACATATAAAAGAAAACAAAATCTTGGGTTACGAGAACAAAAAGGTTGAATACCCCAGGACTACTACACCAGATGTTCCTAAACTTTTTTAGATAGGAGCCCTTGCACCAGAAAAAATATATGCAGGAGGCCTAGTCATTTTTTTACACTAATATTATTAACATTGAATAACAACAGTTACTTTTACAAATAGAAAAGTATTATAATCATAATTATAATTATAATCATTATAATTTTGCATCCATGTCCTTTTCCTGTGTTTGTTATTTATTTTATACCTTTTACATGTTCCTATCTGTGTCCTATCATTCTTTTCCTTTTTCTCCCTTTTGTTTTTTGGTTTTCTCTTTTAGGAAGTTGCATTGCGCGTTTCACACTCCTCGCTAATGAGTTCCGATAGAATGAAACCTGGGTCAGGGGATTGGGCGGTGACTATCTATTTTCTTTAAGAGGCAACCATTACCTCTTTGTCCATTGGCAGCAGTGTAAAGTGTGAACTGTGTTCTTCTTTTCATTGTAAAGGCCATATCGTGTTTGTCCCCTTTTATATGTTTCTATCCACCTTTCCTATACCTTCTTCCACATACAATAAAATAGAAAAGTATATAATAAACGGAACATGTGACATTTTCTTGCCACGTCTTCGGCAAATGTCCTCTATTTATAATAGGCCTATATGATAAAGTTGGCAATTCTAACTAATGATATTATTTTAGTTTGGAAAGCCAATAAAGAATACACAAAATGTATTTATTAATGCAAGTAATATCTCCAAAATGATTGTACTTGGCACAGCAAGAATTTTATCTCATTATTAATTGAGTATCGATATAGTACCTTTTGAACTAAAATTTTTATTTCGGTATGAAATGTTGGAAAATAAAACATTTTCTTAGGAATCTTTTGTTTTATCTTATTTTTTTGTCACTGTGTCTTGCTACCTGTTTTGTTTATATGCTATGGTTTATTGGACTGTTAAGATGAGAATTTTAATATCACAGTTGATACTTTATTTTATGGTAATTTCAGCCAACAAAGAAAAAAAAAATGATTACATCTGTTATTGTGAAAGAAATAGTATAGGTTTGATATCATTAATTTTTCTTTAAATCAATAAAATAAACATTTGCATTTTGTAAGGCTAATTAGTCAATTTTGTGAAATGATTACATGTTATTTGATGAATGTTTTATATATTAAAATTTGCTTCAATGACATTTAAATATATTTTTATAATAATTTTAGTGTGCTAGATAGAAGTTCTTAAAACACATCTCACAAGTTTTGGTATGTGTGTACTCATTTCATATTCCCTCCTAGAGTTGACTTGGGTGGCAATGGTTGATATTCTTTAATGGACTACCATTTACCTATTTGTCCAATAGTAGCACAGTGCAGGTTGTATACTTTACAAATCTTTTAATTGTGAACGAACTAGGATGAAAGTAATATTCAGATCAGGAACACAATTTATTTTTCTTTGAATTGAAAAATTACACCTGGACACGGAAATTGAACCCAGGACCTTTGGCTTAGTACACCATTGCTCTAACCACTGAGCTATCCAGGAATGATCCTGTACCCAGGACACAGAGAAGGAAAGAACAGAGCCACAGTCTTAGGTTAAACATGTTGTGCTCCTTTTTGAAGCTTTACTACTTCAACGTTGGGATCGCTAGGTGCAATCCCCAGTGACTTCAGCGCAATCAGGTGACCTGGTGGTCTAGGGGTAAGGTGTCAGACTTCTATGCTGGCAGCCGGGGTTCAATCCTCGGACCCGATACAGATTTATCTGATTACCAAACCCTTCCTTCACCTCTGACAAGACATCTTGTGAATGTGGGGAATGCCAGGCCTCCACCGTGGTTCGGATCCCACGTTAAACTGTAGGTCCTTCATTTCATCTCACAATCACCCTACCATTACACATTAGCGTAAGTGCGTATAACCCGAACGGGTAGTAAGACGCGGTGCTAATAATAATAATAATTCAGCGCAATCAAGTGAGCATTTTTTAACATCTCACTTTAAACTCGAATGTACTAGAAGGTAGATACAAAATATGAGCTCCTCTTGCTAACCAGTCGGCTGGCGGTCACAAGCAAGTTTCAGGTAGCGCCCCCCTCCCTAACCCCCTATTGGCAATAAATACCCTAATCCTGCCACACAAATAAGTTTACTATGACTGCACATTACAAAGAAAACTTGAAACACAATGGATTTTTTTTTTTTTAACTGAGGAACTGGCTGTCAACTGCAATTATTTATTAAAGAGCACAGTGAAGAATTTCAGACGTTTAGAAATACCTATTTATTTCAGAAGTGGTTTAGATATTTTTTAATATTGTTTTCACCAAAATGAGAGTGAAAGTTCTGACCAGTTAAATAGTTTAAATTTTAATTATAAAGTGTGTTTTAAATGTGTGATATATATAGTACCGTAAAAAATAATCCTACAAATTGTGACCCTATCAAAACATGACTATTTGATAGAGGAAGGCTAGATACCATACCGAGTGGCCACCAATGCAGCTCTTTAATAACTATTTAATGCTATGTATTTAAAATCATTAATGTATACTTGAAATAATTTAAAAACTGGTAAATTCCCAGTGTAAATTAAAATTCTCACACTTAAGTAATTAAAGTTAGAACAAAAATATAAGATAGATTTAAATAGTTCTAAGGGTTTCTGTTATTTAAAATTATGTAGTAAACACTAAAGTTAAACTATTGTATTTTGTGTGAGTACATGGATGCAGGCCGGATACTAATATAAAGATAATGCAGACAAACGGGCTGGTCAGCTATGTCTCACGGGCCGTTTAATTGGGAATCCTGCCTTATCATTCGACCTTGAAAGGGGGTACTGTCTGTTAATAAAAGTTAAATCAGTTCAAAATTTTAATTAAAATATTATATACTCTACACTCTATTTATCTTAAAAGTTAGCAAACTTTTTTTTTTATGAATTAATAGCAATCCCGCACTGCGTTGTCTGTGACCCACTGTGGTATAAGAATTATATAAGCAGCCCCCCACACTCCTATAGTGCCTGTATCTCTGAAACATAATTCTAAAACAGATAAAAAATATTTTCTTCGGAAATTTGTTTAAAATATCATAATTAAAAAGCTAATTGAAAATTTATAAATCCTGCTTCGAGGTGCAATCAAACCTCCTTCCGTCCACCTATGTTAAAAATTTCAGATCTTTGCGTGCCATAGATTTGGCTGGGCATCACACACAAACACACAAAGGCAAACACTTCCCGTTATTATTATAGACTATGATGTAACACTGTGGCTTATAAAATATGGCTGTAGGCTATTCTAGTCCATTAAAGTATCGATGTCACCTTTCAGTGTAAACGGATTGTAGGCTACATACATATTATTTTGATACATGGGATATAAAATAAATAGGTATCGCAAAATGCTTTCCTATTTACTATTTAACATATTTTGTTATTAAATTAATTGTTTTTAAATAGGAACTAATGAGAATGAAATTATACATATACAATTTTAACATTTTTTATCATCACAAATTAAGATTAGATATTTATTGGTTTTACCGTTCGATCTTTTAAATATGTTGCTGGCAATCTTGTATACAAGGTAGAACGGAAATTTCACTGTACTCTCTGCATGAATACATTAACAAAGTGTCATGCCAACATGGAGTCTTGTTATTAGCACCGCATCTTACTACCCATTTGGGTTATACGCACTTACGCTAATGTGTAATGGTAGGGTGATTGTGAGATGAAATGGAGGACCTACAGCTTAACGTAGAATCTGAACCACGGTGAAGGCCTGGCATTCCTCACATTCACAAGTTGTGATTAATTACACGTCTTGTCAGAGGTGAAGGAAGGGTTTGGCAATCAGATAAATCTGTGTAGGGACCGAGGATTGAACCCCGTACCCCCAGCACAGAAGTCTGACACCTTACCTCTAGACCGCCAGGTCACCAACATGGAGTCTTGACATGATTATCTAATTTTTCATAGAGCATATCTCAATAAAGGCATGATGACTTAGGGAATCTCAAATCCCCTACAGATCTGTTCACACATATATCCTAGAAACATTTAATGAGCAATTTACTCATGTGCAACACAAAGAAGGTATTGTAAATAGGAAAAGCATTGAAGAAAATAAGGTGAGTACTTGTGACTTTAATCTGAATTTGATCCCAATTAAATGTAATAAATTAACTGTGTTTTGACAAAGTTCTATGAATCTAGACTCTTGTCTCAAAATTAATATTTGTAGCGGGTTCCATTTTGAAACGTTGAAATAATGTAAGGATTTATAAGTAGTTTTAACGTTGAATAGTTGTGATTGTTTAAAAAAAAATAGCTGCTGGGCTTAAGCGTTAGGTTAACAACTTTGGCTTTTAAATAGTAGGTTTTGATAAGAGCTATGTTTCAATAAAACACTCAAGTTGCTAAAGTGTGTAAAAGATCCAATATGTACCAGTATCTAACTAAACAATTCATAAGACTGTATAACTATAGTTGATAGGTTAAAAATAAATACAATATTCAAATAATGGGACATTATGATTGTATACTCAAAAACTTATATAAGTGACCAATGTATTATTATTATTAGCACCGCATCTTACTACCCGTTCGGGTTATACGCACATGACCAATGTAATATTTACTACTTTTTGCTTCTTAAATTGTGATTATTTTACTCCATAGTGTCATTGAGCCTTTATTTGAAAGTAGTTTTAAGAATGTCTAGAAGTGTGTGTGCACCATTGAAGTGTATAAGACTTTGATTTGTGTTCATCTTTACGTAAACAGACACTTTTTACTTTTTCTCGACACTTTGAAGAGAAAAGTACTTTTCTCATTAAAAAAAGTACAAACTTTGATAACTGTCAACCCCCCAAACCGAAAAGGTGTTTTTTGCGACGCCGTCTGCCTGTGTGTGTATATCTAGGCCTAGAGTGACACCATTTTATTGATCAGGCTAAAACTTAGTATATCTAGTTTATATAAGGTTCCCCCAAGGAGTTTTTCGAGTTAGATATTTTAGCCTAAAATTGAGGGCAGTTTACTGAAGGTAAAAAAAAAGAGAGAAAACAAGCTATCTATAAATCCACTGTAACGATTTTTATTAAATTTTGTATCTGGGCTTTGTTTATTATTATAAACAAATGGCTGTTCTAATCATCCCATGAACATAATTTTAAGGGTAATTTACACAAGCAGATATTGCCAATTTTAATCATATCTTTGCAAGTATTTGAGACACGAAATAACTGATTTTGTAAGGTTGAAACAAAATTTAAATTAAAAAAACCCTTTACTTGAAATATATTTTTATAAAACCAATAGGGGGCTGTCCATAAATTAAGGATTTTTTTTCATTATTTTGACCCCGTTTCCCCCAAATCTCCCCTTAGGTAATTTTCTTATGATTTAGTATATTATAATATTTTAGACAAAAGAATTGGTGATGTGACATTATAGACTACTTTCGCAGTCAAATTAGGTGTAACACATCATAAATAAGGATATTCTATAGTTTTGTATAGCTGCGTGTGTCTATAGGCTGCACTTCAGCGCCATCTGTCATCGCTAGGTGCAACATTTTGACCTCGCGTCTGTAAAAGTTTATTTTTATTTTATTTTTTGTCTAACCATAAACCTTAATAAAATCCTTAGTTAAGTTGAATTCTGCCCACCCTCACAAAAATGTAAGAAATTACTGATCACCCCCACCCAAAAAATCCTTACGTAATTCTTGAAAGTAGCTTCTGATCTATTGGCAATTTTTTTTTAATTGAGGTTTCGGAAAATGAAAGTTTATTAATATCAGTCTACTGGGTCACGGAAAAGTCACTAATTGAAAGAAAAAAAAATTAATAAAATCCACGAAAGTCACGAATTTTTAATTTTTGGGTCATAAAGTCGAGAAAATAATTTTAGTTTTAATTTCCTGCACATCGTAACAACGCGAATGCTTCAAAGATAGCTCTATCCACTACACATGATGGCACGCGCCAGTCGGAAGTTGCCTGATTGTTTTGTTTGTGATTCCAACGACAAGTTTAACATTCACCATCTTGTATTAAATTTTAACGTGGCATGCTACTTGTCTTGTGGGGTGTGTGAGTGCATTATGCCATGTGTGTGTCTACAAATAATGGTTTTTGAGTTAATGAATTGGAATTCAGGTTTTGTAGATGATACGGGAAAATACCAGGACATTTTCTACACAAACCATGCGTTCATCTGTGTTGTGGATCTGGCTCAAGATGTTGGCGGCAATTATCAATTTTTTACGCTTGCAATGATCCGACTGCAATTTGAAGGTGGTGTAAAATGTATATTATAATTTCAAATTAACGTTGGCAGCAAATAGCAATCGTTTTCGCAGTGAAATATGGTGTATTTTTTATAAAATATAAAATAATACTATTAGTGTTAATATTTGATCCTTGACGTAATTAATTTAATTTTAAAGACCATTCATTCAAAACAGTTGAAATTTACCAATTTTTAAAATGATTTTTGTTGTCTTATGGGCACATAAAATATTAGGCCTAAATTATTTTTAACAGTGTGTTGCGAAAAAAATCCATTATTTTTTTGGGGGGGCATTCAAAGATTTTATGTGTGAAGCTCAGGCTAATCTGTTAAAAGATGCCTAGTAAATGTTCGTTCAAAGAGTTTTGGCTGGCTATTGAAGAAAATAAATACTCAAAGTGGTTGGGCCCTGTTGAAGATGACCAGTATAAGGCTTATTGTACATTTTGTAAATCGAAATTTGATATAAGCCACAGTGGGTTGAATGGAGTGAAAATTCATGGAAAAGGTAAGAAGCATTTGGAACTAACCTCTGCCCTACTCCAAGGTAAGCGAAAACCGCTCAGCTTTATATCTTCTGAAAAAGTTGGATGTTAACAGCCAGAACCGGCAAAAGAATTATTACCTTCCACAAGTAGGCCTACTTTTGATAATGATGTATATTTGGTTGCAGCTTCGTCTACATTAGTTGTTTCATCTTCTTCATCTCTTGGTGGACCTTTAAGTAAATTTGGTGTAAATGATGATACCTTGAAAGCAGAAATTCTGTGGTCCATGAATAAGGTTATGACTCATACTTCTGACAGAGGTTCATGTATTTCCAGTGATCTTTTCTCAATCATGTTTCCTGACAGTGTAATAGCACAGAAGTTCAAAATGCAAAAAGACAAAACTTGGCTATTTGACAACCTTTGGTCTTGGCCCCTTTTTCCAAGAAAAACTCTCGGCGGAGTTAGAGAAGATTGCATTTTTTGCAGTTTCACTTGACGAAAGTCTCAATAGAATTGCCCAAAAAGGACAAATGGACATCATTGTCCGTTATTGGAACTCAAGTTTAAATGTGGTTTCGACCCAATACTTGAACTCTTGTGTTTTTAGGTCATTCTACTGCAGCTGACCTCCTTGATTCCTTTACGTCAGGTATGTCTGAATTAGGACTGCCTTTAAAGAATGTTCTACAAGTTGCTGTTGATGGACCTAATGTAAATTTAAAATTCCTTAAAGACTTCAATCAAATGATGGGGGAAAATTTAGATAATTGAAGACAAGAAACCTATTGATGTTGGCACATGCTCTCTTCATACAGTTCATGGGGCTTTTAAGACAGCTCATAATAAATGTGAATGGCAAGTTCATAATTTTCTACGTTCGTTGTATTATCTGTTAAGATTTTCCATCTCGAAGATCTGATTACATCCTCTCAAGTGGATCAGACCTCTTTCCACTTAAAATTGTTCCATCAGATGGGTGGAAAACTCAAAAGTAATTGAAAGAGCCTTGAAAATGATTCCGCATTTAAATAAATATGTGGCTTTTGTGTGTTCCAAACCACCTGAAACAAAGAATTTTCCTAAAAGATAACCTTCTTGAAGCAAAACGCTTAGATTGCAGTCACTTTTTTGTGGAAATGTTTCAAAAACTGACTCGCCTAGGTCTCCATTACGAAAGTGCATGGTGAAAGGTGCTTCATGCCTTTCACCAGCAGTAATGAATAGTGGCACTCTAAGAGTACAACGGGTTAACATAGCACTCGAACAACTCACTTCAAACAACCATATTGCATACATTGAAGCTGAAAATATAAGAAAAAACTACCTTGAAATCTGTGAGCAGTCTTCTGTTCAAGAAGAGCTAAAGACATTTGATTTCAATGAAACCAGACTAGATTTCATTTCTTTTCAACATCTTCATTAATGCAAAAGCTTGCAAGGCATTGCTGTCATTTTGCATGATGATATTTACAATGTCCCATGGAAACAGTGCTGTTGAAAGAGGTTTTTCAGTAAACAAGGAATGTTTGGTTGAAAATATAAAGCGTGTTCTCTAATCTCCCAACGCAGCATATATTCAATGGTTCAGTCGGTAGGTGGCATAAAGAATGTGGAGTTTAAAAGTGGGATGCTGCTTGCAGCTAGGCGAGCAAGTTCCAAAAGGAGGGAAGAAATTGAAGAAATGAAGAAGAAAGAAAGTGAAGAAGCTAAAAGATCAAAAACAACATTGGAAACTATAAATAAACTCGAGGCAAAGAAAAGAAAACTTCTCCAACAGGCTGAAGAAGAGGCTTCAGCACTTCAAACTGAAATCGACTTGGAGAAGAAACGACTGAGGCAGATGTAAATCCTGTATGTTGTAATTTTGTGTATAAACTAAATATTAGGTGACAAATTTGAACAATATTAGATTTGTTTGTTGAGAGACTTCAGCTTCTGGGAGCTTCAAACATCTATAATTACAAGTAGGTTTTCTTGTTGGTATGATTATAGTAATAGTTTTTACTTGTGTTTGTTATTATAATATCTAGGCCCGATGTACAATATAATGTTCAACCGTTTACCGAAGGAATTTTTTTTTGCACCGCGTCTTACTGACCGTTTGGGCTATACGCCCCGAAGATATTTTGTGGTCAAAAAAGGTCACCAAAAAGTCACGAATTTTTGTTCCTCTGAGTAGACACTCTGATTATGCTTTTTGATGAAGATATGTAAAATCTGTAAAATATGAATAATGAACAATACATATCTTTCATTTATGTCTCTTGGTGAATACGATGCTATTTTTTCCCATATTTTCTGCAAAATGTTTTATCTGGTTTCACAAATCTTACGAGTTTTAGCTAAATGTTTCCATTTTTAGAGAATCTGTGTGATGCATCATATTATTTATTTATTGAGGTAGGCCTAGTTATTAGCCTTAATAATATGGACACAAGTTAAAATTATACAACTTATAAGGTTGTTTGTAGTTTCATCTTTATTAAAACATTATTTCTCACTTAGTGGATACCAAAACTGACATAGAAGAATCATCTATTGAAAATATTTATCTAAAGTTAATTTCGGCCAAAGAGTCCATTTTAACTGCTATTTGAAAATAATATATCTAAATATTAGAAGTATAAAGCACAAATATGAGGATTTATTATGTTTTCTCTCTTATATTAAAATAATATTGATTTGATAATATTAACACGAGTGTGGATATACGGGGATGAAACATTATGCTAAAAATTCCAAACTACAAGGCCAATTATGCCTGTAGAGACAATAAATTATGTGGGGGAGTTTGTGGTTTGGTTAGAAGAGCTTAATGGTTTCAAACATGGACATTTGAAATATTTAGTAAAGATTCCTTTTTGGCTTTAGACCAGAGATAGGACTGAATTTTGTGAAATTCATCAACCTGTAAGAAATTAAAAAGGGGGTTCAAAGTTTTCAAAATTCACTGACCATGCATATTCTATGTCCTCCAATCAAGATGAAATTTGATATATGGGGTGTTATCGGGTCGCAGAATACTAATATGAAATTAATTTATGTACGGCATCTGCACGATGGTTCCCGAGGTGCGTTGGTAAAAAAGTGTGTTCAAGACTACCAAAACTAATATAAATAAATATTTTCCAGGGTGATATAAGATGTAAATTTTGCAGACAACAAATGGGACCACTCCAAATAATTATGAAAGTATGAACATTTTTGTTTAATAAGTGCGACCCTGGGACATAGGGAAGGGGATATAAACAGAATAAAAACCTTTTATGTGTGCTAGCAAAGTTAAATTTGACAGTTGTTTAGGAGAACAACCCCAAATAACCAAATAAGTCTTAAAAATGGAAATTTCTAAATGATAGTTAGAAAAATGCGCTTAAATATTTACAAAACTAATAGAAACAGCTAATTCCCAGTGTGGTAGAAAATTGAAATGTGTAAGTAAAATAAAGGAACATGTCAAATTACTATAAGTATGTACATTTTTAGTTTTAAATGGGACCCCAGGAAATAAGGCGGGGGTTATAAAAATATATTTTTTTTAGCTGTGATAGAATATTTAAATTTTGCAAGTAGGTAAAATGAACTTTCAAAATAACCAAATAAATCTTAATATTTGAAGTGGGAGTTGAAGAATTGTAGGGAATGGAGGCGGGCTCAACATTTACAAAAAAAAAATATTCATCTACGTCTCTGTGTGGAAAATAGGGAGGGAGGGTCCCCTCAAAATGTTAACAAAGCTATATAAATACAATTTTTGTAGATATAGAAGCTTGAAATGTGTCTACTGGAGCAATATTTATTTATTTTGGCCAAAACCAAATTTGATGATAAAAAAAACTGCAAAAACATTGGCATTTTCTCGCATTTCCTACACTCTTGAACAAATGGAATTTCAAAATTGAAGCCCAGAAAATGGTAGCGCTTAGAATGTATACAACCAAATAGAACATTATTTGCAAAGTGGTTAGGTTAACACTTGGTAACCACTAAAATATCATATAAGATAATCAAATAAGTCCTAAACTTTTAAATTGGAACTGTGGAAGCTAAGGAGGGTGAGGGGGACAGAGGGGTCTGGAAATGAGAGTAAATTGCCATCTTTCCAAAGAAAATAGACTTTTATGCATTAAAGAAAATTTAAATTTGCCAATTTGTTAAAAGGATTATCCCACATAACCATAAATTTAGAAAGTTTGAAATTTGAAAATTTACTGCTGGGAAATCGGAGGGGCCTTTAAAATTTCCTAAGCTATAAAAACTCAATATGTTCCAAATGCGGGTACACTTTATACTAAGTAAACCTCCCTCATCTCTAACACAATAGCATAATTAGTAGTACATAAGCACATAGCTCGAACGAATATTAAGGCACGGTGCTAACAAAATTAACAAAATAGAAAAATGGTATCGATGTTGACCACAAAAAAAATCTACTTTCTAAAAGGTTCTTTTTATAAAAAATTGACTGTAGTAAGACATTTTGAACATTAAATTTGTAAAGGCAGAGGAAAAAAGTTTAAATTACTAAAAGTAAATCAACATACAAATTAAAACCTATCTTAAAGTGGATACATTAGATTTACAAATATATAGCTATCATTCGCATATCTAAGAGCGACATAACAATTAAAATAAACAAATCCAGGCAACATAACCTGGATAATAATGATGGCTTCATACTTAATATGTTTGTGTAACAGAGTCTATTATTTAATTTACTACCCATTACAGCTATCCGTGTATTTACTCCAATTGATGAGGAATGAGGAAGGTAAAATGTTTGGGAAATGTGCCCATATTTGTGTTAAAGAATAATTATAAGCATATTAGGAAATAACACTCTCAGTACACCCGATCGGGATTCGAAAACTGATATCTCAGTTATTTGCAGTCCAGTCTAACGAAGAAGTGAATCCTAAAGTATTGTGACTGCAAAAGCTGGTCACAAAATATTTAATAATTCATTCAAAAGTGCATTTCCAAGACTGCATGTCACTTATGTTTAAACACTGTAGAAGCACTGGCATTGTATATTTGGGTCCAACACACTCAATTGTTTGAAAAGTTTTGGTCAATGAAAGGGGGGTGAGGCGGGGTAAGGGATGACAGTTACCTGGACTGTTGTACTTGGAGAGACGGAAGCTATTAGCTTGTCTTTCTCATGAGGAACCTTTTGAAAAGGAGTTGTTTTAAAGAATTCTCACTTGGAAGCGCTATTACCACTGGATATTTTAAGTTCTATCTGACTTGAGGGGTGCAGCAAATCTCCTTTAAGGCTATGTAGCTGTTATTTCCTTGTCTATGACCCAGGGCCATTCCTCACTCATATTTAAAGACAGATTCTGTGATGGATGTGTGGAAATCATCAGCTACAAATGTGTGATCAATTAAGATCAAGAGCTATCAGATAATGCAGCCACCTTCAACTTGGTAGTAGTTTTTTTGCTGCTATTAGTACAATTACAAATGTATGAATGCACATGTCATGATGTCTTAAGTAGCAAAGCTATTAAATCCTTGCTTAACTTATTTTTGTATTCAATTTCACTTTTCAGAGCCCTGACCTTGCTTAATTGTAGTATGGCTTACATGACTTCCCCGTTTCTAAAGATTCAAATGAAGCATTTCTTCTCTTTTGCTACTCAATTACTTCTTCTTCAGGTGAGACCTAATTGTAAAAATATTAACATATAAAATAAATTATACTCTTTAAGGATTGCACAAACAATTATCAAAGCATGATCAGAGATCGAATGTAACATGATCACCAATCATTGTTTCCTCTTCCATCAACTGTTTAGTTCTCCAATCATCTATTGTAACTGATTTATTGTTAGGATAATTCATTATGTAAGACAAATAATGAAGTTAACAATAAATAGATTTATTATAGAAAAACATAAATGAGATATAAGTTTACAATAGTTATACAAGATTAATGTTGGTTGACAATTGAACGTGTAATATATAAGTTCAAGAAAACAAGTGGACATGTCGTAGATCATGGAAAACTTTATGTTAAATTCAAGATGTGTTGACATATAGCAAGTCCAAACGATAGCAGCTGCTCAGGTAATATTAAACGTCCAAGGCAGCAAGGTCAAAGGCAGTAGGCTGGAAGAGCCTTTTCACTATCAAAACAGCTGGTCAAGTGCCAGGCTACTGCCAGTAGGGTCTAAAAGGAAAAACTGAAATAATTACCAATTAAAGTTAACTGTAAATCCTATAAGTTTAGAGTTTATTATATATATAAATTGAACTAGCTTGCTTTATTGGGACTTAAGAAACTCCTGAAGATACATTGTATAATGAATGATATGAGAAAGGTTTGTTAATTACATGGGTAGATAGCTAGCAAACATGTGCCAACACTCAATAGTACTATGGCCGGTCCTTTTCCCAATAGGTACTGTCAGAGCACTCAATAGTACAATAACCCTTTCCCTGGGGTACAACATTACTTTAGTACACACTAACTTTTAATACTTAGTCAATATGAGCCAACAACGGGCTAAAAGTAAAGGCATTATCTGCGCGGACCCCATTATGGAAACTAGCGGAATTCCGCACTTTACCCACCCCAGCTAATACCACACGCAAAGAGTGTCAACAAGAACGATTCAACACATTGATCCAACTGGGTCAAGAAAAAGGACAGACAGCCTGATTGTAGCCATACAAAAAATTAAACAACTGAACACGATGTCCACGGCGTCATGAAAACGGATTAGTTATAAGAACTAAAAAGGAAGTACTGTACTTGTGGAAAAAAGCAACCTCTAAGACTAGGTACTTATTACCTCTGGAGCTCAAGGCTTTTATATTTAAGCTATGTCATATGGACATAGGGAAAAACTTAGTCATCTGGACTAATATAAGAAGTCTGAAAGACTTGAGAACACAATAGAGTCACTTGGACTACACTAATTAAGTCAGAAGGACACAAAACCAAAATCTAGTCACTTTGACTGAAATAAGAAATCTAGATAAATAGTTGCCTCGACTATATAAACTAAGTCGAAAGGACATGATAAACATTATAGCCGTCTCGACTATATAAACTAAGTCTGATGGACTTATTAAAAGACAGAAGTACCAAGGAACGCCGCAAGAGCAGCAGCGCTCTAGGCTCTTGAATTCGATCCCAAGCCGGTCTCGTCCATTTCAACTATTGGATGATGCAGCGAGGACGTGTGTGAGCGTTACTATGCCGGTGTCCCCACTATACTCGTCGTAATTTACTTGAAAGCATGGTGATTATTTCAGAGCCCCTCCTGTTATGGTGAGTAAGTCTTGAAGGATATTATTACTAAATATATCAGTTTTAATTATCTTTTATGGATTCAGCTATACTATTTTTATAAGGATTAGTCTCGGAAGTGTTATTTTACACACTTGTAGTATTTTCTTCTCAGAAGCATGGTGGCTGTATCCGAGCCCATCCAGTCATGGAAAGTAGATGTTGAAGCATATTATTCCTAAATGTGTCAATTTTAATTCTCTTCTTTTGATTCTGCTATAATAATTATCATAATTTAGTATTTTTTATGTAGGCTCGTGGTGTAGATGTCAATTTTACATAATTGACATACTACACTGTTTAATTCTTCAATCATCATGTTAATGGGAAACATAACCTTTAAGTTTTAATAACTGAATTATTTATTGCATCCTGATTTAAGGAGTTAGTAAAAGTAAAGTTTGTGTTTTATATATTTATTTTGAGTTGGCCATGGAACTAGATGCTTCTTGAATAATTTGAAATAGAGCTGAAAACTTTCAGTGTTACCAAATTGATGCAACATAATGTAGGCTTGAATAGATAGGTAGTTTGCTGAAAAAATATTTTTAGCATCGCATATTACCTGTTCAAGCTGTATGCTTATGTACCATACTAATCACTCTAATTGGTTAGGGATTAGGAAGGCTCAATTTTAAAGTAAATGCACCCGAATTTGTGGGTAGAGGAAGTGGGAAACCAATTAGGGAAAAGTCACCCTCAGTGTACCCAACCTTGAACCCTGATCTCTCCATCTTCGGCAGTCTAGTCCAGAACGAGAGTAATGTGTTAGATCACGTGACCACCAAAGCCAGTAATTAATAATTAAAAATAACTTTTAAGACTAGCAAAGACAATCATATTTTACAAATACAATATTTTTTACAGTGTTGCCATGTTTATATTATTTGAGCAAATCTCTGGACACATGATCAGATATTTTGATCCCTAATTAACTTTGTTTTAACCCCAATCTTTTGTTGATCTAGAATCAGGCTGAGTGGCAATATGGTGATTGCAGAATCAACATAATGATTGTGCAACTGGCCCTAATTTTAGCAAACTGATAGCGAGGCTGGTAAAGATTGATGGTAATAGTGCTTATTTAGTGTTAGGGATGGTGAGACATGTAAAATTCTATCTTATGTGTGATTATTTTACTCTAAAAGTACATACCTATGCCATGATTAATATTTTTTTCATCGTATCTCAACATAGTAAGACAGCCAGGTTTGATCTTTCAATATCACTTTAACATAAAAGTCATATTAAGTTAATTTACAACTTGTAGGCACTAAAATTAGAAAGCTAGTGTAAATCTCATAACGGCCCATTAAAAATAATCAATTTTTGAATTTTTCTGTTTTGTTTGAATACAGTACTCTAATAGATCCTCCCCTTCTAAAACTTGAAAAACTATATTGTCTATTGAAACAGAATTTATTAAACAAATTTCACTTGCTATTTTCATTTTTTGTTTGTTTGTTTTTCAGGGTTTCTTGGACAGCAGGGGAAGTCCCCAAAAACTATCTGACATTATAACTCACTTGAGCTACCACGAGCCAGGAAACCTTGCATTTGTGTTTTTGTTTCGTTCCGGGGCACTGCGTCGCCTGTGTGGGTCGGATGGGAAAGGGAATCTTTCCCGAGAGACCGAGCTTAATCTTGTGCTGGTATTGAGCTATTTGTTTCAGTGGTGCCACTGCACAGCTCTGTGAAGGACAAGAAGTTCAAAAATTCCAGAGTGAAATTGCCGCCTTTACCAGACTATATAACTGAGGTATTTAGATGTTTCATTTGTTAGGCTAGTTCTAAAATAAGATCTACTATATTAAAATTGTGTTTTATTCACCCAATATGTTTTAGTTTTTTAATACACTTTCATCTGCCAAGATTAATTAATCTCTTCACCACATGCCACCGATGGTAGGACCCTCTTATCCTGCCGTGTAAATAATAATAATAATACAGCACTGGTAAGAAGTTTTATTAAATGTTACTATTAAACTTCTGTGTTAACAATCAATTATCACAAAGGACAAAAAAAAAATTACAAATCAATATTAGAGATACATGTTTTAGGACAGATAGTACAAGTTGGCGCATTTAAAACCATCCCGCTTTATCAAAAATTAGGTTAGCAAGGAAATTAAAAAAAAAAACTACTTTAGTACTCACTTTTATTTTCAGAATATTACATGCTTATTTTTATTCTTACAAAACATGTTGGAAGTGATCTCATTGTGAATCAATACATTTTTGTGCTCGGGTAATCGTGTTGAGGCACGCCTTATGCAAAAGGGTAAAGTCGTTAACCTCGATAGTGCTTTAAATAATATCCTTCACTTTGTTCAATATGTGGAGATCTGTGCTTTGAATAGAGTTAAATACTAGGCGACATTCACAGTTTAAGGCAGGCTAGTTTTAAGTGGCCTACCCAGTACTATTCCAGTTGTTTGGTTGTTTTTTTAAATTCAATGTCCATACTACCATTGCATGTGACAATGGGTGCAAAGTACACCCTGTACAACACTTCCTCACACTTCAAGGGCACTTCTCTTTTCCATAGCAGGTCTAATGCACACACCTATGGAACAACTCTCCCTGATGTCTTCTTCTCATTAGATCCTCTCTACTTCCAATATAAGGTTTTTTTCCTCTTCCTTGTCATCACCATCACGTCGTACTTTGCTCTACTAAATTTCACTCCACAATCGTTCGCTTCCTCCATTCCATTCCTTTAGCTGTTTCTGTACTTTCTCTTCCTTACCATTAAGTCATCAGCAAACATTACAACTCCTCTTACACTTTGGCGTCCTCTATCACTTTCCGAACTTTATTTTTATCCACGCTCTCATATGCCCTCTCAACATTCATACATATCATTACCAAGTATTTCCCAAATTAAAACCTTATTTCCATCAGTTGTCATATATCAAAGATCAAGATCAAGTGTTCCCTAAATTTGTGCTGTTCCTCCCTCCACCATCCTTTTATTTTATTTCTTATTCTTTTTTCTATTATCTTCTCATATAGTTTTGTACATTGATACATCAGCGTTATCTCTCTATAATTTATTTGTACACCTCTTACTGTCTCCTTTCTTGAAAATTGGTATTATAGGTACTTTCTTTAAGTATTCCAACACCTTGTTCTCCTTCCACATCGCTTTCAGCACCCTGTATAACCATTTTATTCCTGCTTCTCCTGCAACTCTTATCATTTTCCACCGTCAGTTCATTCACACCCACCCGACTTAAAACTACTTGCAGATAATCACTAAATGTTATATTTTATTTCTGAACTATCTTTAATTTTTCTTGCTTTTTTTCTACATTGGCAATATTGGTGTCCTGTAATAAGAGGAATGTTTTTATGTTCTTTATTTTTGTAATGTAATTCAATTTCTTTGTTTCTGGTGTTATCTTGAAGGTGCTGCAGATGTATAACACCCAGGTGAAGTTTGTATTCGACAACTACTTCCGTAGTATGGCTCAACAATGCATTATCAACCTAGGTGAAGACAACAGACTCCCCTTATCCAACGTCACATTTGGCGGACACGACTGTCTGGAAGAGCCTCAAGGTGTGTCATGTGTATAAAATAGGTGTGCTATTTATTTTTGTATGTTTCATTTCTCCTCTCAGAGAAAACCAACAAAAATAAATTATACAGCACACACTAATGAATAATAATAATCATCATCAAATGTTTCCAGTCTGTAGCAGAGTCAGTTTATTAAAATGCCTCCACCTTCCACCATTCTTCGCCTCTCACATGCACACTTTCTATTATCTACTCTTATCTCTTTCTTGGTCTCCTTTGCGGTCTTTACCCTACATACGTCATATCCATCATTTTATGTGGTATTCTCTCCTTTTCCATATTCATCTAATAAATGTCTGAATGTCTTATTTGTGATATCTAGAAGAAGGTACAGGAAAGGTGGATAGAAACATATAAAACGGGAAGAAAACAATATGGCTTTTACAATGAAAAGAAGAACACAGTTCACACTTTACAGTGGCAGTAATGTAAAGTGTGAACTGTGTTATTCTTTTCATTGTAAAAGCCATATTTTTTCTTCTCATTTTATATGTTTCTATCCACCTTTCCTGTACCTTCTTCTAGATATCACAAAATACCTCAAAAGGGCAAATAGGTCACGATAGATCTATACTTATAAAATAACATGTCCTGACTGACTGACTGACTGATTCATCATCGCCGAGCGCAAACTATCAAGGCTATAAGCATGAAATTCGGACTGTATATTCATTTTGTTATGTAGGCACCCACTAAGTAGGATTTTAGAAAATTCCACCCCAAAGGGGTCAAAATAGGGGATGATAATATGTATGAATGTCCGTCATTTTGAAAGTTACATAAACAAAATTTTGTATTTCGGTTATTGACTTAAAACAAATAAATACGTGTTTCAGGAATTTTGGAAATTTTATTTAATAAGGGATGAAAAAGGGGGTGAAATTTTGTATCGGACTTGCATTATTTTTGATCTGAGGTCAAGTTATGGTCATCAACGTAACGTAATATTTTAAATTAATCTCTAAATACATATGTATATTTTTGTATTTGTATATAATCAACTTCCATGCGTGCAAAGCCGCGGGCAACAGCGATCTAGTTATTTATAAAATTAGTTCATCATTGTTTTATTTTAACATCTGGGTCTGCACTTGTAATTAGCTATGAATTGCCAGTTTTAGACCTGCCTTTCAACCACATAAAAACATGAGCTGTTAATACTGAGGGGGTCAAGTGGTCTTAACCATTAACTCTACCGTTTGTAGGACGGAGTGATGTCATCGTGTCGGTTGTCGCAACCCTACTATACATGGACCTTTCTGAAGTCCTAAACTTTTATTTTATCCAAATGGATTACTAGTAAAATATTATAGATGAAATATGTATGATTTATTTGGTGGTTTTTTTACGTTCGCAGGTAGAAAAACAGCTTGTGTACTTGTTTCAGAAAAATCTTTGGAGAGTGTAATAATGAATAATTGCAAGCCCAGGACCATTTGTTCTCTTTTCGCTGCTCTTTCTGGTCACAAAGACACTGACCTGTACACGGAAACATCCATCATCTCCAACATAAGACATCAGGTAAACATTCAGCTTGAAGGTATTACATTCGACTGCAGAAGTTAAGGGACAATAGTGGTACATATTATATAACATCTAAATATCACTTTATCATTAGAGATGGGTTGAAAATGTTCTTTCTTGAATATGAATGCTCGTTTTACATGTTTGAATGGTCAGTATTCTCTGTCAACCTATCTAGTTCATTATCCTAAACATTAAGCCAGCACTTTTAGCATATGCGTCCACTCGAGCTGTGCAAATAAAAACAAACATTCAAACATTGCTCAGTGGCTATGACAGTATGAAATGAAGAAAAAAAATCTTCATTTTAATTATGTTCACATTATTTGTTTAGTTGCGTTAGTAAATAGAAATCATAGCTAAATGATATTTAGATGTTGCTATAACTGTAATCAATAGCTATAATAGTGTGTATATTTAATTCATATTGTGATATATATTTGCACACTGGTTGTACTATTGGAATGATAAAAACCCCTCTCCCCCAAGTTGAACGGGACTGTGTTATCTGATAGCTTGTGACCATTCGATTGCCAAATTGTAGCTGGTGGTTTTCTCCACATTCATCTAAGAGGCTGCCTTAAAATATGAGTGAAGAATTACCTTGGACACAGGACGACTACAGGATAGCTCGGTGGCTAGAACATTGGCGTGATAAGCCAAAATTCCCGGGTTCTATTCCCGTGTCCGAGTATAATTTTTCAATCGAATGAATATTAATTGAAATTGAATTTAAAAAAATTTGTTGTCACTGACATAAAATGTTTTGTTTGTCATGTCAATTACATCATAAACAAAGTGAATACTTTTTTTTAGTAAATTAATTAGATGTATACAATTTCGTCCTTTTTTTGTGGTGTTGTTACTCTCCCTACTACAGAAGTCAATATAATTCCTTTTACCTATTGCATATTTGTTAATTGAAGTCATGTTATTCATAATTGTTTTATAGATACTCTGAATCTCTCAAATACCATAGGATTACAGGGCTCAAGCATCCCTTCTTTATATTTTACCCATATAAACCAACACCAAGTATATTCAAACTTAAATTTAATTTTGGGAATATTTAATATATGATATATTAGATTTGGATTCACACACCCTTAGTTTCGTCCAGCCAATTGGTCATACTTTGATAACCTCTTATGATAATCTTGGTTAAGCAGCTAACACACCTCCATCAATCCATACCTCTTTTTCTTTAAACCGCAATTATTATCAATAATAACTATTGTGTCCGTTTGTTTCCAGGTGTTTACTGATATTAAGGTGGTTCCTCTAGTAAACATAAACATCCCTCTAAATGGATATGCCTGGGACTTCTACAATCATGGAATAGCCTTGCCATCCGGATGGACAATCAACTCAAGGCAGGCGATGACTTTGACAAGTTGAAAGACTTCAACCTCATGTTGAAGACCATTACCCTCTCAATAGAAGAGTTGGAACCCACAAACCCCAATGATCCTGTTCTCAAAACTTTTCAAAAAGTTTCCAGTACATTCAACTGTCTCTTCAACAAAGCTTACCTTCAACAACGGTAGATTATACACGGTTTTACCTAGATACATTCTCTGGTGTCTTTAACAAGACTAACCTTCAGCACTAGTAGATTATACACGGTTTTACCTAGATACATTCTCTGGTGTCTTTAACAAGACTAACCTTCAGCACTAGTAGATTATACACGTTTCGTATATAATTTTAATAGGGCCATTTAAAAACTGGTTGACGATAATTTGTCACTCTCTTTGCAGGAATTTAGTGAAAGGGTTGCTAAGAGTATTGCTTCAGCCTGTTGCTAGAGGAATCAAATTGTTTATTTTAGAAAAATTAATAGAAGCAAAAAGCAGCATCTTTATTCCTGCAAGAGATTTGAGGATTTGGTTATTGATTTTAACTTTTGTTTTTAATAAATCATTAGATAAGATAAACAATTTTATATCTATTTAAAATTGTTTGTGGTGCTCTTATTCACTTGTGCCTGATATTTAATAGATTGTTCAAAAATTTAAAGTGTTTTTAGTAACATTTATGATAATAAACCTGCTCAAGCCTTTTGTGTCTTTAAGATATATTTTTATAAGTGATTAAATATGAAAAAGATTGTTTTTAATTGAAAATAAATATAAAAACATGTTATACATAATTTTTACTTTAAAGTTAGTGTATTAAGCAATACAAGCCTCGTTCTAGAACACCAAACACCACCGTTATTTCTATAAACTTAATTCAGATATTGTTCAAATTTTAATGTGGCCATTATCACTAGTTTTAAATGTTATCATTGTGATATATTTGTTATTTTAATTATATTATTTCTTTATACTACCCTTACTAAATGAATATGGAAAGTTAAGTAATTGTATTTTGTCAATAAAGAGTTTAATTTTCTTAGAAAAGTGTTTATTTACCTATCACTTGCGGCTTTACTAAATATTTCTCAATATGCTGTGTCTTTTCCATTTTTTATGTACAAAATTTCAAGCACTTTTAAAAAAACATATTATGTTAGCAGAATAAAGAGTACAACCTTGCACATAATACAATCCGAAGGTGAAAAATAAAATGTCTCAAATATACCTCGAGGTAAAAAACAAATTTCACCATTTTATTTTAACTTCATGTGGCGACTTCTCATTCCCTTGTTTACTTAAGAGGCAGAGGAAGCCTTC
The DNA here is from genome assembly GCA_039000515.1 of Timema cristinae. Taxonomy (NCBI): domain Eukaryota; kingdom Metazoa; phylum Arthropoda; class Insecta; order Phasmatodea; family Timematidae; genus Timema; species Timema cristinae. The sequence goes on along the minus strand of JBCFYV010011172.1, from coordinate 20,091,932 downwards.
TTTTTAACACAATCACTTGGGGATCTGCCTTGGTGATTTTTTTAATATCAGTAACACAAGCTCAGACAGAAGCAGATTTACACTCGGCCCGGGCCTAGGGGCGGCACATTTTGGATAACATTTTAATTTTAATATTGTTTTTAATAATTATGTTTATGGCATGTGCATGCCTGATTTTCTTTCATAGAAATATGTACTCTAATACTAACTCCCCCCCAAGGCCCTTGAAAAAATTGGGGGGAGGGGGATATTATAATTGTGCCTAGGGGCGCAAAAATTTTAAATCTGCCACTGAGCACAGATTCTCCAACATTGACCAACTGAATTACCAGTTCAGTGACACGAAAGGGTGGAGATCCTTTTCCCTTTGTTTTGATCTTATGTTTATTATAAGTAGGGGGCGGATTTTGCCCTAAATGCCTTTTTGATTCCTATGCTTTAAAAGTAGGTTTTTGAGGTATAAGGTTTTTTTCATTTGATTGTGAAGATAGTTTGATAACTTTTATAGTGCCTATAAATGCCTATTTTACAAATAGGAGCCTTAAAGTGCCTTTTTTATAGCCCTCATTTCCTCACACCCTCTTTTTTTCTTTCTAAATACTTCCGGCACCCCGCCCCCTCTACTCCTCTTTCACGCCATAGGTCACTCCACATGGATACTCATGATAGGTAGGAAAAACCCATGTGGCCAGCGGTATTATAGGTTCAAACTGGTCAGACTGTCGACAAAGAATTTATTCTAGCTCACAGCAGTGTCAGTTCATTCAGTGGTTATGTATATTACGCTGTTGTTAGATGTGCATATCTGTTCATTAATATTTATTTATATTGGACTCGGTGTAAATTACTGAACTAGTAGAAAGTGCCTAAAGAGAAATAGTGTAAAAGTGTATTATTCAAACAGTGGATTGGTGCTGATAGGAATTTCACAACGAATGGCAAAATATATTTTTTTCAGGCATGTTCCAAAGAGGTAAGTTAGCTTTTCAAAAGGGGAAATAGAATTATTAATTTTGAAAGTCAAGGTTTTTATTACAGATTTTTTAAAAAAACACGATTATTTGCTGTCGTTCAAATTAGGTTTTATTTATTATTGAATTTCAACGGCAAAGTGAAAATATTTACCAAAGCGTAACAGGACCATCTTTAACAAAAAAATAGTTCTCTTGTTAGGTGATTCTTTGTTAATTTGTAGAATTCACATATATTATTGGATGAAAATTTGAATATATAATATTTAGGTAAAATGCTAGAAGTATCACCCAGAACAACACAAAAATAATGAGACATATGAAGAATTCCAGAAAGAAAACAAGATATCAACAATTTTACCTAAAGTTAACGATGCAGATAGAACCCAAGAGCAATTTTTTGCTGACTTATGCTCTGCGATGGTAGCTACAACTATTCCTTGGAAGAAGCTGGAGAGTTCGGAATTCAATGCTTTTCTCAACAAATATACCAGACGAATAAACTCTGAGGAAACACTACTTGCATTCAACCTATTTATCTGTAAGTTTTTACAATAAACATTTTTTTTAAATTTCGTTTAAGACAGTTGAGAAGATATTGGAAAATCATTCTTCTGGGTTACTATTGATGAAACCACTGGCATAAGTAAAAAGCAATTTTGGAAATCTTCCTGGAGCAATCACAGTTTTAGAAGCGAGGGATTTGCCTCGTGTGAAAGCTGTGAAGATAATGCAGGGAATAGAAGAAAACCTGAATCAGGCTTCTGGCTCAGTTGGCACAGCCATTGTCGACAAATTTAACAGAGTATTGCAGTGAAACCCTGGGTGGAAAGTGATGGCAAGTATTGCAGACATCTTGGAAGGGCAAACTAGATCACTCCCAGAAGTCAAGCTTAGCTCAGCTGAAATAGCTTGTCTGAAGTTTTGCCCAATGACTTCATGTGAAGTTGAGAGAAGTTTCTCACACTATAAAAACATTTTGTCAGACAACAGAACAAAATTTACATCTAAAAACCCTGAGAAGTATTTGGTAATTAACGCTAATAGTAATTAATTTGTGTTTATAGAAAGTGTATGCTGGATTTTAAGAATGAATAATAACAATTTTGAGTGTTTTGGTTCTTTTTTTTTTTCATTACTATGCCTATTTATGTGCCAATTTTTGAAATTTTTAGTGCCTATATGCCTGCCTTTACTTAAATTCTTAGTGCCTATAAATCCACCCCCTAATTATAAGACACTCGCAATGGTTCCCTTTGTTGGTTACATTTTTAAAAAGGCAGAACAAGCATTGAATAGTTTTTAATATTGATAGTCAAAAAGAGAATACACATAATACAAAAGACACCCTTCAGCTTACAGGTAAGTTCCAGTATGATACAAAATATATCTATGTAGAAATATTACAGTTTTTTACTCTCTTGACATTTTGAAGAGAAAGTATTGCAATTGTCAAAAAAAATCTAAATGGAGATTTTGATAAATGTTGATGTTTCATGACCCCTCTCCCCCCGAAACAATAAAAAAAGTGGTTTTCGCAATGTTGTCTGTACCTCGGGCTAAAGCAGAAACTAATTTACCAATTGTGCTTAAACTTTAGCTGTATCCGAATAGTCTACTTATGTGGTGTTGCCTTGACTTGGGCCCATATTAATTGCATTGGCAATAATGTGATCAAAGTGTAGATCTGTCCAAATAGTCGCAAAGTATACCTATGCACCCTGCTCGAGCCCATCTTGAGGTCTTGGTTGGTCATCATGGACATGAAGGCCATCAATCATGTGCTGGTTGTGGTGTTTGACTGGAAATTGTTTTAGTATTATCGTTTTGTCCACTAGAGCACTGGCCTACGTTTTCCGCCATTTTAAATAAGTAGCCCAATAGTGTTGCCATTAAAATAGTTCGATGCAGTCTTCGCTATGAACAGTGCGAGAAGTGTAAAATCATTAAGTCTCAAACTCAAGGGTCTGACAAGGGAGCCTTGGACTCTTCGGATACAGCCTTAATATCTGGGGTTTTTATGAGTTCCCCTATGAGGGGTTTTTGTAATTAGATACATAACCATAAATTTAAAGTTTACTGAAGGGCAAAAAAAGAAAAAATATGATTTATCAAATTTTACTATAATATTGATTAAATTTATATCTAGGCACTGTTTATCATTATAAATAAAATGGGGAATTTTCATCATTTCCCCGCAACTATTTTATATACGAAATAACTTATCAATGTAAAGTTGTAGTACTATTAAATATTTAAATCTTTTATTGGAAATATATTTATAAAACCAATAGTCTCTTAGCTATAAGCAATTATATATATACTTTTTAACTGAAGTCTTTGAAATTGAATTTGATTCTTATTCTCTTTGTTGGACAAGTATTATTTTTCTCTTATCTCAATTTTTTCTGTAACAATGTTCCTAGTTCCTGATGCCATAGAGTAACATTGTATAATATATCTTTGGTGTAGTGTTTCTACAATAATGTATAGATCTATTTTGTTTCATTATTTTAATGAGTTTTTCAGTGAAAACTGTTAGGCTGTACATATATCACAAGGAGTTTTCAGTAGTTTGGGAGAAAACATCGCATTATATTTGGTCTAACACAGTATTTGATCACGTTTTTTATAATATTATTGAAGGATTTGATAGATCAAGTCCAGTCCACTCCATCCGGACTACACCAATGGGTTATGGATGAAGAAGTGATAATTTAAATTAAATGTATCCGCATTTGTGTGGAAGAAGAGTAAGAAACTATTATTTAAGGAAAAAATTTAATTTTAAAACATTCTGGGATTAGACCTTCCCCTGCCCCAAACCTTTCAATCATGAACAATACATCTTGGGGGGGGGGGGGGGGGGGCGTTACACTGAGAATTTTAGGGCTCCCTACCCCTCCCCATCTGCTTTATATATATATATATAATAATGTGGGTGCGGAATTTTAAAGATAATTTTAAAAAAAGTTTAATATTACAGTTATATTATGTTTGATAGCTGATACATCTAATTGTTGACTAACTTTCTATTATTAGATTATCTAATGATGACACTTTTTATGTATAGTATAATATTATAATATTCTTGTCACTTTGAACGCAGAAAAGGTTTTTATTACATCATAAAGTCAATACTGCGTTATATGTTGTGTTCTATAGAGAGTAAGACTCGATGGTTGAAGACAAGTCGTGTAGCATCGTAGCTTGCATGTAATTTTTAATCATAGCAAGCTTGTTGATAGCTCTCTCACCTTCAACTGTTATTGGGAGGATGCAAAATATTCTAAGTGCTATGTACACCTCTGTAAAAATACCTTCTAGTTGCAGCATATTTATTGCATTTAAAACATCAAGGGGACCAGTGACAGCGCTTGCAAAGTGTAAAAAAAGAATCCTTGACTAAATATCTAATAGTTTTTTTATTCAAGACTTCTAGATAAAAAAAAAAGTGCTTAAGGACAGCCGAGGCCTGATACACCGGCCTTGACTAAGGGTCCTGAGTTTGATTCCTGAAATGGTCGAAAAGTTTATCGTTTGTGAAGTGTGAATTACCCCTTTCAAAGTAATTAATTAATGGTCAGGGGCTAGATGTTGTGTCTCTTCTAGATTTAAATTGGTTTATAAGTCGTATGCTGGTATAAACTCAGTTTGTTTAGAAAGTGTATGTTAAATTCCTCTAATAAATGAAGAAAAAAAAACACTGTACAGTCTATTGCAAAAGTGACGCCTGGGAGTAGTTATTCACATGTGGTTTTCATCAGCTTTCAAGGAGGGTATATTTCCTCATAGTTACCTTCCTAATTGCTACTCCTATGTGTTTGTCATCATAATGTTGGACAAGTTTATTAAGTTTAATCAAAATAGAATGGTAAACATGTTTAGAATTCAGGGAATGTTGATGGCACAAAATAAAGTTTCAACTTTACTATGTTATATCCCCCCCTCCGAATCTATTGACGCATCATACATTCAACCTAATGGAATTTCCCAGCTATATTCTTACATGCTTGAAGCTTAAAATTAGATTCGAGTCAAATCCACTTTTTTATGAAACCAAATCTCCAATTTAACTTCAATTCTTGAATACAAATTTGAAATTTGAATATTGTAGAAATTATGAACATAATTAAATACAAGAGAAAATATAAATACTAACCAAATGTTAATATTCTTTCTTATAATACATTCAGTTAAGTGTGTAGGGTCTTTGGGTTAAGTTCATCCTTTAATTATAATTAGTTCTCAAACACTATTAGAGCTTTAAAACAAATTTCATTTGAGAAATGAAAAATTCTTTTTTAAGAATCTGAGTCTCAAATCAGAAGTTTTCTCGAATATCCAAAGATTCGAGAATCTTTTCCCTATTTAAAATGAAATTTAAAAATATTGGGTGACACAAATATCCAAGGAATATACTGAGCTAAGTCAGCTAATGAAAAGTTGCTTTATGATAAGCCCTTGACAAGTTATATTTTTCCTTAAGGAGAATATTTTTTATCGCCACATCTTTCTAGCTTTTCATGTTAAACGCATATAAGATAATTTCTCTAATAGGGTAGAGATGCAGAAGGAAATATTTTAGAGGTAATCTACCTGCAAGTAGAATAATTACATAAATAAATTGATACATAGAGAAAAGTTAGGTTTTGTGTCTTTAATTATAAAATCAAAATGCATTATAATACTTTATCTTACAGGTTCCTATAGTTTGATTTATTGGTATATATGCTAAGCAAACAAATATAGATACATATTTACAATCTTTTTATAAAGAATATCAGATTATTTAAATAATACATCAAATTAATATTAATACAGGACAAGATATTTAATATTACGCATTTGTTATTAATTTCAGGATTTCTTTAGCGCCACTAAAAAATTATAATATATTTATTTTATATATTATATTTATATTAATATATATATATATATATATATATATATATAAACCTACCAACTTCAATGAAAGTGTAAATCAAGTTGCATTTTTTGGCTTTTTTTAAGGATCAAATAGCCAAAGCTATTATTTATGCTTTTATAGGGATTACTCCATCTACATATCATATTCTTAAAATTGAAAAATGACACCTGGACATGGGTTCGATTCCCGTGTCCAGGTGTGTTTTCAAGTTTCAGAATATTTTTAAGGACTTTTGTTTAGTTTTGTCTTTAGTAAGAAATTGCTATATTCTTTATAAGTTAAGTGATTTTTTTATTTTATTTAAATACGCTACATGCCTAAGTGCCTAATAGTAAACTCATTATCAACGGTTTCTAGCCTGTAGTCTAGTCAGTTTAGTAAACTGTATCCAACATAATCTTTCCCCCTTTAATGGCTAACTTGCACACTTTCTGTTATCTGTTCCTCCTCTCTCTTTGTTGGCCTCCCTTCTTTTTCCTACATACTTGATCTCCATAATTTTCTTTGGCATTAGCTTTTTTTTCATCCTCATTACATGTCCATACCATCTCAGTCTTGCTTCCTCTACTATCTCATGTAGTCCCTGTATCCCCCACTCTTTCCCAGATAACTTCATTCCTAATCTTGTTTCTCCTCGTGACAGCTAACATGTTCCTCACAAACTTTATTCCCAAGACCTCCACTTTCCTAGTTTTTCTTACATTCATTGTCCTTGTTTCTGCTACATGTGTGACAATAGGTACAAAGTACGTCCTGTACAACACTTCTTTTCACTTTGAGAGCACTTCTCTTCTCCATAGTAGGGCTCTTACACGCCTATAGAACAGTTCTCTCTGCTGCTTTCTTCTCATTAGATCCTCGCTATTCCCACCCTTCACCTCAATCACACTCCCCAAATATTTTGCACTCTGTACCTTTCTCTTAAAACTCATATTCTACCTGATAAAACACCCTCAAGTTTCATGTCTGGAACAACAATGTGATGATGGAAGAAGTGATATGTATCTTTGTACTGATCAGCTGAATCTCTGGTTCAGTGGTTTTATTAGCCTTTTCACTGAAGTAGTTTACAATTGACACTATTCAAATGTGACTTTCCAATCATGAGTTAAATACAAAAATAAGTGTTCAGGCCTGAGTGAATCATTCTGTACTTCCTATATGGGGGGGAAACATGGGTAGTCTGAGGGGTACCCCAGTAAAATTGGCTATTTAAAAAGGGTTTTTATAGTTAAATACTAGCATCATTAGCATCATCCATTTCCAGCCTGCCGCCAGGTCAGTTTAATAAAATGCCTTCATCTTCCTCTGTCCTTTTATGGAAGGTTAAATACTAATACAAAACTTAAAATGATGCAAACAATATCATAGCTTACATAACTCCCTTTTCTTCTTGCTGAGGCAATACGAACTATGGGAAACCACTCTCCCCATATCTACTCTAAAGTTCACTTATTTTCATGGAGTGAATCACAGATAGTTCTAAACAAATATCTGCCTCCAAGGCTTGTTATTAATTTTATTAATTTCTGTTTTGTATTGTTTATAGGTCCATCAACATATTATAGAATCTCATTACTCCTGTGTTCACCGTCTGTTCAACCTGAACCAGATGGCTACTATGGTAGTCAGATGAATCAGACACCACATCCCCACCAGCATCTCCATGTTACCCCAAATGTCCACATCTTCCATGTCCAATGTCTGGAGTATTTTACTCGGGAGTTTCATATGACAATATAGGATGTCACATTCCAAGTTAGTTCTGTTCAAACCGTACATCGCAAAAACAGAGCCCTGAAATAATAAAAAAAAATAGTTGAAATACTTACATGTAAATAAAACTGTTTTATTTACATACACATTTTAATAACATACATATCGTACCTACTAGGGCTGTCATTAAAGTCAAAGGACATATCTCCTTCACTTATAGACTTCAGCAGCCAAAATAGCATTTGCCTCTTTAAAACATTTCGAAGAAGAAAGCAAGCTTCACAACAACAAAAACCTTTATTTTCAACTTTGGCTTGGACTTAGCTCTATATGTTTCAATCTTAGTTTTGGTTTTAAAACGTGACCTTCACACATAGCTAGTTTTTACATCCATTACCGTTTCCCTAGGCCTGTCATATGCCTTATAATCCAACTTAAGATTAAGACATGCACAACCTTCAGACCCCAGCTGGTAATTCATTACTATGAAAGGGTAAACCTACATTTCACCAACGATAAAATTTTCGGCCATGTTGGGAGTCGAACCCGAGACCCTTAGCTCAGCAGACAGACACACTACTGACTGAGCTAAGGTGTCAGATACACCCACACACAGCTAGTACAGTAACTGATTTAATCTTAAATACAGAAAAGAAACGTTTTGGGGGAAAACAATCCTAGAAATCTCTCGTCAGAAAATACAGCTATGATAGCCAAGTTCGCAGTTCTGCAAACTAACCTCAGATTTACTTATTTATTTACTTACTTACGCCATAGAATTAGGAACTCAAAAGTTCATTGCCACACTTATAAAAGTACGCCACCAATTCCTATATTGAGCTAGTTCTATCCAGTCCAACTCATTACACCTTATCTCTTTCAGGTCTATTCTAATGTTATCCTCCCATCTGTGTCTAGGTTTTTCCAATGGTCTCTTCTCATTGGGTTTGCCAGTCAGTATCCTGAACAAGGTTCTAGACTCTCCCATTTGCGCTGCATGTCCTGCTCACCGTAATCTACGAGACTTGATTATCCTAACAATGTCTTGTGGTGAGCACAGGGTATGTAACTTATCATTATGTAACCTCCTCCACTCCGCAATAGTCTCATCCCTTTTTGAACCAATCTTCTTGAGCAGCTTATTTTAGAACACCCTACTTTGTTTTTTTTCTCTCATCATTTAAGATAAGAGACCAAGTTTCACACCCATATTTATTCATCTCTTAATTCTTTTGGCTTAGCATGTCACTGAGCTATCCAGGCTCTTACTATTCCAAGGGTTGTACATCTCTCATATTTTAAGGCAGTCTCTTGTGATTGACGTGCGAGATTGTCCACTACTTAGAGCTAACAGAAACACAGCTACAACGAATGACTCTGTATTGGATTTTATGTTGCCGAGTGTACAAGTCAAATCACATAATCCTCCTTAAATTACGAGTAATGCATAAACCTTGTTACAGCATGAATCCTGGGTAGCTCAGTGATACTGAATTTGTGTGCCAAACCAAAAGTCTCGGGTTTAATTCCTGTGTGCAAGAACAACACATATTTGGGAGTGGGGAGCTATCTGTATCAAATGTTTATTTCAAAACATTACTTAGTCAATTAGCCCGATATAAACCCACCTGGAAAGCGGCTCGAAAGTAGCTGATGTGGAAGAGCCACCGCAGCAAGTACGGAGTGTCACGGAAGAAGATGTTGAACCCAAACATGGATAGAAGACAGGCAAGCATGGGGCCTAGGAACACTGCAATCTAGTTAACAAAATAGAATTCAAAAGTACAATTAACAATCAACCAATCTTATCCAAATTAATATGAACCATTGTAACAATAAAAGTGCTCTTTCCTCTTAAAGTACAATAGTACAGTAGGTAAAGTATAGCAGTCTTACCTTGACAAACTATATACTATGGCCCTACCTTATAAGCTTCACCATAGTTTAATAATTCAAGGTAAGCTTGCTACCTCACAGGTTAAAAAAAAAAAGGTTACATTACAAATTTATGAAGGAAGAGGAACAAATCCACACAGGTGAAAGTAATATGTACTTACGATAGTAAAAGCTAAATTATTAATTAGTTATGAAACAATCTATATTGTTATGTATTTAGACCATAGCAGAATCAGGTGTGATGCTGACTTAGATTCTACCAGCCAGGGTTCGACACCCAACCAGGTGCACCAATGGTGTTTATCTTCTAAATTTGGTTTGCTATTTTCTTGAATAAGATAGTATAGTAAATTTATTTAATATGCTATTTTTTGTTTCGTATGAATCTGCACAAAACTTATTAAGAACCAAAACTTTTTTACTGTGTTTGGTAAGGAAAATGCTTAAAGAACCCTAATTGACAATCAGTGAAATATATTAATTTTAATGAACCATTGTATGTAACAAAGTTTGCAAGTCATATGCCTCAAAACCAATTATATTAATGATCTTCTTACATCACTGTACCAGACAACAAACTTTATTCACCAGAAATTAAATATGATGAATTCTACTAATGACAATATAATATTTTAGTATTACTGAAAAATATATCAGACAAAAATCCAAATAACTTATCAGAATATTCTGGCCAATGCTTCAACAATTGTTAATTCATTCTTTAAATGGAATATAATGGCATCTGGACGACGCCCCAGATAGCTCAGTGGTTAAAGCATTTGTGTACTAAGCCAAAGGTCCTGGGTATGATTCCAATATCCAGTTATAATTTTTTAATTGAAATAATATATTTTGATGTGGCTATAACCGTACATTACAGCAATACAAGTTTGACTTTTTTTAAAATTAATCCATTATTATTTAGAGGAAATATGTATGTTGGGCATGGGGAGTACCTTGATTGGTGTGGTGACGCCCACCAGGAACCCTGCGCCCTGCGCTGTCAGACTGACGGTAACACCCAGCATGATGAACAAACCCATCCTTTGGGGCTCCATAATCTGATCCGTCAAAAGGTACGAGATTACCAGATACATTAGAGATGATATCACCTGGAGACACACGAAAATAAACATCTCACCTTGGTGGGAAAGTTTTTGGGATTAAGAAGGTTATATTTTGAGGACATGTATTTGCATGTGCATGAAAGGAGAGTGGAAAACAATTATGGAAAAACCATTCTCAATACCAACTTGAGATTCAAATCTTGATTTCCGTGTCATCGGCAGTCTTGTCTACTGCAAGAGTAGTTCCTTGGACAATGTGGCCACCGAAGCGAGGAGGAGTGTGTTATTAAGACACTTGACAACTTGATGAATGAATACAACACAAGCTCAAGAGGTGTTGTTTAAACCAGGGCTCGGCAACTGGTTGATCGTGATCGACCGATGAAAGGTGGAGAGGAGAACCGATGTGTGATCGATCGTGGTACCTTTGATAAGGGTTATAAATCAATCAGGGCCAAAAGAGGTTGCCGACCCCTGGTTTAAGCTATAGAGGGCAGAAGAAAAAGCCGTTCAGAAAAACATGAAATAAGTCAAGTGGTCACTGGCCAAAGCTTCTCAAGCAAAAAGTAGTTGTATTCTTTGTCAAATGTAAAGAGGCCTTTGTATGTGTGAATATAAATATAAATGTATTGTTTTGTGTCTGACTTACTGTCACTGTATTCAGGGAGAGAATAGTATGGAGTGTATTCTTCCCCCACTCCTCACTCTTCCAACAAAGATGATGCCTAAGTGATCACTGCCGATTAGGGGGGGCGTGGGGTACAAAGCGGGGCTGAGTATAAAGGGAGAGGAGGGGGGTTCATTTTCCAATCTTTAGGTCTTTTTGCAGGCGCATGATTCGAGAGGATCCACAATCATTACAAAGTTATGACCTATTCTGGGGGTTAAGGAATTGGGAGAATAGCTTAAGGGGCCATCTCAGAGCTAATTAACCAAGATATTAGATGAACCAGAAATCGCATAACAGTGCTATTTCCTGTTCTTTTCACTTGACAACATCAAAATTGAGATCAGTGAGATGATTTGTTTATTTTCCCCCCAAGATGGTAAAACGGTTTTCACTGGTCTTAATTCTGTTGTTGTTTTTAAAATTAAGACTACAGGAAGCTCCAATGCAATACAACACCTGGTCCCAAACATAATAACCATCTAAATTATCTCTTATCCATGGAGTGAGACAAGCTCTTTAAGAGGAATTACACCTGTATTAGAGTTAGAAAACCATGGTCATTACTCGCATGTGGAAACCCACCTGCTATCTTGTTTCCCCTTATGACAGCTTATATGCACCTCAAAACAAAACAAGTGTTCAATATTCTTAAAACAACAGTAAGTGAACGTTCTAACATTTGAATTCTTAAGAATAAACAAATATTTTTTAAATATTATAAAAACTTCTACATAGTCTTAAATAATTTTTCAAATTTATAGTGGTTTTTTACTACCTGTTCGGGTTATAGGAATATTGTAAGATCCAGGAAGATAAAAAACAGTTATTAGATTTAAAATAATGATAATTAATCTTTTGTTGGTTCTAAAAGTACAAACAAACCTTGGCGTAATTTGTTTTCACAGTGCAAATGGAGCTCACCTGTATAGGAGCCTCTATAAGAATGACTGACAGCAAGTATGGAGGCAAAGAGTACCATCTGTTGAAATGTTCTCGGGTAAGCATTTGAAACTCTAGAGGGACTGGAAAAAAAAAACAAAAAAAACAAGCCCTTATCAAATTATACCAAAAACCTGAAGTTCTGAAAATGAATATTGTTCCACGCACAAGTGTTTATGATTAAATTTGGACTAATATTAATGCAGACACAGTCACATATCTAAGAGTCGGGATTCATTTCAAGGGGGAGGGAGGGTTCAAAGCAATCGATAGTATCCTAAGCAATGTAGGCATGCAGCTAGGATTCAATTTTGGGGAGGGGTGGACAAAGGGCTTGCGGCTATTAAATTAACACACTACTCAGCTTCTGCAGTGCCGTGAATACCTCTGGGGGTCATGGTAGTGGGAGTACATACAATATGATACATGCTGTTACAGGGCTGTAGGACTTGAGTGCATGTAATGTGTACCCCCTGGGCTACTTGAACGGTTTCACAAGGTATGAAACATATCACTGTGTTGTATTAATATATATTTTAATTGTTTTTTATTTGATATACAAATTAATGAAGATGTGTGTTTAATCTAAACTATTTCTAAACCAGTATGACTAGGTAAGTGTGATGGCTAGTTTAAACCAAGACATTTATAGGCCTTTCTTTCCTCTATCACAGCTTTGTTTAGTTCAAACTTTATTAAAATTTGGCAATATCCGTTTATACTTTACAAGATATATGTTTTTTTTATGAAGAACTGTAAAGGGTATGTTTGTTAGGTAATGGGGGGAAAAGGGGTCTGAAAAATGTTCCAATAGTTCATAGGTATTATGATAGTTAACGACTTGATGGCTGCATCTTTATTTTTAATTTAATGTCTTGAAAAGATTAATTTAGTGTTGTGTTAGTTGACAGGTCAAATTAGGTAAGGAGCCCCTCAAGACTCTTTCCCTCGGCTATGTGTCTGTGTTAAGGTGATGGACTAAGTTTCACCTAAATATTAATGTAAAAATCCTATTTATTTTATGTGCAAAGGCAGTTTAATGATCATTATAAAACAGATTGTATGAATAGTTCTCATTAATATGGTCAACTCTTTCATAATGTGACCTTCTGCCATCACCTTATACAGATCAAAAAAATGGGGGGGAAGGGTCAAAAAGGTTATCATGTGAGCAAAGCAAAATAAAACAAGGTTTTTCTAAATTATAATAGAGAATACAATAGTATAAACAGTAACAAAGCCCTTTTTTTAACCCATTCCCTGGCACAGGCATTACTGTATGTCTTTATTTTCCCAAACGTTCCCTGGAATGGGTGCGAATCAATGTTTCATTGCATTAAGTGACTGTAATGCCATCTATCAACGAACCTCTGAACTTTTAGCCAGTCTGAATACTTCATATTGAAGCTGATAAGATAAAGCTTCAAGTTCAATGCTATAATATGACCATTAATAAAGTAATAAATGGAAAAATAAATGAGTTGCGAAAATATTTGTCAGATAAGAGTATACGAGTATAAAAATGGCTGCCAGGCCTACGCAGATTGCAGTGCTACACACACGCCAGGGAATGGGTTACTATACAAATCAGTGGAACTCCCTTAAAAACAGAAATCTTAAAAAAACAATGTTGCCAGATTTTCTTCACTAACAATACTCATTTTAACAGTAATAAATGTATATTAATTTCATCTCAATGCATCATCTACTATTAATAATATTTTATTTGTAATTTCAGGGCGATGAGGGAAGGGGGGGGTTTAAACCATGAATCCTTTTGCCCCTGCACCTATCCCCACCTTAGATGCAGCCACGCATTTCAATGCGATCAAGAGCCCTTGGTTGTTGGTTTTAAATATCAAATCAACATCTTTTGGGAGTGATCTCCAGCAGGCTCCTATTCAAATCCCAGCCAAAAACTTCCAAACAAAGATTTACCAGACTTCAAAATTAATGAACAGGAGTAAACCAATTAACAGTTTGTTTATCAACCAATCACTATTTTTACATCATTTGGATCCTACTTTATTCAATATCGGATACTATATATTTTTTCTTGTGCAGTTGAGGAATTAAAAAATATATTTAAATAAATGGAACAAGCCCCTTATTCTAGAGTGTATTCATGAGTATCTCGAGTGGTTTCCCCAGTATAATTGAATGGGAAAAATAATTCAAATTGTTCCAGAATGTGGTGAGGAATCGCCTTAATGAGAATGAAACATTTTAAAATAATTGAGTGTTGGCCAAAATAGGGAAACAAAATATTTTAAGGCGCTATAACAGTCAAGCCGAAATTCCTAAACACCAGAAACCAAATGGGTCTAGAACCATACTCGCTGGAGCTGTCTGGCAGTAGGAGAATAAATAGGGGAGGAGGAAAATACAAATGATAAAATGTGTTGCGAGACCCCTATTAAATTAGGTACATCATTGGATTCGCAAATATCCATTCTACGCTCCTAAGCCAGTTTCCTTTCGTTTCCCGGGCAGAGAGGTCTTATTAATCAACCAAAATATGTGGATTTTGGACCTTTCAGAGTAGAAAATTTTAACTTTTAAACCATGTATTCAATCAATTCTATATATGTATAGGGTCATATAAAAATAGTTTTGTAATAATTCCAGTAAACATAGAACTCATGTATTCCAACTAGTTTTATCAATATTCAACTTAAGTGTAATAAAGGAGTGGCATTATCTCAGATACCTACACTGTAACCATAATGTTAAGTGGAAAATACATTTTACTAAGACATTAATTACAAACTATAGGGTGACCTGGTGGTCTAGGGGTAAGGTGTTGGACCCTTGTGCTGGGGGTCCGGGGTTCAATCCTCTGTCCCGGCACAGATTTATCTGATTACCAAACCCTTCCTTCACCTCTGACAGACATGTATTAATCACAACTTGTGAATGTGTGGAATTCCAGGCCTATACCGTGGTTTGGATTCCACGTTAAATTGTAGGTCCTCCATTTCATCTCACAATCACCCTACCATTACATATTAGCGTAAGTGCGTACAGCCCAAACGGGTAGTAAGGCGCAGTGCTATTGACCATCCTAGACATGCTCTTAACAAAAGGTAATCATCTAATGTTTATAGGTCTATATCAAGTAAATAAAAATAAAACAACTCACCCGGTATAAATTTATGATAGCCATAGGTGACCTAGCAACAGTATTTCTCAAGGTGCTTAGTGGTACTAATTAGTTTACTCTGTAATAATTGTAGTAATATTGAAGCTGTGCACTTACACATGAGCATGACTGACATCTTGCCGGTGTAGACGAGGAACAATGTGGAGCCATAGATGTAAACATAGTTAGCTAGCACAGTGTTCCCGTTGTTCCCGACACCCTTGTATAGATAGCCGAATAGGAGGCCTATCAGCAAGTGTGCAAGTACTCTTACCGTAACATTCGACTGGAACATATGAAGCAAACTAAGTAATCTCTGTGTCTTCATAGACACATCAACCAGTATTCACATATATGTACAGAAGTCTTCTTAGACATAAAATATGCATCACAAATTAGTTGTGTCTAAATTCTAACAATTAAATCGATTTAAAACAGCTTAATTCACACAATAACTCAAAACCTCCAGGTGTTATTGAAAGAGTAATGGGGGGGGGGGGGAGAGAGAGAGGGGGGGATACCCTACAATTATCTCAAATGGGACGCTAATACCATAAGAGAAACGGTAAAGTGATTTATTCAGAAAAATAAAAATCCACATTTGGATCTATTAAGGCTGAATTGTAAGGCCTACTTTGATTTTCTTAACAAATGGTCATCAAAGCATCATTTAGAAAATACTTTTTTTTTGCAGCCAAAATTGATATCTATCAAAGGTTACAGCTGCAGATCACATGACTTGACACATGAAGACACAAAAAGTAGATCTAGTGACTTATCTAGCTATCTGAGATGCCCATTCCTAAGAAAATTGGTCTATATTTATATGACCTTGATAGCTGTTCCTTTTATAATATCATTAGTGTAATTCAGTAGATAAAAAAATTACCCTTTTTTTACCCATGTTAAAAAGAAAATGGGTTTATTCTGTCTTTCTAGATAGTCAAGCGCTAGCAATGTCCACATCTCCACCCTTGGGCCCTATTGCCCTCTA
This sequence comes from Timema cristinae, assembly GCA_039000515.1. Taxonomy (NCBI): domain Eukaryota; kingdom Metazoa; phylum Arthropoda; class Insecta; order Phasmatodea; family Timematidae; genus Timema; species Timema cristinae. The sequence continues at coordinate 20,075,607 of JBCFYV010011172.1, read as the reverse complement.
TAATCTTTTATCGTGAAGGACCTCTGGTTCGAGTCTCGGTGGGGGTATTCAAAATATGAAGTTAATATCTTGCCATTACTGAGAGATATTTTATAACAATGAAATAACCAAAACTAGTTAAATTCAATTCTTCTTGATATAAAAAAATACATGCTACTATTATGATTTATGTCTCTTGTAATTGAACTGATTCTTAGTTATGTTTTCAAAATGGACAGGCTCTTAGTTCTAGGGGAGGGGGTACGTGGTAGATGGACCCATTACCACTTTAAATAAAAATAATAATAATTTTAAACTAACTGAATAACACAAACAATGTAATGGGAATAATTATCTTTGTCATATGAATAAAATACTTTAATCATTTAAGCATATATTTTCATTTTTCTGAGTAAAAGACTTGATTGGTTGTATCCAAATAATCTCAAAGATCTTTGGAAGGATCCTTGAGTTCTATACTTGATGGATTCACATTCACCACACACTTCCTACCAAACACTGCGTCAGCCTATTCACCGACAATGAGCCGTGTTATATCCTTGGGACTGCAGTGCTACCACCCACCAAGATCTTAGCTACTATATCAAACGCCATCTATTAGCCCCAATGAAAATTAATATGTTGTTTAAAATCAGCACCATTTTATTGTTTGTGTCGACTGTTTTTAAATTGTTTTATACAAATTAAAGAATGCCAATAAAAAAAATTTGCTACTTTGGGTGATAAATAAATGTTAGGCGTGGATCAATTTATCAACTTTTTAAATAATCAACTTATTCATATTATAGAATGTGTCTGCTTTAGCGGCCCGTATAATTTAAAATGGTGGGTAATATAAAGTTCTGAGCTCTAGCAGGTGAAAATAGAATAATAAACTAATTGCACCAAGGACGTGTCAACGATGTATTGCTTCCATCCTTGGACATGAATGGCGTTTGAGGGGTGTATCGGCCCCCCTTGGTGAAATTTCGGACAGGCTTACACCACTCCACATCCTTTAAAATGCAAACACCAAGGGTACACGTCAAGGCGATGACGCATTAGTGGAGAGTTTGGATACAATCATCATTTCTTAAACAGTACTAGGTGAGCCCCGGTTACAAACATTATTGGGGTGGTGGGGGCGTGGTCCCCCTGCTAACGACGCCAGTGCAATATGAAACATGTTATACTCACATAATCTCTCCTCATTATGACAAGGTTACGCAAGTAGATAATTAGGAATTGATCCCACACAGAGGCGGGCTTGTTGATACTTATAGCCACATCTTCCCCTTCGTCCACTATCGCTCCATTATTCTGTGTTGGGTCCTTTTGTTTTTCTTTGGCAGGGCTGGCCTCAAAATCTAACAAAAAACATACAATCATCTTGAACAATTATTTTAAAGTCGGTGACCTGGTGGTCTAGGGGTAAGGTGTCAGACTTCTATGCTGGCGGCCGGGGTTCAATCCTCAGTCCCGGCAACAGATTTATCTGATTAACAAACCCTTCCTTCACCTCTGACAAGACATCTTGTGAATGTGGGGAATGCCAGGCCTCCACCGTGGTTCGGATTCCACGTTAAACTGTAGGTCCTTCATTTCATCTCACAATCACTCTACCATTACACATTAGCGTAAGTGCGTATAACCGAATGGGTAGTAAGACGCGTTGCTAATATAATAATAATAATATAATAATAATAATAATAATAATAATAATAATAATAATATATTTTAAAGTCAGATTTGTGTAGAAAGAACCTTTATCTGACTTAGTAAAGTTACGAGATCTACTTTCAAATCATATGATCTTCAGCTATCACATTTAATAGATATTATAAATACCCCACAAAAATATGTTTTTATTTTCTAAAAGATCCTTACTTTTGGGACTGTATTTGTAACTACTTATTTACCATATCCTAGCCAAATAAGGAAAAGGTTTAAACATTGTTTTAGGTACTAATATTTTATTTATTTTTAATTTTTGTTGGATAAAAACACATTTTTAAAATCTCAAACAATAAAATATAGTATTTGAGAATTTAACTTCAAATTAGCAACATAATTATGGCATCTTAATAAAAATGGGGTTTGTTAACATTCCTGAAAAAACCTCATTTAAGTAGTTAATGGAGAAGGCCATACCTGGGCTTAGTCGAAGGGGGAATGGGGGGGGGAGTTTAAACCCCTCCCAAACTATTACTAAATATTATATAGTTTTGTATTCCTACTCAATGTCCAGAGCTTAGTGATACCTCATAAAATTCATAACCTCTTCAAATCCTTCTGACCCACTTCGGTGGCCATGTGGTCTAACGCGCTAATATCATGTTGGTTTAGATTGTCGAAGATGGGGAGATTGGTGTTCAATCCCAGTCGAGTACACTGAGGGTGGTTTTTTTCTCAAAGGTTTTACATTCTCCCTCCACCCAAATGTGGGTGTACTTCTAAATTAAGCCTTCCTTATCCCTAACCCATTAGGGTAATTAGTACATAGGCATATAACCTAAACAGTTAGATGTGGTGCTAAAAAAAAGATCAGTTTGCGTTTAGTGAAAATTTTAAATTATTTTATAAGGAATTTAATATCACAAAAACTCACTTCGGTGGCCACATGGTTTAATGCACTCAGGGTGTTTTTTCTTAAATCATTTTACATTCCACACAAATGTGGGTGTACTTCCTCTAAATTAAACCTTTCTAATACCTAATACATAAATGCAATTAGTACATAGGCTTATATTAACTCAAGCAGGTAGTAGGAACCGGTGTTTAAAAAAAAAAAAAGTTACAAACATTCCTTTTCATTTCTTGTTGAGGACAGTTTGAAACCTTCACTTCTAATTTTTTTTCATACAACCAATCACTTAATTTTACCCCACAATCCTTAGGATCTATATCCAAGATTCGAACCAAGCACTAGATAAATGTTGTACCAAAAATTGTTGAAAGAAAAAAAAAAGTTCAGAAAATCTTTGACAGTAACGAATTCATATCTTTGTATTTGTAGCATTCAGCAGATATCGGAGTACAAGATAGTTGGCCTGTTTGTTCTAGCTACACTAAGTCTAATCTTTAGTGTAGGTGTGTAAAATTACCTGTATCATAATACTTGTACTGAGATCTCAATATGGTCGACCTCTCTTCAGTCCTTTTCAAACTCTCCGCGGCTAGTGCAAGGGTAGACACTTCCGTTCCAAACTCGCCAGTGGCAGCTTCCAGCACTACCGAAATAATAGCAATGCATTAACTTCATTATAGCACATGCTTGGTGACTTATTAGTAGAGTAATTATAATAGGGCCTACTGATTGATCCTGTAGCGCACAGATATTATGAAAGAAATTTTGGTAGAACTGCTGGTTATAATGAAATTTCTATAAGTTCACCTTGTTCACCCCAATTAAGAAGTACAATGAATAGAATAGATATAATTAGGGGTTGCAAGCACGTTTTTCTTTCGAATTAAGATAGAATGAGTTACTAAAAAAGCTCCCTTGTAGTGAGGTAAGCCAAGATGGAATTAAGTATATAGCTTTAAAACTCAACTATTTTAATAAAAGTCACCCACTTCAGTGGCCAAACGGTCTAAGATGTCACTCTCGTGTTAGACTGCCTGCTGATGATGGGGAGATCAGGGTTTATTGAGGGTGGTTTTCCTTATATGGTTTCCCACTCTCCTTCCATGCAAATGCGGGTAGATTCCCTCTAAAATGCCTCCTTCCTCATCGCTATTCCATTAGAGTAATTATCTTTTTTTTTAAGTCAAATGATGACCAGCATTCAAAAAATATTTTAAAATTGAAAATAAGACTTTTATATTTCATCAAATAAAACAAAGCAATATCTTTGAGATTACAGTAGTATTAATATTTCTTTACAATGAAAAGAACAAACAACATCAGGACAAATAGAAGGGATTAAACCATTAGACATCCGCCACCAGACACACAATCTAGCTGAGAGATAGCTTTGTGTAGACATTTTGAATTTGTCGAGCATATGAAGCTGCCAAGATTAACCCTGATTTTGACCTTGAAATGTGTGTATTCGCAGACCCCTGTTTAGTAAAAAAATATAGTAAACCTACAACTTTACCAAACTTTTGCACTCTGTGAAGTCAATTTTAACCAGACCAGAAGCTGAACTAGTCCTCAAAGGTGATTGGTCAGTATTTAAAATGTTTTAAGCCTCCCGACTATCACGGCTTTGGCTAATTTTTGTATAAGAAGAGCTAAAAAGTGCACTCACAGAAGTCCGCCGGGTTGTGGTAGGGTGGACACTGTAACCCAAACCCTTCAAGGAAGGGCATGAGCTCCACTATGCTGCCTTGGTACACGCACCGACCCTCCGAGAGGGTATACAGATGGTCGAACATCTCGAAGATCTTCGCACTTGGCTGGTGGATGGTGCAGATAACCGTACGGCCATCTTGCGCCAGTTGTTTCAACAAGGCGACACACTGAGAGCAAGAAGAGCTGTCCAGACCCCTTCAACACCATATTTACATTTATTGTTAGTAAAATAAGCCAAGTTAAGTTTTTTTTTTATAAGAATGGGAGTTTGGAAGCTTCAAAACCACTCAAATAATCAACAATTATCTTAGAAATTTATTTTATGACCCTATTAAAAACGGCTTTATTTGTTTGAGGAAAGTTAAGTTTCCAACCGTTTTCCTTAATCTCTGAAGTACATTATTCCACTTAAAAGATAGATGAAAATAAACCAATTTTACCTTTTCATAATTTCTTTTACATTATAAAACGTATAAATGTAAAGTTTTTTTTATTCTATAGGCAGCATTTTCCCTCCCCCCCCCTTTTTTTTTTTTTGCTTGTGGCCTCTTTAACCTATGTGCCCCCCTCCCACCTTATATTGTTTAACTATAATAAATATGTATTGTACTTTATCAATTGCACTTTTAGTTTACAATAATATTTAGTATTTTTTGAAATATAAGAAATATTAGTAATACAAACAGATTTATTAACTTATATCCTTGATGAAAATATGGGTTTACACTTTCATAATAATAAATTAACGGCTGGGGACTGGATGTTGTGCCTGTCCTAATCTTAAGTTAATTATAAGGCATATAAAGCTACAGACAGGCCTGGCATGACGGTAGTGGAAAATATATGGCTTGAATAAAAAATTGAGCCAGACCATAGGCTGGAAACCATAATGGATGTAAAAGTTTCTTTATTTATGATAAATTTTTACTCATAAAATATGTTGTTTATTTATCATGTATAAGTATGCTCCTAACAAACAATATTACAATACTATTACTGTCACTTAGTTTATGAGATCTTTGTGGCGGTTGAATAGAAGCAAGTTTTTGTATAATGATTGCAGTGTTACATGATAAAAAACAACAAAACCTTTACTGAATCTACAATGAAATTATTTCTCTCATTTGTACAAATGTGCGAGATCACATTAAGAGCAAATAGCACCAGAAAATTACAAATTTATTTATTTGGTCAAAATAGAGGGGGACTTTTGAAATTTTTGGAAAATCCTCCTGTACTCCGGGGAGAGGGTTGAAATATAGGACATGTCCAGGAAAAGAAGAACGCCTGGTAGCTGTGAATGATGGAAGAATAGTGAAACATATGTAGAAAAGAAACACACTGTACACCCAACCGAGATTCGAACTGTGATCTCCCTATCATCTGCAGTCCTGTCTATCAGGATAGTAACGCCTTTGGTCATTTGACCAATCAAGTGGGTGTACCAAAGTTAATTTCCGTCTATTGTAAATATGATTATTGTCAAGCTCTTGCTTACAACTCATGTTTGATCATAAGTTTTCCTAGACAGAAATGTTAATTTTATTGTCTGATAAGGTAATTTCCATGCCTAAGCTCGGCATCACACCAAGTTGTTTGTGAGCATATTACACAAGCAGCTATTCCCATAAGGTAATTCGACTAACAAAACTTTATTGCACAGTTATAAGCTAGAAATAATGATTTAATAATTTCAAATCATTACAGTTCACAAGCTATATGGGGGAAAACTTATTATTTTATGCTTTTTGCGTTAAGATAAAGTAATCGATGTATGGTGTTGAGATTTATTATAACTAAACATACATATGAAGTATACACAATGAAATATTTATAATAGTATTGATATTTATTTATATAGATAATATATTATTATTAGGTATGTGCCGATGCCAATAACCGATCAGATTTATCAGCCGATACTGGTACAATCGGCCAAGAATCATCGGTTTCTTATCATGAAGATATTTTACGCCGATAATTCAAAATCTATAGATATATTTTAAATTCTCAAGTTATGAAAGTATAAGTTCATAGTTAAATCAAAAATATTTAAATACAGTCTCTTGCATGCAAAAACAAATTATTTAATTCTGCATCAAGATATTTTATTTTATAAAAAAACAGCTAAAACCAACATTCTACTAAACAAAATAAACCATTTAATTTTATTTACCTTAAGGCTTATTTCAAACTATCAATCCTGCATGGCGTTGCTTGTGACCCACTGTGGTATAAGAATTATATAAGCCCCACCCCCACCCCCCTCCCAACCCATGGTGCTCGATTTAAAATGGAAACGTTATTTTTGAAACGTAATTCTAAACCAGATTAAAAATATTTTCTTCAAATTTTTTTTAAATAGCTTAGTTAAAAAGCTAATTAAAAATTTAAAAATCCGGCTTTGAGGTGCATTTGGACCCCCTTCCGTCCACCTATGTTAAAAATTTCAGATCTCTGTGTGCCGTAGATTGGTCTGGATATCACACACACATATACAAACATACAGACAAAAACTTCCTTTTATTATTATATATTATGAAAATATATTAGAGATAAAAAGTTCTCAAGTAACAAAGTTAAACACTATCAAAAACAATATTAGGTGGGCAGGTATGATTTTATTTGCTGTGGATTTATATAAAAAAATCATATTATGGCTATAAGTAACATAGTTCTAATTGGTTACAAGTATACCAACTTATTATGAAATATTACCTACGTCTTTCATCAGTACAAGCTAGGCCCGCGCATGCGCACATCATTTTGCTTTCTATTTAAATAATTTTTGGTTTGGATTTGAGTTATTACATTTTATATATCCCCCTATTTTTTCTGTTGGCTGAATTAACTAAACTATATTTTATTTACATAACCGTAACTTATTCACACAGCAAAACAACAAATATGTACAAGATAATGTATCAATATTGTGATATTGCGTACTCTAAGGGCTTATCAGCCCAGCCCTAATTATTATTTATGACAAAATATATTAATATTAATAATATATCACTATTGATGATGATGATATAAAAATATAGATAGTGTCAAAAATACATTTTTTTTTACTTGAGATATTTAACATGCACTTTCTGAACCAACTGATTATATCAGCGCATGACAATTTCTATGAGCGAGAGTGAAAGGGCCTTCCAACTTTTCCAGAATAGGTATTTTCACATACCTTCCATGGTTCTTTAACATGCCACAGTCGACATGGGGCCGTCAGGAAAAAATTCGTCAAAACCGGTTAGGATTGAACCCATGTACATTGAGTCCCGAAACGATTACTTTACCCCAAGACCAATGAGTGCTACAATAATTTTATTATTATTATTATTATTATTATTATTATTATTATTATTGAAGTTATACTTCTTTAGGCACGTTTTGAAAAAATGATGAGAGTGAAATTTTAAGATGCGCGCGCATCACTGTAACACAAAAGTAACAGGTTGAAGCTAAACCGCTCATTAAGTCTCGAAAAAAAAGCTACCAACAAAATAGAAATAGAACCTCTGTTAGTAGCGCATGTTGGTACGCTCGTCGCCTCTGATTACTGTTTTCATATATATAAAATTTATCCACGTGTTTCTAGTTTCTACATTCACAACACATGTTTTAGTTTCATACAAGTGTGAATTATATATGTGCTAATAAATTATATTCAGTAGTGATTTAAATTGAATATTTTGATTAATATTATTTACTATTCATAAATATTAGTGAAAAAAATTGTGCTTATAGACTTTTTCAAGTGCTCCAATATAATTGAGGTTAACTATCCGTATGTATTATTTATTGATATAAATTAAAATATTATTATTTAACATAATTAATACTAAATATTATTAAATTATTATTGTTAAATATTTATTATTGGTTATTTAATATTTACAAAATAAAGAAATAAAATTATTTAATGATGCCAAAGAATTATAACTTCTCACGCGCGTACATAAGTACACACACCCATTTTTTATTATTATTATTATTATTATATTATTATTATTATTATTATTATTAGCCCCGCGTCTTACTACCCGTTCGGGCTATACGCACTTACGCTAATGTGTAATGGTAGGATGATTGGGAGATGAAATGGAGGAACTACAGTTTAACGTGGAATCCGAACCACGGTGGAGGCCTGGCATTCCCCACATTCAAATAATTTTATTAATAATATAAATATTTCATTGTGTACACCTCATTTGAATGTCTAGTTGTACCAAATTTCATCCCCATGCATTAATTACTTTACCTTAAAAAGCATAAAATAGCAATTTTGACCCCTTATAGCTTGTGAACTTAAATTATTTGAAATCAATTAATTATGATTAATTTATTATTAATTATTAATTTATTAGTATAAATAATTTATAATAATTATTATTAAATTATTATTATTATTAATGAAATATTATTATTATTAATTATTATTAATTATTATTATTAATTATTATTATTAATTAATTATTATTAGCATCGCGTCTTACTACCCGTTCGGGTTATACGCACTTACGCTAATGTGTAATGGTAGAGTGATTGTGAGATGAAATGGAGGACTTACAGTTTAACGTGGGATCCGAACCACGGTGGAGGCCTAGCATTGCACACATTCACAAGTTGTGAAATTACAATTTTATAGCTTATAAAGTCATAATTATACAGTATACGTCTGCTATAACTGTTGGTCATGAGAAATGTGCACTCACGTAGTGGGCTCATCCAGAAAGAGCACGGGAGGGTTACTAATTAGCTCCAGAGCTATGGACAGTCTCTTCTTCTGACCACCGGACAGCTGGGCACACCGGGTTTTCTGACATTCAGACAAACCCAACATTTCCAGGAGTTCTTCGATCTGTACACAAACATCAAACCATTTTTTTTTTAAAGGAAACTTTTACAAATTACAAACTTTATATTTGTGGTCAATACTGATAACATTTACTATTAATATTGTTTATATTGTTGGAAATATCTATCAGAAATAACCGCTAGAGATCACATAACTTGACTTATGAATATCCCAAAGTGTTTTTTTCGGCATCGTGTCCTACTACCCGTTTGGGTTATACAATCATGTACTAAATGTGCTAATGGTTTTAGGAATTAGGAAGGGTACATTTTAGAAAGTGTGCCCACATTTGCGTGAAGAGAGAGAAAATACAAAACTTTTTTTTAATCACCCTCAGTACACCTGGCTGTTAGAGTGGTGCGTTACACCAAAGTATATCTACTAGATTTACAAATTATCCTACAAGGTTCTTCCAATGAAAATTGGACTGTATTTAATCTAGAGGAGTATGAATTGTTATCAGGAGAAAATAAACTAGAATTAATTGTGAGAAAGGTTGATATACCAAGCCACGAAAAACCTACTTCCTATGCAGACAGCCAGGTTTCAAATCGTGACCTTCACGTCACAGTCAAACGCGCTAGTGATATTCCAACCTTTCTGACTAAAACAACACATTGTACTATATTGGATTAAATAGACAAGCATAAGTTCCGGGTTTGATTCCCGTGTCTAGGCGTCATTTTTCAATTGAATGAATATATAGTATATATATAATATAGTAAAGTTACAATCAAAAGGTTCTTTATTTATTTTCATTTTTAAACACTAAAATATTGAGCCTTACCCTCTCTCTCCTTGCTACTGTTCTCTCTCTCACCTGAGCTTCTCTCTCCTTGCTACTGTTCTGTCTCTCACCTGAGCCTCTCTCTCCTTGCTACTGTTCTGTCTCTCACCTGAGCCTCTCTCTCCTTGCTACTGTTCTGTCTCTCACCTGAGCCTCTCTCTCCTTGCTACTGTTCTGTCTCTCACCTGAGCTTCTCTCTCCTTGCTACTGTTCTGTCTCTCACCTGAGCTTCTCTCTCCTTGCTACTGTTCTGTCTCTCACCTGAGCCTCTCTCTCCTTGCTACTGTTCTGTCTCTCACCTGAGCTTCTCTCTCCTTGCTACTGTTCTGTCTCTCACCTGAGCCTCTCTCCTTGCTACTGTTCTGTCTCTCTCACATGAGCCTCTCTCTCCTTGCTACTGTTCTACCTCTCTCTCCTTGCTACTGTTCTGTCTCTCACCTGAGCCTCTCTCTCCTTGCTACTGTTCTGTCTCTCACCTGACTCTCTCTCTCTCCTTGCTACTGTTCTGTCTCTCTCTCACCTGAGCCTCTCTCCCCTTGCTACTGTTCTGTCTCTCACCTGACTCTCTCTCTCTCCTTGCTACTGTTCTGTCTCTCTCTCACCTGAGCCTCTCTCTTATTGCTACTGTTCTGTCTCTCACCTGAGCCTATCTCCTCTTGCTACTGTTCTGCTCTCTCTCCCCCTCCTTGCTACTGTTCTCTCTCTCACCTGAGCCTCTCTCTCCTTGCTACTGTTCTGTCTCTCACCTGAGCCTCTCTCTCCTTGCTACTGTTCTGTCTCTCACCTGAGCCTCTCTCTCCTTGCTACTGTTCTGTCTCTCACCTGAGCTTCTCTCTCCTTGCTACTGTTCTGTCTCTCACCTGAGCCTCTCTCTCCTTGCTACTGTTCTGTCTCTCACCTGAGCCTCTCTCTCCTTGCTACTGTTCTGTCTCTCACCTGAGCCTCTCTCTCCTTGCTACTGTTCTGTCTCTCACCTGAGCCTCTCTTTCCTTGCTACTGTTCTGTCTCTCACCTGAGCCTCTCTCTCCTTGCTACTGTTCTGTCTCTCACCTGAGCCTCTCTCTCCTTGCTACTGTTCTGTCTCTCACCTGAGCCTCTCTCTCCTTGCTACTGTTCTGTCTCTCACCTGAGCTTCTCTCTCCTTGCTACTGTTCTGTCTCTCACCTGAGCCTCTCTCCTCTTGCTACTGTTCTGTCTCTCTCTCTCCCCCTCCTTGCTACTGTTCTCTCTCTCACCTGAGTCTCTTTCTCCTTGCTACTGTTCTGTCTCTCACCTGAGCCTCTCTCTCCTTGCTACTGTTCTGTCTCTCACCTGAGCCTCTCTCTCCTTGCTACTGTTCTGTCTCTCACCTGAGCCTCTCTCTCCTTGCTACTGTTCTGTCTCTCACCTGAGCCTCTCTCTCCTCTTGCTACTGTTCTGTCTCTCTCTCTCCCCCTCCTTGCTACTGTTCTCTCTCTCACCTGAGTCTCTTTCTCCTTGCTACTGTTCTGTCTCTCACCTGAGCTTCTCTCTCCTTGCTACTGTTCTGTCTCTCACCTGAGCCTCTCTCTCCTTGCTACTGTTCTGTCTCTCACCTGAGCCTCTCTCCTTGCTACTGTTCTGTCTCTCTCACATGAGCCTCTCTCTCCTTGCTACTGTTCTACCTCTCTCTCCTTGCTACTGTTCTGTCTCTCACCTGAGCCTCTCTCTCCTTGCTACTGTTCTGTCTCTCACCTGACTCTCTCTCTCTCCTTGCTACTGTTCTGTCTCTCACCTGAGCCTCTCTCTCCTTGCTACTGTTCTGTCTCTCACATGAGCCTCTCTCCCCTTGCTACTGTTCTGTCTCTCACCTGAGTCTCTCTCTCCTTGCTACTGTTCTGTCTCTCACCTGAGCCTCTCTCTCCTTGCTACTGTTCTGTCTCTCACCTGAGTCTCTCTCTCCTTGCTACTGTTCTGTCTCTCACCTGAGCCTCTCTCTCCTTGCTACTGTTCTCTCTCTCACCTGAGTCTCTTTCTCCTTGCTACTGTTCTGTCTCTCACCTGAGCCTCTCTCTCCTTGCTACTGTTCTGTCTCTCACCTGAGCCTCTCTCTCCTTGCTACTGTTCTGTCTCTCACATGAGCCTCTCTCCCCTTGCTACTGTTCTGTCTCTCACCTGAGTCTCTCTCCCCTTGCTACTGTTCTGTCTCTCACCTGAGCCTCTCTCTCCTTGCTACTGTTCTGTCTCTCACCTGAGCCTCTCTCTCCTTGCTACTGTTCTGTCTCTCACCTGAGCCTCTCTCTCCTTGCTACTGTTCTGTCTCTCACCTGAGCCTCTCTCTCCTTGCTACTGTTCTGTCTCTCACCTGAGTCTCTCTCTCCTTGCTACTGTTCTGTCTCTCACCTGAGCCTCTCTCTCCTTGCTACTGTTCTGTCTCTCACCTGAGTCTCTCTCTCCTTGCTACTGTTCTGTCTCTCACCTGAGCCTCTCTCTCCTTGCTACTGTCTCTCTCTCACCTGAGTCTCTTTCTCCTTGCTACTGTTCTGTCTCTCACCTGACTCTCTCTCTCTCCTTGCTACTGTTCTGTCTCTCACCTGAGCCTCTCTCTCCTTGCTACTGTTCTGTCTCTCACATGAGCCTCTCTCCCCTTGCTACTGTTCTGTCTCTCACCTGAGTCTCTCTCTCCTTGCTACTGTTCTGTCTCTCACCTGAGCCTCTCTCTCCTTGCTACTGTTCTGTCTCTCACCTGAGCCTCTCTCTCCTTGCTACTGTTCTGTCTCTCACCTGAGTCTCTTTCTCCTTGCTACTGTTCTGTCTCTCACCTGAGCCTCTCTCTCCTTGCTACTGTTCTGTCTCTCACCTGAGCCTCTCTCTCCTTGCTACTGTTCTGTCTTTCACCTGAGCCTCTCTCTCCTTGCTACTGTTCTGTCTTTCACCTGAGCCTCTCTCTCCTTGCTACTGTTCTGTCTCTCACCTGAGCCTCTCTCTCCTTGCTACTGTTCTGTCTTTCACCTGAGCCTCTCTCTCCTTGCTACTGTTCTGTCTCTCACCTGAGCCTCTCTCTCCTTGCTACCGGTACTCCTGCCCAGCTTCAGACTGGACGCTATGCTCATGCTCTCCCTAGCGGTGAGCACCTCTCGGAGATGATCGTCCTGCATGATGTAGCAGGAGAGACGGGAGAACTCATCCAGGCTGCGTTTATTCCTGTCTCGACCATTCACGAGGATCTGCCCCCCGGTCCCTTTGCACCTGTTGGGACACATCGACACATCTGTAGTAGGTCTTCCCTTTCTGAGGGTTCGGGTTCGTATCCCGGTATTTTTCAGTGTAAATACAAGGGTGACGCCCCAACCGCGGGTGACTTACTTGTAGCCGGCCATCACGTTGAGGAGCGTGGACTTGCCCGCTCCGGAAGGTCCCATAATGGCTGTCAGCTCCCCTGCCCGGAACTCGCCACTCACCCCTCTCAGAATTTGCTTCTCCTCTGCAAATAAGAGAAGAAAATAAAACGGTACGGTCCACCGCACAGACTAGCTCACTCATTTGCTTAAAAATTGAGATATTAACTCAAACAATCTTAAGCTATGTGAAACTAAATAATATACATTGGGTGACCTGCTGGTCTAGGGGTAAGGGGTCGGACTTCTGTGCTGGTGGTCCGGGGTTCAATCCCCGGTCCCGGAACAGATTTATCTGATTGCCAAACCCTTCCTTCACCTCTGACAAGACGTGTACTAATCACAACTTGTGAACGTGTGGAATGCCAGGCCTCCTCCGTGGTTCGGATTCCACGTTAAACTGTAGGTCCTTCATTTCATTTCACAATCTCCCTACCATCACACATTAGCTTAAGTGCGTATAACTCGAACGGGTAGTAAGACGCGGTAATAATAATAATAATAATAATAATAATAATATACATTGGTTGCCGAAGCACTTCACAAAATAACATAAAGGAAATAATATACACTGTAATAGAAACGTTGAGAAAATGGGGAACATCTTTTGTCCACCAATGAGCATGGGATTCAATTTCCCAGACTTATAATTAAAAAATATATTAAGACAATAGCTCAGAAATGATTGGTTTTATAAATAAATATATATATTTTTAAATAGTATTTCAACTTTGCGATGTTAAGTTATTTTGTATCACAAAGAGTTACGGAGATATCCACTAGTGTAAAGTACCTTCTAAGTCATTCACCCGGTAAAAAATGGTATGCGCCATTTTGTCTGTAGTGTTAAAAATACCTAAATACGAATTTTAATCAAAACCGTTAGAAAAGATTTCAAGAAAATCGATTTTTTTTTCCGCCTATAAGTAAATTACCTTTCATTTTAAGTTTGAAATTACTATTTTTTTTTTAAACTTTCGTGAGTAACCTTACTAAAACAATGGATCGTTAAAATGGTTGCGGCTTTAGGCAAAGATAAAGACAGACGGAATTGTAAAAAAAAAAAAACTTTATCAGGGAATATGGAACATCTGCAACCCCCCCCTTAATATCTATAAGGTGAGAGAGGCAGTAAATTAGGTAAAGAGTTACCTGAATGAACATAACAATTTTATTTAGTCAAAAAAGAACAATAACAAGCTGAGCAAACAATCAACACCGCGTGAAGCGCGCTTTTCCGTCCATCGCGGAAATCACTTACATCAAAGGTAAACATAAACGTTACCTCCTTAAAACAAATCACATTACATTACATTAAACCCATCAAAGGTAACGGTCCGGGATCTCAGTGACATGGTCTTTGGTTACTTCGTTAAATTGATTAGTTCCTAAACTGGTTACTCTAGCGTTTAAGTTATCCACCCTAGTATAATTATATATCTTTCTTACAGACGCCCGTAGCAAACGTGATGTCATAGCAATTAAACAAGGCCACAAGGTAATAATAACTTAACAACCCTAGGCGTTTAACTTGGCGAACAAAGATGAGTCCAGAAACAGCTATACTTGAAAATAACATAAGCCGGGTATCGAACCCAGGACCTGACAATCTCAGGTTAAAAGCTAATATTGGCAAATGTATGAAATACATTTGAATAGGGCCCAGACCCTGGATATAAGCGGTGGCGAAAGCGACGGTCTAACTCCCAGCAGCGATAAGCGCGTAGCATAGTCAATATTCAAATAAACATAAGTTAATAACAAAGTCCAAATAATAATTTAGAAAGAGTTCCCCCCCATGACGCCGAAATAGTAATTTTGGTAGGAAAGTAATATCCCCCGAAACCCAGTCGCTGCCCTCACCTCTTATCCTCGAGCCGGTGGGGTAGTAAGTGACCTGAGATCCCGGTACCGCTAGTATTTATACGAAATATAATTCTCAGAGAAGGGGGCGGATCGAAGGAAAGGAAGGTTGGAGAACATTACAAACAAGGGGGGAGGAGAGGTTCGAGACTCATATCGAACACCTAGCACCTTCTCGAAGCTCGGCGAAGGCGGAAACGGAACTCTTCTATCCATCTTCTCTGCTGGCCGAACACGTGGTCGAGCCTCGTTGCCGGCAGGCGCGGACACGCCTTCAGTCAGTCCGATGTATTTGGCGAGAGCGTAGGTCGCCGGTCAAGCTAGTGCCGCGTGTTGACTCAGTTGGCTGTCCCAGTTGGCGAGTGTTGTTACCATGTAAGTCGTTACATCGCTGTCCCAGTTGTCTGTCCGAGTTGTCTGTCCGAGTTGGTGAGTGTTGTTACAATGTAAGTTGTTACAATCGACATACATAAATAAAAGAATTAGACGGTTTTGACAATCACAATATTTTCTCTCTCCTAGGGGTTGCGGAAAACATTTAAAGAAAAATACTTTTATAAAGAATCAGGTTAATGTACTGTACATATCACACTCTGGTTAAAGTGATAAATCACACGTTTGTGCGAGTTTGAACCCGAGAACCTGTCCGAGCCACTTGCGGACGTGTGGGGTTATATTGATATGGAATATGTTGGTTTAAACTAACCTAACCTAACCTAACCTTCAGAATATTATAATTTATCACTCCAGCCAAACAGGTTTTGTTGTTATGTAAAATAACCGGTTAAACCAATAAATTGCAACTATTTAGTCATATTAACCACTAATATCGGTTACTATGGAAAAATAACCGGTCATTGTGTAGGATAACTAATTTATTACTTTAACAGTAACATAATTATATAGATAGACCACTAGTATTTAAAAAAGTAATACATTATTTAACAAGTTTGCTCTACAAATTACAATTTATTTTCCACGTACAACTAATGTGTATATATTTGACTACTGTTCAACCTGTAGCCCCCCCCCCCTTACCTTTCCCAAAACAACGTTTTGCAACCCCTTCCGCTTTCTACAGAGGGGCGAAGCACCACACACACTTTGGAACCAGTTAATAACGCTCGTTTCAAATATACAAATATAAATAAATAAAGTTGAACCCTTTTAGGTTGTATTTAATCACGCTAATAGGATATGGAATGAGAAAGGTAGAATTGAGAGAAAATGTACTAGCATTTTCGTGGCAAACTATTTTGAAAAAAAAAAACTCTGTATACCCCTGTTTGTATTCCAAACACCAACTTTCCCGTCACTAGCGAACCAGAGACTAGACGAAACCTGACTTTTAGCAGGCGTGGCCCACCGGTGCGGGTACCTTGCTTGGCCAGTTATGGTGGGTCTGTAGGGGACGCGAGAAAGGGTTAGTGTTGTCGCAGTTTTTATAGCAAATTTTTTTTTTGCCAAAATAAATCATATATTACTCCAGTACAAATATAGAGTTTAATTTTCTTCACCTGGTGATATCAACTGTTCTTGACTATCTATCAGCGTGTCCTGGAATTTAATGACGACTTTTTTCTTTCATTTAAAAAGTGTATCGTCTAATGCCGCTATGATTGTGACTGATGTTTGATAACTGTTGATATCACCGTGTGAAGAAAATTAAACTCTTTGTCTCTACTGGAGGAGTATTTGATTTATTTTGTTTGGCCAATAAAATGTTTTGCTATAAAAACTGCGAATACACTTACCTTTTCTCGCGTCCCCTACAAACCCCAACTACTTGGGTAGCCGAGATATTGCACCAAAGTAAAATATTGACAAAACCTTTAATCACACGCGAGTTTGATGTTTACCGGGATTAACACAAGACTATTCTATGACCCTAAACGTATAGACTATAAACTTAACATTTATAAACAAAAATTTTAAAGTTTACATTATTCATTCTAAAAGGTACAAAAATCCTCATATCTTGTTTGATTACTAAGAGCTAACTGCCCGGAAAACAAAAGGAAACTTGTAAAGAATCTTTGTGAATCAAATTACGTAATTTATTAGGGTGGGAGGGTCACAATACAAATTGTATTGTAATTTGTATTTTCCTTCTCACCCGTTTGTTCTCCTACTGACAGACACCTCTACCCAGTAACTTTACAAGCCCTCTTGATTTCCGCTCGACTCTTCTAGCGTTCTCTATTGTTCGGGCTCGTTAAACCTTTGTAAATGGGGACGAATGGTAACTTCCGTCACCTCTGAGTGTGTTTCTACAAATATTGGGAAGGTGATATAAAACATTCCTGACACACAACCAGCCTTTATACGTCTGAGATCAAAGTTCGTGAGGACATAACAGAGATTAAGGTAGCCAGAAGGGCGGAAAGGGGAGGTAGGGGTGTTAAAAGAGGGTCAACAACCTTCTCTAAAGACCGCAATAAATGCAATGAAGGCGTCACTCTCGCAACAAGGTAAGACTGCCGATGATGGAAATATCGGGGTTCGAATCCAGGTACACTGATGGTGGTTTTTAATAAATGGTTTTTTTAAATGCTGATCCCAATTTCACTGTTTCCGAGTGAAGAATGCATAAAATCGCACTTGGGTGTGATTTCTAGTTTGAGTGTAGGCCTAATATTGTAGGCTACTATCTGATTTCCCAGCTAGTCGGGCTTGAAATGGCCTCTTTAAGCGGTACTAATAAAACTACTCGAGATTCGTTGCGTAGGCTAGTTTGGTACAACTGACAACCCGCGGGCCAAATGCGGCCCACGTTCACTGAAAATGTGCTCTTTACTGTATCCTGGAGTGAAATTAAAGAGAACCCCTAGGGGCGGATGTGAAATAGCTAGTGATTCAAATAATTTAAATAAAAAATAAGTTATTATTACATTTCATTAGCATGTATTTGATTATGAATTATATGTATAAATATATATTTATAATACTAAGTGGTGTGTAAAAGTGTGTGTGCGTACATATTGTAGCATCTTTGAGAGGGTAATTAACTCTGGTATTAAAATGTGAAAGATTCAACCAACCAAAAATACAATTTTATACAAAAAGTATTAAAAGCCATTATTAATTGTTACCCGCCTCGGTGGCGTAGTTGGCTAACATTCTTGTCGTGTTGAGCTCGACTGCTGAGGACGGGGAGACCGAGGTTCAAATCTCGGTCGGGTGAACTGGGGGTGGTTTTTCCTAAATCGGTTTTCCACTCTCCCTCCACGCAAATGCGGGTTCACGTCATCTAATTCAACCTTCCCAAATCCTAAATCCATTAGTGTAATTAGTACTTAAAGCGTATAACCCGAACGGATAGTAAGACACGGTGCTAAATATTATTATTATATTAGTGTTGTTTCTAAACCTATATTAGATCAATGGGCTACTAAATATATCTTTAGCCCACAGTGCAAACTGATAATCAGATTTTGCCCTTGGGGAGGGGGGGGGGGCGAACTTTGGACTACCCTGGCGGGGGGAACTTTATTTAACCAAATTCCTTGATAGCTGATGAAGATACAAGTTAATATTATTGATATTATTATTAGGGTTATTTCTGAACAAACCGATTGTATCTGTACGCGACTTACAAAATAAACTAATCCTAGAAAGGACAAAGCACCCAGTCCTCCGACTTGATTAAATCACTGTGAGGAAGAGAAGTCACACTTTAACCAAATTATAAAAACATATTCGGCCACGCTTGAAATCGAACCCAGCACCCATAGCTCGGTAAACAAGCAGTTTATTTAATCGTGCCAAATATCGACGATACTCCATTTTTAATACAGGCTTTTAAACTACATGGGAAGTAAATGTATTAAAAATGTTGAAATTAATAATTTCTTTCACCCTCGCGCGGTTAGAGGAGTACCTGCGTGGACGAAACGTGGGAAACCATTTAGGAAAAAACTACACTCATTCGACCCGACCGGGATTAAAACCTCGATCCCTGCATCACCAGAAGGTCAATCTAACACGATAGTGACACCTTAGACCATTCGGCCACTGAAGCGGGTTTGATAAATATTATCAATAATAATATAGTAAAATGTTATCAGAGTTTACCTCATAAAATTTAATGTTTGAATTATCTAAAAGGACACCTTAGGATCCGATGTTCGTGGGTTCAAACCCAAACGAGGTCGACGGAATTTTCTTGATACGTAGCACAACTTCCTTCGGAGGGGAAGTAATGCCGTCGGTCCTTTGTCGATTGTAAAAGATCCCTGGAAGGTATGTGAAAATAACTTTCCCGGCCAAATTGGTAGCCCCTTTCGCGCTTATTATTATTATTATTATTATTATTATTACCGCGTCTTACTACCCGTTCGGATTATACAAACTTAGGCTAATGTGTAGTGGTAGGGTGATTGTGAGATGAAAGGGAGGACCTACAGTTTAACGAAGAATCCGAACCACGGTGGAGGCCTGGCATTCCCACATTCACAAGATGTATTGTCAGAGGTGAAGGAAGGGTTTGGAAATCAGATAAATCTGTGCCGGGACCGAGGATTGAACCCCGGACACTCAACACAGAAGTCCGACACCATACCCCTAGACCTCCAGGTCACCATAAATTAAATAGAAATCTAAAAGTAGATGTGACATTAACAATCATTATTTTGCGTGAATATCTATTTTTTTGTAGCTCCCACCACCTTGAGGATGAGTTGTAGAAATGCACTGTTTTATTTAACCTTTCTTTACTTTACTATGTTACGTTTTGCTGTCACTCCTTGTTGTGCTAGAGGTAGTTGACCTCTTCATGGCACACCCGTTCAACGAGAGCAACAAGGACACAACCGACAAAACGTAGACATTGATTTGTAACTGTAGCTTATTAATGTTAAAACCAAGGCCGTAGTCAGGGGTTTTTTGGGGGTTGAACCCCCCCCCCCTCCTCCTAAAAAAAAGAATTGTATTAAAAAATATATTTGGCTTTATACATGGTTCAAACAATATCGAAATTAAGATACAAGTACAAATTAGGGGGCTGTGTTACCATAAAAAGCACTTCAGAGAGCTTCTAGGTGTGTTTAATATTTATAATTTTTTTTGTAACTTCCAACAATTGGGGGATGTGCTCGTGTGCTCGTCAAATTCCTCCCCACTCCCTCCCTCCCCCTCGCCAAATTATTGGCTGGATACGGCCTTGGTTAAAACATATACTTATAAACATACTTTTTCTAAGCACGGCGTCTTACTACCCGTTCGGGCTATACATCTATGTACTAACTATGCGAATGGTTTTAGGGATTAGTGAGTTTATATTTATGGGAAGTGTACTCGTATTTGCGTGGAGGGAGAGTGGAAAACAATTTTGGAAAAAATCTTCCTCAGTACACCCGACCGAGATTCGAACCTACTGTGAGAGTAGTGCCTTAGACCACGCGGCCACCGAAGCTCGTAAACTTATTTTATACCCTTGATACACCCGGTGTGGATTCGAAACATGACCTTTCCGTCCCCGGAAAACCAGAGCACACGGGTTTGACGTTTAGTCCGTTTGCCTATCCGGGGCGAATAAATCCAAAATTTGAAGAACACCCTCTTAGGGGCTAAACGACCTAAGGCATCAATCTCGTGGCCTGAAGAAGACGGGGAGCATGAGGTTCGAATCGCGGTCGGGTCCACTGAGGGTGGTTTTTCCTTAATGGTTCCCCACTCTCCTTCCAAACAAATGCTGGTAGATTACCTCTAAAATTCTTACTTCCTCATCCCGACCTTATTAGAGTAATTATCATTCGTATATGCGTTTAGCCTCAACATATAGTAAGACGCGCTACTTTTTTTAAAATATCGGATAACATTAATGGTTTAAATCGTCAAACATTATATTTATAATGATTAGGTATTAGGTTTTTAATAATTATATTTAATATTTATAATATATTATTATTATTACCGCGTCTTACTACCCGTTCAGGCTATAAGCACGTACGCTAATATGTAATGGTAGGGTGATTGTGAGATGAAATGGAGGACCTACAGTTTAACGTGGGATCCGAACCACGGCGGAGGCTTGGCATTCCCCACATTCACAAGTTGTGATTAATATGTCTTGTCAGAGGTGAAGGAAGGGTTTGGCAATCAGATAAATCTGTGCCAGGACCGAGGATTGAACCCCGGACCCCAGCACAGAAGTCCGACACCTTACCCCTAGACCACCAGGTCACCCTTTATAATACAATATTTATAATATTTGATGATTATGTTTTTATAAATAGATATATTTTTAATGATTATGTATATTTTCACGCTTATACATTTTTTGTGGTTACATAAAATATATCATTAACGATTATATAGACATACATTTTGATGCCTATACTGTATTTCTTATGATTATGTAGACCCTAAATTAATGATTGGCACTTAAAAACTGTGATCTATCTCCAATATTAATTTTGAACTCACTGGCACCCAAGGCCATAGCCAAACAATAATTTCAGGGGGGTTGCGGGGGGGTGTTGGTGGACACATTCCCCAATTGCCGAAGGCTAGAAAAACATTCTAAATGATAAACAGTTCTAGAAGCTCTGTGAAGTGCTTTTTATGGTAGCAAAGCCCCATGATTTGTATTTGTATCTTAATTTTGATATAGTTTGAACCATAATTAAAGCCATATATATTTTGTTCATAAAATTTCGCGGGAGCGTTTGAACCACAAAGCCCCCCCTCCCCCTCCTCCTCCTGCGTCTACGACCTTGCAGGGGCACTAGTGAGACACGCAGACTAAACGTCAAGCTCGTATGATGGTCTTGTTTGCCGGATATGTGAAGGTCAAACGTTCGAATCCTGGGAGGGTGTAATGAGATGTCCCCCCATATATGGTTTACTAATGTCCCTCCACACAAATGTGGATAAATTTTGTCTAAAATTTTACCTTCCTCATTTCTACCCTACTAACGTAATTAATATTTATGCGTTTACGGCATAACCCGAACTGGTATAGTAAGACGCATTTAAACAAACAAAAAAAATGTGCAGATAGTTTTGAAAAATAGCGTATTGGTATTTTTAGTAGTAGTATTAGTTGTAGTAACGGTAGTAGTCGGAGTATAGAGGGGGGGAAAAGCGCTACTAAAAGTTTAAAGCTCGTAGCGTCATTGATATTTTCTCGTGTCAGTTATGACACTTTTGTTGTCAGGGCAAGTTGGTGGAACGGAACATAATATAACAGTTTGTTAAGGACAGAAATAGAAAAATAAGTAAGGTAGTAGTAGGTAGTAGTAAACCCATGAAAGACAATGAATGAAATCCGTTTAAAAAATAAAAACCGGTTCTAAAGAGCTTTGTTCCAGTAATGAATTTTTTTTTAAAAATGCATGATATCTTAACGGTATCGGACAGTTAATAAAACCATTAACAAAACCCCATAAGTCAAGTCATAATATCTGCAGTTGTCATTGATGATAATATAAACACCTACATAATAACACTAATAAAATAATAAAATATTAACATGTTTGTATTTTTTAATCCATACTTTCTACCAGAATCTTAATAAATATGATAACCGCTTCGGTAGCCGCGTGGTCTAACGCGCTACTCTCACAGTAGACTAGACTGCCGATGACGGGGAGATCGAGGTTCGAATCTCGGTCGGGTTTCCCACTCTCCCTTCACACCAATGCGAGTACAATACTTCTAAATGTAGCCTTGATCATCCCTGAAACCATTAGCGTAATTATTACATAGGCGTATAAACCAGACGGGTATTAAGAGTGGTGCCGAAAAAGATAGATAGATAGTATTCATAATAATAACATTAATTTGCTTAATCTGCCACATTAGCTCAGTCGGCATCGTGTCTGCTTACTGAGTTGAAAGTTCTGGGTTCAATTCCCGGCATGGCCGAAACTTGTAACTTTGGTGAGATGTAGGAGTACCCTTTCATAGTGATTAATTAACGGATAGGAGGGGGGAGGGGTCTGGGTGTTATGTCTGTTCTAGTGTTAAGTTATTTTAAAATTGTAAGCTGATATAATCAATCAGATCAAAATCATTATAATAATATTTGAACAAAGGCTTAGAAAATATTAACGTAATTGTTTAGGTTAGCCGCCTATTATTTATTTTGATAGTATCTATCAAAAGTGACAGTTGCAGGTCACATTGCTTCACTCATGAATATATGAAAGTAGTTTTAGTAACTTTCAAATTCAAATATTTATTTTATTGCAAAAGAGAGTCGGTGACTTTTGGCCTGACGCGCTAATGATCGACCTTTCTTTCCCTTTGAACAATGGAACAGTCGTGGTATCGATTAAAAATTCACCGGACGTACCCGATATACCTTGAGTACATTTGGTGGTATAGAGTCAAGTTAATGAGCTGACGGCAGTCGCTGCTACACGTCCGTAGAGACACACGCCTTAAACATCAAGTGAAGAGTGACCCTGAGCAAGGATGAACATGCATTAACCAATGCCAAGCTCTTGGGTTTTCATGATACAGTTCATTGTCTTCGATTATCTTTATTTTGTTTGTTCAGGCCAGAGCCTGGACTTTGATTACCTGAAACTGATCAAAAATTGAACTATAAAACGAGATGAACGTCCTAAAGGATTACCTCATATTTTTAGGTCATTTTTTGAACATTTTAACCAAGAGTCGTAATAAATGCTTGACTAAATCCAACAGGTAATTTACAAATGGAAACTAGGAAATATATATGAAATGAAACGCCTATAACAACTAAACCCTCGCATTGCTGAATATTATATTCATTTACAAATATCTGCTTCAGAAGAAATAGTTAGTTTTAGTTACCCCCTCCTAAAGCAACCCTCTCCAGTCTAGTTGCAGTTTCACCAGGGGTGTGTGTTTTACAACCAAACAAGCAAAGAGGATCAAAGATCATGCAAGGCATACTTTATCGTCTCATTCAGACAAATGTAGTATAGAGTTCATGACCTGCATTATCTTCTCATTCTGACCATTGTGATAAACAGTCAATGGCCTACATTATCTTCTCATTTAGTCAACGGTGATATAATGTTCATGACATACAATATCTTCTCATTCTGACAACTGGGATATAAAGTTCATGACCTACATTATCTTCTCACTCTGACCACTGTGATACAAGTTCATAACCCATATTATCTTCTCATTCTGACAACTGGGATTCAAAGTTCATGACCTACATTTAACTTCTCATTCTGACAATGTGATACAAAGTTCAGGACCTATATTATCTTCTCATTCAGTCAACTGCATAAAAGTTCATGAACCTACAATATCTTCTCATTCTGACATTGTGATACAAAGTTCATAACCAAAATATCTTTCATTCTGACAACTGTGATACAAATTCAGACCTAATTATCTTTTCATTCTGACAACTGTGATACAAAGTTCATGACTTACATTATCTTCTCATTCAGACACTGTGATACAAAGTTCATGACCTACATTATCTTTTCATTCTGACAACTGTGATACAAAGTTCATGACTTACATTATCTTCTCATTCAGACAACTGTGATACAAAGTTCATGACCTACATTTTCTTTACATTCAGACGAACTGTGGTACAAAGTCCATGGTCTACATTATCTTCCATTCAGACGACTGTGGTACAAAGTTCATGACCTACATTTTCTTAACATTCAGACAACTGTGATACAAAGTTCATGACCTACAATATATTTTCTTCTGACAACTGGGATTCAAAGTTCATGACCTACATTAACTTCTCATTCTGACAACTGTAAATGCAAATCTCATGGCCCATAATATCTTCTCATTCTTTCAACTGTGATACAAAGTCCATAGCCTACATTATCTTCTTATTTCAACAACTGTGTGTTAAAATATTAAATATTAAGTATAATATATATTATGTTTGAATATTTATGCATTTATAAAATATCAATAGTAATCAAAACAATTTGCTTATTTAACACAAATGACTTAAAATGAGTCAAAAATTATGAAAACCAAAAAAATATGACCTCAAATTCCAAAATGACCAAAAATTATTTTTAAAATATCCATTTCTAAAAACTGGCGATCATGAACAGAGTTTATGTACCTAAGAACATTGTATATGATGAACCAATATAAAGATAATATATCATCAAAATCCGGGCCTTGGTTATTACATAGATCGTATGCGAACAGTAATAGACTTTGAAACTTAAACATCTTCGAAACATTTCGAAGGAAGAAGAAAAATACGATTTTGAAACCAGATAGGACGCTCCCTTGGAAGATCATTCATTTTCACACCCTTCTCACTATTTTTTGGGATAGTTATAAAAAAATCTCTAAAAAGTTTTTTTGTTTTATTTTCACGTCTTTATTTTAAACAAAAATCAATGTTACATGTCAGCATAATGGCACCAAAAATAAAACAGAATTAGAGTTATGGCTGACAGCGTTTTGTTTTCATCAGTTCTTGAATAATGGGTTTGGAAAACAAAAAAAAAAAAAAAAAGCATGTTTTACCAGCCGTTCGGGTTATACACCTATGTACCAAATACGCTAATGGTTTGGGGATGAGCAAGGTTGAATTTAGACGAGGTGTACCAGGATTTTAGTGGAAGGAGAGTAGAAAACAATTTTGGAAAAACCACTCCCTGTAAAACCGACCGAGATTCGAACCCCGATTTCCCCGTCATCGGAAATGTTTGTCAGAGGTGAAGAAGGGTTTGGCAATCAGATAAATCTGTGCCGGGACCAAGCATTGAGCGCCGGACCCCCAACACAGAAGTCTGACACCTCACCTATAGACCGCCACGTCCCCTGAGATTGTAATCAAAAATTACTTCAATTGTTAGATGTTTTTTAACGTTATTTAGGAAGTGATTCACGCCTCTTAAGTTGGGAATTGTGAACCAATGCTCTGCTTGATGCACTTAATACAAGGATTCTCAACTTTTCTAGGCTCGCGTCACCATTGTGAAGGGGATTAAAATCTCGTGGCGTCCTCGAGAGAATTTTCATAAGAGTTTTGTTTTTCACATTATTTTTTAATTCAAAGTAGCGTGTTATACAAATAACAGTATTTTAATTTTGTGGTTATTAAAAAAATCACTTACCCCTTTACCTTACTGATTTATTTGAAAGAAGTAAATAATAAAAATGTGAATCAAATACATAAAGAAAGTTGTAGAGTAATAGTTTTGGAAATCAATAAACTAGCACACTGGCTAACCATAATATGAGATCACTAAAAATAAATAATGTCATCAGTAGGGGAATAATAAAATAATAATAATAATAATAATAATAATAATAATAATAATGTGAAACTTGTGATTGATGTTAAAGCACACAAGTTTGATAGTTGGCCTAATAATTTACAACGCAACACGTATAATAATCACCAAGTATATTTCTATTTCATTCTATTCTGCTCTGGGAAGGTTCATCTTGTATATTTAGTATATTTAGTATAGTACCACACTTGAGACGTATTAAGTTTGAAAATGAAACTGACCCCTTATCTCGCATAGAGTGCCTTGGCACGTGCAATTTAAAAAAAAACAGGCTTAGAGACTTTCTTCCGGTCCATTTTTTTTTTTCATTTTATTACATATTTTATATTTTCTTTAAAAAAAATCCCCTCAAAATCTCGCAGCACCCTGGTTAAGGCGATTGTCCCTTTTCATTTGGCGTGGAAATGCAGAACCGTGGGAACAAACGGTTATCTTCGAGATTTTTTATTGTTTTGCAATTTTCTTTTTGGAAACTGTTTTTTCAAGAAAAGAACCATGTTGATTAAATTATACTTTTTATATACACACCTCCTCTATAATTATTTTAACAGTGATCATGTAATCGACAAAATTGACATTTTTCGATAGAAAACTGCCGGCTTCATAACAAAAAATAAGAGAATGTCACACCTAATAAACATTGATACATTATCTTTTAAGAAGTGTTGAAAATATTACTATAAAAAATTCACTCTTTCTCGAGAAAACTGATATTTACAAATGTATAATTTTTCCGCAAGACCTGTCCGTTGCTAGCGCCATCTACGTTTTCCATGATCCATTTGTTCTTGTTGAGCGGAAGACTTGGTAAGTTGAACCACACGCCTTTTCACAATTCCACCTTAAGAATCCCTGACTTAATGGCTCATTTACTAACTAGTTTCGTGTTGAGCTCGACTGTTGAGGACGGGGAGATCGAGGTTCGAATCTCGGTCGGGTGAACTGGGGGTGGTTTTTCCTAAATGGTTTTCCACTCTCCCTCCACGCAAATGCGGGTTCACGTCCTCTAATTAAACCTTCCCAATTCCTAATCCAATAGCGTAATTAGTACTTAAAGCGTATAACCCGAATGGGTAGTAAGACGCGCTGCTAAATATTATTATTACTAACTAGTTAGGTGACCTGGTGGTCTAGGGGTAAGGTGTCAGACTTCTGTGCTGGGGTCCGGGGTTCAATCCTCGGTCCCGGCACAGATTTATCTGATCACCAAACCCTTCCTTCACCTCTGACAAGACGTGTATTAAATCACAACTTGTGAATTGAGGAATGCCAGGCCTCCACCGTGGTTCGGATTCCACGTTAAACTGTAGGTCCCCCATTTCATCTCACAATCACCCTACCATTACACATTAGCGTAAGTGCGTATAACCCGAACGGGTAGTAAGACGCAGTGATAATAATAATAACTAGTTCAACACCTTAGCTCAGTCAGTAGCGTGTCTGTCTACAGAACTAGGAATCCCGGGATCAATTCCCTGCATGGCTGAAAAATGTATCATTGGTGAAATGTGGGTTTCCCTTTCACTGTGATGGGTTAACGGCCGAGGGTCTGGGTGTTGTGTCTGTTCTAGATTTAAATTAGTTTATAAGTCGTGTGTTGATAATCAGTTGGTTCAAAAGTGCACTTTATTATTATTATTATTATTATTATTATTAGCACCGAGTCTTACTACCCATTCGGGTTATACGCACTTACGCTAATGTGTAATGGTAGGGTGATTGTGAGATGAAATGAAGGACCTACAGTTTAACGTGGAATCCGAACCACGGTGGAGGCCTGGCATTCCCCACATTCACAAGATGTCTTGTCAGAGGTGAAGGAAGGGTTTGGTAATCAGATAACTCTTTGCCGGGACCGAGGATTGAACCCCGGCCGCCAGCATAGAAGTCTGACACCTTACCCCTAGACCACCAGGTCACCTAAAAGTGCACTTTAAATACCTCAAATAAATGACAACAAAAAATCACTAACTTAAGCTTTACAATAACAACAGAAACAACCCGCTTCAGTGGCCAAACGTTCTAAGGCGTCACTCTCGTGTTAGTCAGGTCTCCTGATGACAAGAAGATCAGGGTTCAAATCCCGGTCAAGTCGTCTGTGATTAGATTATCAATAAATTACTTCCTACCTCATTCTTATTCTCTTAGAATATTTATCATATATGCGTATAACCTGAACAGGTAGTAAGACGCGGTGATAAGAAAACAAAAGCACATGACACATACAAACCTTATCGTCGATCTAAACTTTGTTTTGCATCGCATTAAAAAAAAAAAAGTGACCTTCGCACGCTCCTTAACATTTTCCGAAAAAAACTAAACAAGTCTTTTATGGAAGAGAAAAAGTATGCGTTTCAGAAATGTCTCCCGCTTGGCCATGGGTTCATGCAGGTGCTTGCTTGTAAACAAACCACGTGCAAATGTTTCTATCCCATTCATGGTAGGAAGGGAGGCCTTAAAGGTCTTTTTAACTAACAAAATCCTAATAAATAGTAGAATTGTGGCAAGGAAGCGGGCCTTTTAAGACCACCATTCCGACCAAAAACAGGGTATCATCATCGTATATCAGTCTGTGTCATGAACCGCTGGAGGCGCTGTGTTTGTGAAACCAGCATGAACTAAAGCTGTAACTGTGATAACATGCTGTTTTGTAAGCTCTTCAAAAAAGATGATGGCGAAACAAACAAATGCCTATCTCACTTTCAATATTAGTCATACTGCGATTATTTTTATCTTTTCGACTTTGCATCATTAAGATGACCTTGAAGCAAACGAAATAAGGGGACTCTTGAAAAGTCGAGCAGACGCCATAAACTAAGTGGGCTTATAGCTTTACTGATTGGAGCTGTCCGGCAGTAGAACAAAGAGGGGAGTATACAAATATAAATATAATTTTATGTTGTGGCAACCTCCCTCCTATTAAATAACATAATTCTATTCACAAAGATCTATTCTACTCTCCAGTAACAATTACCTTTTGTTCCTAGGCCATTTAGGTATTTAATAATCATCCAAAACATGTGGATTTTGGGACTTTTCAGAGTGGAAAATTTCAACTTTAAAAACTACGTCCACCCGCTTCGGTGGCCACGTGGTCTAACGCGTTACTTTTGCAGTAGACTAAACTGCCGATGACGGGGAGATCGAGGTTTACAAGTTAAATTAACCCTTAAAATAACCCAAAACGGTGGTTACGCGGACTAAACATCATGATCGTCTGGCCTGGTTTGTCGTTGAATAGAAGGTGAGGTGTTTGAAATCCCGACCAACTGTACTTGAAGTATTTTTTCCTAAATAAATTTCCCTCCACGCAAATGCGGGTACAGTTCTTATAAATTCACAATGCTTCATCCCTACTTCGTTTTTGTAGAGGTCTTATGTGCATAGCTCAGAAGAGCAGTAAGACATGAAATAGCGGGAAAGGGGGGGGTGGGGTAATATCGGTCCAATCGGTGTTTGAAGAGCCCTCCCCCTTTCCCCTTCACGCGCTTACTTTCTCGTGTGGTTGAGAGTAGGCTAACATAGAATAAGTGCACCAACATTAGTATGATAGGAACAAATGGGTAAAATCCAGTGACAGTGTACCCAGTCAGGATTCGAATCCCGACCTCCGCATTAACGCAGGAAAACCATAGCCAACCCACTTTGCTATCACTGCGGGTGATTTATCTTAGGGCGATTAGCCCTTTTCATTTGGCGTGGGAACGCAGAGCCGTGGGAACAAACGGTTATCTTCAAGAATTTTTATTGTTTTACATTTTTCTTTTCTCAAACGGTTTGTTCAAGAATAGAAGCATGTTGATTAAGTTATACTTTTTATATACACGCCTCCTCTATAATTTTAACAGTGATCAAATATCGATCAAATTGACATTTTTCTATAGAAAGCTACCTGCTTCATAACAAAAAATAAGAAAATCTAACAATTAATTAACATCGATACATTATCCTAAAAGGGGTATTATTATTATTATTATTATTATTATTATTATTAGCACCGCGTCTTACTACCCGTTCGGGTTATACGCACTTAAGCTAATGTGTAATGGTAGGGTGATTGTGAGATGAAATGAAGGACCTACAGTTTAACGTGGAATCCGAACCACGGTGGAGGCCTGGCATTCCCCACATTCACAAGATGTCTTGTCAGAGGTGAAGGAAGGGTTTGGTAATCAGATAAATCTGTGCAGGGACCGAGGATTGAACCCCGGACCACCAGCACAGAAGTCTGACACCTTACCCTTACCCCTATACCTCCAGGTCACTTAGAAGGGTGTTGAAAATATCCATATACAAATTTCACTCGTTTTCGAGAAAACTTAGACTTACATTCGACAGGGCCAAGGGCCTTAAGGCTTGTTTTGCCCAATCATATCCCTACCGAAAGTACATTATTATTCACGTATTTTTGTATTCCTCGTCAGTGTCTAGAAAAAGAAGAGCTTAGGGGGGGCCGCTTAGGTAAGCGAGAAATTGCCGCGCATAAGTTCAGCTCTAACGCAACTGCGAGGCGTCGTTTCAAAATATGGTTCAAGCCATATATTCACTTTATATAATATATGAAGTGTGAAATGTGACATCTTATTTTCAACGACTTTTTAAGCATATTTGCGGAGCTATGAGACTAAGCTTGGTGAAAAAGGGGTTCTAGATTTAGCCTTTCTCTTACGAATACAGTACATTTTTTACAGGCTCACAAGATAAAATTTTAAGATATTTGAGAACTTGCAGCGAACCTTGAAATAAGAAATTTCGTAGTTTGCTCTTCCTGCTTTCTTGTTGAGATATAAAGGGTTTTTGTAGGTGAATGACCAAAGGGAGTATAAGTTTGCACAAAATAGAGAAGTAGTGACCTGGCAACGATTGATACTTCCTCGTTAACAGAAGCGGTCGCAGAGACTTATAAAGTTATTTGTATGCACCCTTGTTATGTTTAATAATATACTATCATATTTTCTCGGACCCCCACCCATACCTCTCCGCCTACCCATTCCAAATGTCTGGATAAGACCTTGCTGTTTGGGAGTTTGAAATTCCCCCCTCCCCTCCCCCCCAGGTCTTGTGAGTAATCCTGAGCCTACGGGTTCGGCCAGACTGCCAAGCGTGCGAGCGAGCGCGCAAGCGACTGGGTGGCCAAACTGGCGAGCGCGCGAGCGAGCGAGCGAGCGCGTAATTAGCGGACCCTAGTTAGATTATTATTAGCACCGCGTCTTACTACCCGTTCGGGTTATACGCACTTACGCTAATGTGTAATGGTAGGGTTATTGTGAGATGAAATGAAGGACCTACAGTTTAACGTGGAATCCGAACCACGGTGGTGGCCTGGCATTCCCTACATTCACAAGATGTCTTGTCAGAGGTGAAGGAAGGGTTTGGAAATAAGATAAATCTGTGCCGGGACCGAGGATTGAACCCCGGCTGCCAGCACAGAAGTCTGACACCTTACCCCTAGACCACTAGGTCACCGCCCCCCCCCCCTCCCCCCTAGTTAGAGAAGATGTCTCTGTCAAACACACTTAGTACATCTCTGATCCTCGAAAATTCTTACAGAAAATATTGTGTATTTATAAAAAAGAAAAAAGTAGAAGTGCATCCAATTAATAAATTGAGAAATGCGTATGGTACTGTACTGAAGTGTTTTAAAATCAGATTTGCCGCACCAGTGGCAGAATGGTGCGTTGCACTCGATAACTTTTGACTAGGAGGCAAAGGTTCGAATCTTGGCTCAGTGAACTGAAGGTGATTTTTAAAACTTATTTATTGTTGTGGTTTTTTCATACTCTCTCCAAACTAATAGTGATTCTTATTTGTAAAGGCCTACTTTGATTATAATATTGAAGTATTTTAACATATCGGGTTTACATATATACATTATATTATTTATGGTCTTACCAATTAAATTAGGCCATTATTATTATTATTATTATTATTATTATTATTATTATTATTATATTATTATTAGCACCGCATCTTACTTCCCGTTCGGGTTATATGCACTTACGCTAATGTGTAATGGTAGGGTGATTGTGAGATGAAATGAAGGACCTACAGTTTAACGTGGAATCCGAACCACGGTGGAGGCCTGGCTTTCCCCACATTCACAAGATGTCTTGCCAGAGGTGAAGGAAGGGTTTGGTAATCAGATAAATCTGTGCCGGGACCGAGGATTGAGCCCCAGACCTCCAGCACAGAAGTCTGACACCTTACCCCTAGACCGCCAGGTCACCGGGCCATTAATAGCAAGTGTGTTAAACCTATCACTGATAGAAAAAAGTCAAATATCATGTCAAAATGAGAAGTTTCCCCAGCACTCAATGAACCAACATACAATAATATTGCCTAGCGCCTGTAAACTAGACTGTACCGGGTCGAGCGCGCGCGCTTGAAAAATAGAACCAGTTCTATCTTTCAAGCGCGCGCGCTCAGTCGCTCGCGCGCTCGCTCGCTCGCTCGCTCCAGTGTGGCCACCCCCCATTACAACCAATGTGTTCTATTTTATATTTTAGTCGCTCGCGCGCTCAGTCTGGCCGTACCCTACGACATGCGTAGCTCGACAAACAGGATTTATAGCGAGCTGGTCGATAGACAGACACACTCTGTGGTAAGGTAAGAGACCTGGCCTGGCTTATCCCACGGCTCTTACGAAACTTCCCCATTCCGAGATGAAGAGACCGCGTGACCCTAACTCGTAATGTGTGCCTCCAGTGATATTGACAAACGATTATAGACTTTGCTTTATGCCTCAGTGGCACGGCTGATGTTTCCATACAGTTATTCAGATAATGATGATGGAAACTTATTACTAACTCCAAGGGATTAGGAACCAAACCAGTTCTATCCAGTCCACCTCATTACAGCCTATCCCTATCTTGAGATAGTTCTATCCAGAACCCCTCATTACATTCTATCCCTATCTTCAGCCAGTTCTATCCAGACCCCTTCATTACACCCTGTCCCTATATTGAGATAGTTCTATCCAGACCCCTTCATTACACCCTGTCCCTATATTGAGATAGTTCTATCAAATCAACCTCCTTACACCCTGTCCCTATATTGAGATAGTTCTATCCAGACCCCTTCATTACACCCTGTCCCTATATTGAGCTAGTTCTATCAAATCAACCTCCTTACACCCTGTCCCTATATTGAGATAGTTCTATACAATCCACCAGGATTATGGAAAATTACGTCCGGGAAAAGTGCGCCTCCCCAGAAAAAAGGGGAAATTGCACCCCGCTATCAATCATCACATCATTAGGTAGGGAAAGTGCACCTCACACACTGTTTTACACACTTACAAAACAAGTACGTCCAAGGACCTAACAAAATGTTTGAAGAGTCTAGCTAAGATTCAAAAAATGGAGTAAAAGGTCGTCGATAATTAGTGTGATAACTTGAATTTATACGCTCACATCAAATGCTTAAAGATACACACTAATCTTTATTTCAATGTAAAACCTAACCTAACCTAACCTAACCTAGCCTAACTTAACCTAACCTAAACAACAGGCAAAGAGACAGGTGCGATGAATCGATGTACTTTGACCTCCTCAAGACCTCATAATGTACGATGAGTCGATTTGAAATACCCACCCTCCTAAACAAAAGGATGCGATGAGCCGATCTAAGACGGTGAAAATGGTAAGGTCGTGAGGAAAGTGCACCCACACGACCTTGTTAAAATTATTTAGGTGAGACAGACAAGGTCGTGTGGGCGCACTTTTCTCACCTACTAGTGTGATGATTCATGGGAGTGCGTAGTTTTCCTCTTATTCTGGGAAGGCGCAGTTTTCCTCTTATTCTGGGAAGGCGCAGTTTTTCCGGGCGCAATTTTCCTGACACCGCCCACCAGGCCTTTTAGAAAATACACACTTTTTACGCCCAAAATTGATATTTTAATATATTACTAATGCTATGTGATACAATCTATAAAAAAAAATTGATAGCTGAAGATAGCATGATTTCGTATAAATGAATGAAAATATATCTAGTAGCTTTCTTGGATGTCAAATAAGAACCCTTGCTATGAAAACACTACTTTCACGCATTCATACGTCAAATCATGTGATCTGCAGGTATAACTTTCGATAGATATTATCAACAGTTATAAAATAACAATAATAAGATAGTAAAATGTTTTCATTGATGACAGGAAGAAAAATATGTTTGTATTTCATGAAAGTTTCTTCAAAACAAATTCTTAAAAGTACAGTTCAGCCAGTAAAATTGTGAGCAAAAGCGAAACGCATTACTAAGGAAAGTAATGGCCTACTTGTAAAGAAGTTTACTGTACAAACTGCTTTCATAAAGAGGATTACAAGTACACACATGTAAGGAAAAGAGCGATAGTAGAGTGTGTGTAAACAAGAGGAGATATAATACATAGACAGAGATGTGAATACCTGACCTCGAAGCTGATAATTATGTCAGAAATAGGAGGATAATGCTACTCTGCTGTGAGAGAGGAAAGAGGGGATAGCTAAAGAAAGTGTCTTATCACCCTTTACTCGTTTCTCAGATCTCCTGCTATAGCCCTTTCCCTCAATTAGATATTAGATACGGGTATATCATGAACGTATCATTGCAGTACCAGTGTTGTACCAAACGTTTGATTATTGTAATTATTCGTGCTAGTAATCCAGTGAACAGTAGACCTCACTCCCTCAATGTTATTATCGTTACTACAGTCTTACTAGTAGTTCTGTGAACAATATACCTCGCTCCATGTTATTATCATTACTACAGTCTTACTAGTAGTTCTGTGAACAGTAGACCTCGCTCCATGTTATTATTGTAACTACAGTCTTACTAGTAGTTCTGTGAACAGTAGACCTCGCTCCATGTTATTATCGTTACTACAATCTTACTAGTAGTTCTGTGAACAGTATACCTCACTCCCTCCATGTTATTATCGTTATTACAGTCTTACTTGTAGTTCTGTGAATAGTAGACGCCTCTCCTTTCATGTTATTATCGTTACTACAGTCTTACTAGTAGTTCTGTGAATAGTAGACGCCTCTCCCTTCATGTTATTATCGTTACTACAGTCTTACTAGTAGTTTGTGAACAGTAGACCTTGCTCCCTCAATGTTATTATCGTTATTACAGTCTTACTAGTAGTTCTGTGAACAGTAGACCTCGCTCCCTCAATGTTATTATCGTTACTACAGTCTTACTAGTAGTTCTGTGAATAGTTGACCTCGCTCCATGTTATTATCGTTACTACAGTCTTACTAGTAGTTCTGTGAACAGTTGACCTCGCTCCATGTTATTATCGTTATTACAGTCTTAGTAGTAGTTCTGTGAACAGTAGACCTTGCTCCCTCAATGTTATTATCGTTATTACAGTCTTAGTAGTAGTTCTGTGAACAGTAGACCTTGCTCCCTCCATGTTATTATCGTCACTAGAGTCTTACTAGTAGTTCTGTGAATAGTAGACGCCTCTCCCTTCATGTTATTATCGTTATTACAGTCTTACTAGTAGTTCTGTGAACAGTAGACCTTGCTCCCTCAATGTTATTATCGTTACTACAGTCTTACTAGTAGTTCTGTGAACAGTAGACCTTGCTCCCTCAATGTTATTATCGTTATTACAGTCTTACTAGTAGTTCTGTGAACAGTAGACCTTGCTCCCTCCATGTTATTATCGTTATTACAGTCTTACTAGTAGTTCTGTGAACAGTAGACCTTGCTCCCTCCATGTTATTATCGTTACTACAGTCTTACTAGTAGTTCTGTGAATAGTTGACCTCGCTCCATGTTATTATCGTTACTACAGTCTTACTAGTAGTTCTGTGAACAGTTGACCTCGCTCCATGTTATTATCGTTATTACAGTCTTAGTAGTAGTTCTGTGAACAGTTGACGTCGCTCCATGTTATTATCGTTATTACAGTCTTAGTAGTAGTTCTGTGAACAGTAGACCTTGCTCCCTCAATGTTATTATCGTTATTACAGTCTTACTAGTAGTTCTGTGAACAGTAGACCTCGCTCCCTCCATGTTATTATCGTTACTACAGTCTTACTAGTAGTTCTGTGAACAGTAGACCTCGCCCCATATTATTATCGTTATTACAGTCTTAGTAGTAGTTCTGTGAACAGTAGACCTTGCTCCCTCAATGTTATTATCGTTATTACAGTCTTACTAGTAGTTCTGTGAACAGTAGACCTTGCTCCCTCCATGTTATTATCGTTACTACAGTCTTACTAGTAGTTCTGTGAATAGTAGACGCCTCTCCCTTCATGTTATTATCGTTACTACAGTCTTACTAGTAGTTCTGTGAACAGTTGACCTCGCTCCATGTTATTATCGTTATTACAGTGTTAGTAGTAGTTCTGTGAACAGTTGACCTCGCTCCATGTTATTATCGTTATTACAGTCTTAGTAGTAGTTCTGTGAACAGTAGACCTCGCTCCATGTTATTATCGTTATTACAGTCTTACTAGTAGTTCTGTGAACAGTAGACCTCGCTCCCTCCATGTTATTATCGTTACTACAGTCTTACTAGTAGTTCTGTGAACAGTAGACCTCTCTCCATGTTCTTATCGTTACTACAGTCTTAGTAGTAGTTCTGTGAACAGTAGACCTTGCTCCCTCAATGTTATTATCGTTATTACAGTCTTAGTAGTAGTTCTGTGAACAGTAGACCTTGCTCCCTCAATGTTATTATCGTTATTACAGTCTTACTAGTAGTTCTGTGATCAGTAGACCTCGCTCCCTCCATGTTATTATCGTTACTACAGTCTTACTAGTAGTTCTGTGAACAGTAGACCTCGCCCCATGTTATTATCGTTATTACAGTCTTAGTAGTAGTTCTGTGAACAGTAGACCTTGCTCCCTCAATGTTATTATCGTTATTACAGTCTTACTAGTAGTTCTGTGAACAGTAGACCTTGCTCCCTCCATGTTATTATCGTCACTAGAGTCTTACTAGTAGTTCTGTGAATAGTAGACGCCTCTCCCTTCATGTTATTATCGTTATTACAGTCTTACTAGTAGTTCTGTGAACAGTAGACCTTGCTCCCTCAATGTTATTATCGTTACTACAGTCTTACTAGTAGTTCTGTGAACAGTAGACCTTGCTCCCTCAATGTTATTATCGTTATTATAGTCTTACTAGTAGTTCTGTGAACAGTAGACCTTGCTCACTCCATGTTATTATCGTTATTACAGTCTTACTAGTAGTTCTGTGAATAGTAGACGCCTCTCCCTTCATGTTATTATCGTTACTACAGTCTTACTAGTAGTTCTGTGAACAATAGACCTTGCTCCCTCAATGTTATTATCGTTATTACAGTCTTACTAGTAGTTCTGTGAACAGTAGACCTCGCTCCCTCAATGTTATTATCGTTACTACAGTCTTACTAGTAGTTCTGTGAACAGTTGACCTCGCTCCATGTTATTATCGTTACTACAGTCTTACTAGTAGTTCTGTGAACAGTAGACCTTGCTCCCTCAATGTTATTATCGTTATTACAGTCTTACTAGTAGTTCTGTGAACAGTAGACCTCGCTCCCTCCATGTTATTATCGTTACTACAGTCTTACTAGTAGTTCTGTGAACAGTAGACCTCGCTCCATGTTATTATCGTTATTACAGTCTTAGTAGTAGTTCTGTGAACAGTAGACCTTGCTCCCTCAATATTATTATCGTTATTACAGTCTTAGTAGTAGTTCTGTGAACAGTAGACCTTGCTCCCTCAATGTTATTATCGTTATTACAGTCTTACTAGTAGTTCTGTGAACAGTAGACCTTGCTCCCTCCATGTTATTATCGTTACTACAGTCTTACTAGTAGTTCTGTGAATAGTAGACGCCTCTCCCTTCATGTTATTATCGTTACTACAGTCTTACTAGTAGTTCTGTGAACAGTTGACCTCGCTCCATGTTATTATCGTTATTACAGTGTTAGTAGTAGTTCTGTGAACAGTTGACCTCGCTCCATGTTATTATCGTTATTACAGTCTTAGTAGTAGTTCTGTGAACAGTAGACCTCGCTCCATGTTATTATCGTTATTACAGTCTTACTAGTAGTTCTGTGAACAGTAGACCTCGCTCCCTCCATGTTATTATCGTTACTACAGTCTTACTAGTAGTTCTGTGAACAGTAGACCTCTCTCCATGTTCTTATCGTTACTACAGTCTTAGTAGTAGTTCTGTGAACAGTAGACCTTGCTCCCTCAATGTTATTATCGTTATTACAGTCTTAGTAGTAGTTCTGTGAACAGTAGACCTTGCTCCCTCAATGTTATTATCGTTATTACAGTCTTACTAGTAGTTCTGTGATCAGTAGACCTCGCTCCCTCCATGTTATTATCGTTACTACAGTCTTACTAGTAGTTCTGTGAACAGTAGACCTCGCCCCATGTTATTATCGTTATTACAGTCTTAGTAGTAGTTCTGTGAACAGTAGACCTTGCTCCCTCAATGTTATTATCGTTATTACAGTCTTACTAGTAGTTCTGTGAACAGTAGACCTTGCTCCCTCCATGTTATTATCGTCACTAGAGTCTTACTAGTAGTTCTGTGAATAGTAGACGCCTCTCCCTTCATGTTATTATCGTTATTACAGTCTTACTAGTAGTTCTGTGAACAGTAGACCTTGCTCCCTCAATGTTATTATCGTTACTACAGTCTTACTAGTAGTTCTGTGAACAGTAGACCTTGCTCCCTCAATGTTATTATCGTTATTATAGTCTTACTAGTAGTTCTGTGAACAGTAGACCTTGCTCACTCCATGTTATTATCGTTATTACAGTCTTACTAGTAGTTCTGTGAATAGTAGACGCTCTCCCTTCATGTTATTATCGTTACTACAGTCTTACTAGTAGTTCTGTGAACAATAGACCTTGCTCCCTCAATGTTATTATCGTTATTACAGTCTTACTAGTAGTTCTGTGAACAGTAGACCTCGCTCCCTCAATGTTATTATCGTTACTACAGTCTTACTAGTAGTTCTGTGAACAGTTGACCTCGCTCCATGTTATTATCGTTACTACAGTCTTACTAGTAGTTCTGTGAACAGTAGACCTTGCTCCCTCAATGTTATTATCGTTATTACAGTCTTACTAGTAGTTCTGTGAACAGTAGACCTCGCTCCCTCCATGTTATTATCGTTACTACAGTCTTACTAGTAGTTCTGTGAACAGTAGACCTCGCTCCATGTTATTATCGTTATTACAGTCTTAGTAGTAGTTCTGTGAACAGTAGACCTTGCCCCTCAATGTTATTATCGTTATTACAGTCTTACTAGTAGTTCTGTGAACAGTAGACCTTGCTCCCTCCATGTTATTATCGTTATTACAGTCTTACTAGTAGTTCTGTGAACAGTAGACCTTGCTCCCTCCATGTTATTATCGTTATTACAGTCTTACTAGTAGTTCTGTGAACAGTAGACCTTGCTCCCTCAATGTTATTATCGTTACTACAGTCTTACTAGTAGTTCTGTGAACAGTAGACCTTGCTCCCTCAATGTTATTATTGTTATTACAGTCTTACTAGTAGTTCTGTGAACAGTAGACCTTGCTCCCTCCATGTTATTATCGTCACTAGAGTCTTACTAGTAGTTCTGTGAATAGTAGACGCCTCTCCCTTCATGTTATTATCGTTATTACAGTCTTACTAGTAGTTCTGTGAACAGTAGACCTTGCTCCCTCAATGTTATTATCGTTACTACAGTCTTACTAGTAGTTCTGTGAACAGTAGACCTTGCTCCCTCAATGTTATTATCGTTATTACAGTCTTACTAGTAGTTCTGTGAACAGTAGACCTTGCTCCCTCCATGTTATTATCGTTACTACAGTCTTACTAGTAGTTCTGTGAACAGTAGACCTCGCTCCCTCCATGTTATTATCGTTACTACAGTCTTACTAGTAGTTCTGTGAATAGTAGACCCTCTCCCTTCATGTTATTATCGTTACTACAGTCTTACTAGTAGTTCTGTGAACAGTTGACCTCGCTCCATGTTATTATCGTTATTACAGTGTTAGTAGTAGTTCTGTGAACAGTTGACCTCGCTCCATGTTATTATCGTTATTACAGTCTTAGTAGTAGTTCTGTGAACAGTAGACCTCTCTCCATGTTATTATCGTTATTACAGTCTTACTAGTAGTTCTGTGAACAGTAGACCTCGCTCCCTCCATGTTATTATCGTTACTACAGTCTTACTAGTAGTTCTGTGAACAGTAGACCTCTCTCCATGTTCTTATCGTTACTACAGTCTTAGTAGTAGTTCTGTGAACAGTAGACCTTGCTCCCTCAATGTTATTATCGTTATTACAGTCTTAGTAGTAGTTCTGTGAACAGTAGACCTTGCTCCCTCAATGTTATTATCGTTATTACAGTCTTACTAGTAGTTCTGTGATCAGTAGACCTCGCTCCCTCCATGTTATTATCGTTACTACAGTCTTACTAGTAGTTCTGTGAACAGTAGACCTCGCCCCATGTTATTATCGTTATTACAGTCTTAGTAGTAGTTCTGTGAACAGTAGACCTTGCTCCCTCAATGTTATTATCGTTATTACAGTCTTACTAGTAGTTCTGTGAACAGTAGACCTTGCTCCCTCCATGTTATTATCGTCACTAGAGTCTTACTAGTAGTTCTGTGAATAGTAGACGCCTCTCCCTTCATGTTATTATCGTTATTACAGTCTTACTAGTAGTTCTGTGAACAGTAGACCTTGCTCCCTCAATGTTATTATCGTTACTACAGTCTTACTAGTAGTTCTGTGAACAGTAGACCTTGCTCCCTCAATGTTATTATCGTTATTATAGTCTTACTAGTAGTTCTGTGAACAGTAGACCTTGCTCACTCCATGTTATTATCGTTATTACAGTCTTACTAGTAGTTCTGTGAATAGTAGACGCCTCTCCCTTCATGTTATTATCGTTACTACAGTCTTACTAGTAGTTCTGTGAACAATAGACCTTGCTCCCTCAATGTTATTATCGTTATTACAGTCTTACTAGTAGTTCTGTGAACAGTAGACCTCGCTCCCTCAATGTTATTATCGTTACTACAGTCTTACTAGTAGTTCTGTGAACAGTTGACCTCGCTCCATGTTATTATCGTTACTACAGTCTTACTAGTAGTTCTGTGAACAGTAGACCTTGCTCCCTCAATGTTATTATCGTTATTACAGTCTTACTAGTAGTTCTGTGAACAGTAGACCTCGCTCCCTCCATGTTATTATCGTTACTACAGTCTTACTAGTAGTTCTGTGAACAGTAGACCTCGCTCCATGTTATTATCGTTATTACAGTCTTAGTAGTAGTTCTGTGAACAGTAGACCTTGCTCCCTCAATGTTATTATCGTTATTACAGTCTTACTAGTAGTTCTGTGAACAGTAGACCTTGCTCCCTCCATGTTATTATCGTTATTACAGTCTTACTAGTAGTTCTGTGAACAGTAGA
Organism: Timema cristinae; assembly: GCA_039000515.1. Classification (NCBI taxonomy): domain Eukaryota; kingdom Metazoa; phylum Arthropoda; class Insecta; order Phasmatodea; family Timematidae; genus Timema; species Timema cristinae. The sequence goes on along the minus strand of JBCFYV010011172.1, from coordinate 20,033,810 downwards.
CCTTGCTCCCTCCATGTTATTATCGTTATTACAGTCTTACTAGTAGTTCTGTGAACAGTAGACCTTGCTCCCTCAATGTTATTATCGTTACTACAGTCTTACTAGTAGTTCTGTGAACAGTAGACCTTGCTCCCTCAATGTTATTATTGTTATTACAGTCTTACTAGTAGTTCTGTGAACAGTAGACCTTGCTCCCTCCATGTTATTATCGTCACTAGAGTCTTACTAGTAGTTCTGTGAATAGTAGACGCCTCTCCCTTCATGTTATTATCGTTATTACAGTCTTACTAGTAGTTCTGTGAACAGTAGACCTTGCTCCCTCAATGTTATTATCGTTACTACAGTCTTACTAGTAGTTCTGTGAACAGTAGACCTTGCTCCCTCAATGTTATTATCGTTATTACAGTCTTACTAGTAGTTCTGTGAACAGTAGACCTTGCTCCCTCCATGTTATTATCGTTACTACAGTCTTACTAGTAGTTCTGTGAACAGTAGACCTCGCTCCCTCCATGTTATTATCGTTACTACAGTCTTACTAGTAGTTCTGTGAATAGTAGACCTTGCTCCCTCCGTGTTATTATCGTTACTACAGTCTTACTAGTAGTTCTGTGAAAAGTAGACCTCGCGCCATGTTATTATCGTTATTACAGTCTTAGTAGTAGTTCTGTGAACAGTTGACGTCGTTCCATGTTATTATCGTTATTACAGTCTTAGTAGTAGTTCTGTGAACAGTTGACCTCGCTCCATGTTATTATCGTTATTACAGTCTTAGTAGTAGTTCTGTGAACAGTAGACCTCGCTCCATGTTATTATCGTTATTACAGTCTTAGTAGTAGTTCTGTGAACAGTAGACCTCGCTCCATGTTATTATCGTTATTACAGTCTTAGTAGTAGTTCTGTGAATAGTAGACCTCGCTCCATGTTATTATCGTTATTACAGTCTTAGTAGTAGTTCTGTGAACAGTTGACGTCGCTCCATGTTATTATCGTTATTACAGTCTTAGTAGTAGTTCTGTGAACAGTTGACCCTGCTCCCTCCATGTTATTATCGTTATTACAGTCTTACTAGTAGTTCTGTGAACAGTAGACCTTGCTCCATGTTATTATCGTTATTACAGTCTTAGTAGTAGTTCTGTGAACAGTAGACCTCGCTCCCTCAATGTTATTATCGTTACTACAGTCTTACTTGTAGTAAGAGAGAATGTTATAAAATCAAAATTTTATATTTGCAGGAAAAAATTTTGAAAATTATATTTGGTACCAAAAATGCTAACAAACAAATATACATAAAACATAAAAGTCTACTTCTTTAACAACTATATAGGTAGATCTTCCTAATAGGATATTTATAGGTAGATCTTCCTAATAGGATATTACCATTTCGATAAATACAAACAAATAAACAACCACACCCTACAACACCCACCCAAAATCTAACAAAGAAATGTATACAATCGGCAAATGCTCAAATAATTGTGGTAAACAAAAACTGAGATGCACCATCCACAAATTATTTAATCTACGTAGCACCGTGGCTTCTTTGGTGCTGACTGACAGCTCACGGCTGACTTGTGACATTCAACATTTAGGTATATACCTAAATTTTGATTGTCAGAAGCGACAGCTGCTAAACATATGTTTTTGCAGCTCATATGGCTCGGCGTAGGGATACATAATTTGGTCTGGTAGCTTTTCAAAGCCGTCAGCTGTCAGCTGTGAGCTGTCAGTCAACACCAAAGAAGTCATGGGGTTACTGTACTACCACCAACACTCAACGATATTCCTCAAATAGGTGTAGCGAAAAATAAAATAAAATTCTGGAAACTTAAAGGAATGTTTCAAACAAATATGTAGGCTACATATATTTAAGAGAAAATGTTGATATGTGTATGTGTTTTACTATTTTATTATTTTTAAGTATTTAACTGCGATAGCTGAAGATGTACTTTTAGGTACTTCGGGATTGTAAATTAAATCAACTATGTAACTTTCTTTTAAGTCATAAATATACATTGAGAGTGAAATAGATAAATAAATAATATTGATATTATACACATCTACATGACATATTTATTATATTAATATTATAAATATTTAATTGTGTAAACCTCATATGAATATCTCGTTATACTAAATTTTTGCCTCATACAGTACATTAATCACCTTACGTTAGCAATAGAACACAAAACAACCAATAAAATAGCAAGTATTACCCCTCATAACTTGTGAATTGTAATGATTTTAAATAAAAATCACTATTTATAGCTTATAATTATTACACACTTATTAAAATTACGTAATAACATTTTAATGGTCGAACGACCTTGAAACATTGTGGACACTGGGACCATCACCACAACAACATTTAAGTACAAGTTTCCATAATAGTTACTTGTTTGTCTAGTAGTTAACATGATAGTTGGTCATCCATACGGTAAGAGAAGACCTGTAAGACGCGGAGCACGGCGTATAAAAAAAAAAAAATCTTGTAGACGATGGTAGATAGATAGATTTTTTTTTTTTAAACACGTTATATCTCAGTTGACATGATACCCGAGGATTGTGAAACCAGGTACCACCGAGTGATCATCTACCCTGGTAAAATTAGATGAGGGTTACAGAATCTAGTTACCCGGTCCCTGAAACCAGTCGTCTTCCTTACCGTGACCTTCATAAAGAGCAAGGTAAAGTACAGCCAGGTTTAGAGAGGAAGGAACTGTTACAAAATATGATTGTTTACAAACATACACAGGGTGGGTCGGAAACAATTAGAGAAACGTGATAGACAACGAGATGAGGCTTGTCTGACGTCCGATGGATCTCATCTGAGTGACATTATCTTCAAAAAGTGATAAAGTGTAATAAATAGTTTGCTTTTATTTAGCTAGTGAATATTTACTTTTCAATAAAAGTGTTAATTTTCTTTGTCTGTGACCGCGTCATACTAACCGTTCGGGTTATACACCTACGTACTAATTACACTAATGGTTTGTGGATTGGGAAGATTGAGAGGAAGTGCATCCGCATTTGCGTGTAAGGAGAGTGGAAAACCATTTAAGAAAAAACCACCCTCACCGTCTTCGGCAGTCTAGTCCAACACGAGAGTAGCGCGTTAGACCACTCGACCACTGAAGCAGGTAATTTTCAAGTTACTAATCGTTTAATTGTTTCGCCCCAACCTGTACCTTATATAGTACCTTATATAGTTACTATATATATACCAGATTATCCATTTTAGATTTCTTTTTAACAATTCAAGTCTAGTTCGCCTTTTCGCACATAAATATATATATATATATATACTAATTACGTTGATACCCGCCTCGGCGGCGTAGTTGGCTAACGCGCTAGTCATGTTGAGCTAGACTGCCGAGGACGGGAGATCGAGGTTCGAATCTCAGTCGGGTGAACTGGGGGGTGGCTTTCCCTAAATGATTTTCCACTCTTCCTTCACGCAAATGCGGATTCACTTCCTCTAAATTCAACCTTTCCAATTCCTAATCCATTATCGTAATTAGTACTCAAGCGTATAACCCGAACGGGTTGTAAGACACCGTGCTAGATAAATAAATAAAAAAATTACTCTACTGTGTTAAGGCCCTGCCTACCCTCTCTGGCGGTGTGTTGAGCTTTCAGCTCTAAAATAGATGGCGTTGCTAACGTTATACAAACTGGTGGATTCCAGCCATCAGGTTGGCAGAATTACTGGTTTGTTTAAACAACTGGTAGACTGGCGACCGGTAATCAGTAAAGGCAGCAAGCAAACTTTTTTCCAAGAATTGAGAGAGATAAGAAGTGTAGTGTGTAGGCGACCAAGTTTGACTAAACGTGGGGAGACATAACGTCAAGATACAATCACACTCTCGAGCAGAAAAATTAGCTTATTCATTCCAGTCAGCTAGACGTCCATTAACCTGTAGTACCACTTTTGAATTTAGAACCTTTTTGATGCCAAAGTTTAGTACTAGTTTTGTACCGTTTTGTACCCGTGCCCGTTTTGAGTAATTAGCATATCAACGTGGTGACTCCAGGGCTGTTGTACCACTTTTGAATTTTTTTATACCAAAGTTTTGTACTAGTTTTGTACCGTTTTGTACCCGTGCCCGTTTTGAGTAATTAGCATATCAAAGTGGTGACTCAAGGTTAATGCTGTTTTACTACTTTTTAATTTTGAACTTTTTTTGATGCCAAAGTTTTGTACCGTTTTGTACCAGAAAGAAAAAGTATTGTACCCGTACCCGTTTTGAGTAATTAGCATATCAAAGTGAGTACTCCACGTACTCGAGGTAAATGCGGTTGTACCCCTTTTGATTTTGAACTTTTTTTGATGCCAAAGTTTTATAATAGTTTTGTACCGTTTTGTAACACAAATAAGTTTTGTACCCGTAATCATTTTCAGTAATTAGCATATCAAAGTGGTGACTCCAGGTTAATGCTGTTGTACCACTTTTGAATTTTTTCATGCCAAAGTTTTATACTAGTTCTGTACCGTTTTGTACCACAAAGAGAAAGATTTGTACCCGTACCCATTTTGAGTAATTAGCATATCAAAGTGTCACGTGACTCCAGGTTAATGCTGTTGTACCACTATTTAAATTTTTTCAAATAAATATCTGGTGAGGGTAGTGATAAATAATAATGTACACTTATTTATCAGAGAAAAATGTATTTAAGGTAAAATTAGAGATAACTTATTTTTGAAGGTTTTGTCACTAACTAAAATAAATAACCTATACGAGATAGTATGTAGCTTACGATTTTGTCGTACCATTTATTTGAGTTTATTAGTAAGCAGGTAAATTAAAAAATAACTAAAATTTAATGTGCTAAATTTGGCCACTGTGCTTTGGCTAATTTTTAAAATTTAAAGGCTAAGGAGGCAATAACATATTTTAAAAGCGGTTTCATTTCGAAGACTATAACAATTTTGACTATAAATATATCTGTTATTTTTATTACTGATATTACCACGTCATGTTATACGCATATATGATAATCTAATTGGGTGGTAATGAGGAAAGAAGCATTTGAGAGGTTATCTACCAGCATTTTTATTTTGGAAGATGGGGAAACAATTTAGGAAAAACTACCCTCAATAGACTCGACCAGGATTTGCACCCCAAGTGCTCCGCTATCAGAAGGCCAATTTAACACTAGTGACACCTTAGACCACTCAGCCACTGAAGTGGGTATCTGTTATTTAATACGGTGTTTACAGTTTTCAAACATCTATAGGATTTACACAATTTTCCAGAAATAAATGTTTTTGGGAATAATTTTTTATCCTATTGGTAGAGTTTAACTTGAGTAATATCTCCATGGTGTCAGCCTGCAAGGCTATACCAATCGAGAGGCTGCCGTATGTTGGCAAAGATAGGGCCAACATTTTCAAGCTGAGGGTGCCATGTGGTTAGCACAACGAGCCCTCCAGACTTCTATCTCAGTTTTCTAGACTGAAGCGCTACTTATTCATTCAAGTAGCTCCTCATTTGTCCTCACGAGGTTGATTTTGGTTCCGTTTCAGACCCACTGCTTCACAGACACAATTAGGGGCACTGGGGATCGAACTTGGGACTTCAGTATCTGAAGCCAGTAAATCTGACCACTATACAACAGAGGCGGTCGGTTATCAAATACTTACTTACTTACTTTATGGCATAGGGAACACAAAAGTTCATTAACTCTAATGGTTTTAAATATATTTTACTTATCATCGGCTTCATGTCGTGGTCAATATTTCTAAAGTGCTATGACTGAGCACTGAGTGCGTAAATTAATCAGCTCAATAACTTGACTAGTTCGATTCCCTGTTAGGTTGAAATTACTTAGTACTAGCGTGATACGAACTCGGCCAAGGCACAAGAGCTTTTGAACATACAATAAGTGCGTTACAGAGTGTTAGTAACATTTACTTTCAGCTAAGAGCTTTTTTTAAAAAAAAAAATTACTTGAAATATCAGAATAATCGCTACATTGTTATATAGAAGTATTTATTTGTATCTTAATTTTGATATTATTTCTACAGTAAATAAAATAGTATCGCTGCTCATCCATTGTACTTAAATTAGTAGATACAGATAGCCTAAGCGCCAGTAATATGCATACCATTAAAAAAACTTACCCTTTACTACAATAAGTTAAATAATCAATTATATCTTTGATTTTCTTTGTGCGCCCTTTCTTCATAAACTTGTTATTCACAAGGATATAAAATAATATTTTGTAAATACTTCTCCACCTCAAAATTTATACAATCCCTTGGATTTTGTTCGGAAGCAACAAAGGTCACATATTGTTAATTATAAAAAGTAATCACCGTGGGTACTTATTGTTCGGGATTCGATACATTTCTTCCGAAACGAGCGCACAAACTGCGAGAATGCAACAGGTTCAAATTAAAAGTAATCACATTTAACACGCTAATAAAATAAAATTAACATTTTCACATCTTGACTACCAAAAACTTTGTTCATTAACTTTTTGAAAAATAGCTTATTCCAAAGTCCAATGAGAGTCAAATCCTAGACCGTAAAATAAAAACTAGCATATAAAATTATACTGAGAACGTCTCCAAATTACATTTAGACCAAATTTTATTTAAAATAACTATGTTTGATATTAGCAGGAATGTTTATTTTTATTTATTATAATAGTGGATTAAAAATTCAATGTACAGTAGTTTTCATTTACTTTGAATATTAACACTTATTATTACAACGTGTAGTGCTAAAGAATGAGAAAACTCAAGAAAGAATATAAGATAAGAGTGAAGAATTTTACATGTTTTACTGTCTCAGTTAAATAAGGACTAATGTCATAAAACTTTGTGTATGGAAAAGCATGTGGTTTTTTCTTTGTAAATAATGTATCACTAGAGTAATACTCTCATTGAAGTAAGTAGGGACCAACTATATTTATTCACACAGCAGTTAACACTTTGTGAGTATTTTAGTTACTGAATATATTAAGATGTTTAATTGTTTATATTTAATTACGCAAATTTTCATAATTGGACATTGGCCCTTCTTATCCTAACGTACATGGTATTAATGTTTCTTTGACTCAAGAAGGTCACAGAGATTAGTTTAACCCTCCATTGCCGCCTGCATTCCGATACAGCATGTTAGCCAACGCTTGCAAAATGATACTAGCTTGTAAATGGGTAATGATCATACTAACGGCACCTATTATCAGCTATGACAACTAGTTGCAGAAGGAAAAGTTGTATTTAAAACCATGTATTTTGACTAGAGAGTCGACTTGGGAGTCGTTAGAGCTCAATATCGTCGTGATTATTGAAGCTAACCCAAATTAAAAAATATGTCTAAAAAGAAAAAGAAATTATTCATTAAATAGTACGTTATAAACAAACACTCTAGCTTAATTGTACAAAGAAATAAATAAATCCATTAATAATTTTTGTTTTCCCATTTAAAATGCATTGAAATGGAAACATTTTAATGAAAATATTTCAATAACTATTTTTAGCATGGTTTGAAAATTCCATAAGCATTATGAAAGTTGCCCAGATATGTTACTAAAATAAATAAAAAACAACAATGTTGAATTATTAAATATATTTTGTTTTAAATTCTTTTGTTTAGAACCGTGCATTTATGGGTAGGCAGGGCCTTAAAGACGAGGAAGTTTGAATTTAGAAAAAGTTTGCCCGAATTGGCGGGGAGAGAGAGAGTGGTAAACCATTCTATTTAGTGCCCTTTGTAGACCTACACTTGACCGAGACTCAAACCCCAAGCTTTCCGTCATCGATAGCCTAGTCTATTGCGAGAGTGACGCTTTAGATCGTGCGGCCACCGAAGCGGGTACTGAATATTATTTTCAGAATTGTTTTATACAAAAATTGTTTGCTATCTCCATCATGTTTATATTATATATATATTAAATATATGTTCATAATATATGTCTCATGTGAATGTTTGTGGTGTGATCATGTGTGTTTTAATTAATTTTACTTTCTCACGACAACTCAGAGAAAGAAAGTTTTGCGATCGTAAAAAAAAATCTTATTTTAGATTCGAATGTTGACGTTTCATGATTACCTGAACCAGAAAAAATTATTTTCACTATGCTTTGTCAGTCCGTTCATCTATTTTTATATCTATAGCTGAATCGAACCCGGGACCTTTAGCTTAGTACACAAAAATTCTAACCACTGAGCTATCCAGCAATTGTCCCGTGCCCAGGGTCATTCTTCACTCATATCTTAAGGCAGAGTCTGTGATAGACGTGTGGAAATAGTCAGCTACTACATATGGGTGATGAATTTAAATCACGAGCTATCAGATAACGCAGCCACCCTCAACTCGTATCGGTAGTTGATTTATTGCTGCCACTTGTACAGTTATTATAATTGTAAGGGGCCACATACCGTTACGAATCAACTAGCCAAATATATTATATTTTGATAGCTCAGAGGTTAGAGCATTAGTGTGCTAAGCTAAAGGTTTTGGGTTCGATTCCCGTGTCCAGGCGTCATATTTCAATTTTCAGAATATGATCTAGATGAGGCTAAATACGTACTAAAACAAATATAATAGCTTTGGCTATTTGATTCTTATCTGTATCTTAGCTTAAGGCCGGAACTATTTTACCGATAGGGCTAAAAATTGTGTCTGGGGTTTTCATAAGGTTCCCCAAAGGAATTTTTGGAATTATCTATATACCCCTAAAATTAAAAGTAATTTACTTTCTTAAAAAAATCTGAACATCTGCTCTAACGATTTCGATTGAAACTCGTATCTAGCCACTGTTTTCCGATAAAAACATAAATAAAAGGCACGTGTCATCTTCCTGTGTATATGAGTTCGGTCATAGGATACGGCCAGATTGGGCGAGCGACTAAAAATATAAAATAGAATACATTGGTTGTAAAGAGAGGTGGCCAGACTGGGGCGACTGAGCGCGTGCGCTCGAGCCGGAACAGTCTAGTTTACAGGCGCTAGGCAATATTATTGTATGTTGGTTCATTGAGTTCTAGGAAAACTTATCATTTTGACATTTTTATTACTATCGATAGGTTTGGCACACTTGCTACTAACGGCCTATATTAATTGGTTAAATCATAATATATATGTAAAACTGATATTTTAAAATACATCAATATAATCAAAGTAGGCCTTTACAAATAAGAATCACCATTAGCGTGGAGAGAGGATGAGAAAACCCCAACAATAAATCACTTGTCAAAACCACCCTCAGTTCACTGAGCCAAGATTCGAGCCTTTTGCCTCCTTGTCAACAACTATCGAGAGCTATTTGCTAGTCACGCGCTCGCCAGTTTGGCCAAACCCTTAGAGGGGACTTTACAAGACAGGAAATTTCCAATTTTTATTAAATATTCGCAACTATTTAAAATACAAAATAACTTATCATTGTAAAGTTGAAGGAGTTTTAAAATTAAACAACTTTTACTCGTATTGAAATAATATTTTATAAAATTAATATTTTCCGAGTTATATGCAAATAGGCATATTATATATATATATATATTTAATAAAGCTTTGGGGAAAGGGATGGTTGAAAATGCACAGAACAAATAATATGTTTCTGTAACAGTGTATATATATTACTTCATGTATGCTTTTAGGTGAAATGTGATGTTCTTTGTTTCCCACTGTGTTTCTATAACAATTTGTTTTACCTATTTTGTTTTATATATATCCTACGAATTATATAGGGTGACTTCAAAACTTATTTTATAAAATTACCTGACTTTTTTCAGGTTTTCCCTGTTTTACCCCTCTTGTAGCCTCCATGTTATGAATATAATTTAGATATAGAAGTGACAAAGTTTGATCAGTGAACCGTAACATTTATTTTCACTCGCCTATATTTAGTTCTACTCGTTTTATTTTATTATGTCTATGAAGGTATAAATATGTGAAAAGCTATGTAGTCGATCAATAACTATTATTACATTTTATTTTTTTGTAATTATGATTCATTATTAAGGGGATATCTAAGTATAAGAAAAGGCTCCTTAACTTATCCCAAAAATAGAGACTATTTTATTATTATTATTATTATTATTATTAAACGACTATTTGGTATTATTCTCTAGGTATTCATGATATATATCAAAAGTGACAGCCGCATATCACATGACATGACGTTTGAATACGTAAAAGTAGATCTAGTAACTTTGATAGCTATCAGATAAGGTTTATTCATATGAAAATTAAACTGTAAAAAAGTCAGATTCAAAAAGAGAAAGAAGCATTGTTGACAGTAATAACATTTACTCAAACAATGTATGTATAATAATACGTTAAAAAAATATGATCTGCATTATGTCACGATAAATAGCGTCAATACCCACGAGGCTTCTCCTAATTAGCGGAAATGTAAAAGCGACCCTATAAACACCATATGTTTTAATTATTTTTATAACGCCACATCTTAAAATCTGTTCGCTTTATACGCTTTATGTACTAATTACAACCCACCTCAGTGGCGTAATTAGCTAACGCGTTCTCTGGTTTCGTGTTGAGCTAAACTGCCAGAGGACGGGGAGATCCGAGGTTCAAATATAGCTCGGGTGAACTGGGGATGGATTTTACTAAATGGTTTTCCATTCTCCCTCCACGTAAATGCGGGATCACTTCCTCTATATACAAACTTCCCAAATCCTAACCCATTACCGTAAGTAGTACTTAAGCTTATAGCCCGAGCTGGTAGTAAGACACGATGCTCAGTATACACTAATTACACTAAAGTGTTAGAGATTAAGAAGATTTGCACCCGGATTTGTGTGGAGGGAGACTGGAAAATCATTTAAGGAAAAAAACCTCAGTGTACTCGACCGGGATCGAACCCCAAACTCCCTTCCCCGTCTTCGGCAGTCTAGTCCAACGCGAGAGTGGCGTGCAGTTACACCATGTAATCACCGAAGTGGGTTTGATTTAATTAAACGTTCACTCTGTAATCACAAGGTCATGTCAGTACACTCTGTAATCGCAAGGTCATGTCAGTACACTCTGTAATCGCAAGGTAATGTCAGTACACTCCGTAATCGCAAGGTCATGTCAGTACACTCTGTAATCGCGAGGTCATGTCAGTACACTCTGTAATCGCAAGGTCATGTCAGTACACTCTGTAATCGCAATGTAATGTCCGTACACTCCGTAATCGCAAGGTCATGTCAGTACACTCCGTAATCGCAAGGTAATGTCAGTACACTGTGTAATCGCAAGGTCATGTCAGTACACTCTATAATCGCAAGGTCATGTCAGTACACTCTGTAATAGCAAGGTCATGTCAGTACACTCTGTAATCGCAAGATCATGTCAGTACACTCTGTAATCGCAAGGTAATGTCAGTACACTCCGTAATCGCAAGGTAATGTCAGTACACTCCGTAATCGCAAGGTCATGTCAGTACACTCCGTAATCGCAAGGTCATGTCAGTACACTCTGTAATCGCAAGGTAATGTCAGTACACTCCGTAATCGCAAGGTCATGTCAGTACACTCCGTAATCGCAAGGTCATGTCAGTACACTCCGTAATAGCAAGGTCATGTCAGTACACTCCGTAATCGCAAGATCATGTCAGTACACTCTGTAATCGCAAGGTAATGTCAGTACACTCTGTAATCGCAAGATCATGTCAGTACACTCTGTAATCGCAAGGTCATGTCAGTACACTCTGTAATCGCAAGATCATGTCAGTACACTCTGTAATCGCAAGGTAATGTCAGTACACTCTGTAATCGCAAGATCATGTCAGTACACTCTGTAAACGCAAGATCATGTCAGTACACTCTGTAATCGCAAGGTCATGTCAGTACACTCTGTAATCGCAAGGTAATGTCAGTACACTCTGTAATCGCAAGGTCATGTCAGTACACTCTGTAATCGCAAGGTCATGTCAGTACACTCTGTAATCGCAAGATCATGTTAGTACACTCTGTAATAGCAAGATCATGTCAGTACACTCTGTAATCGCAAGATCATGTCAGTACACTCTGTAATCGCAAGGTCATGTCAGTACACTCTGTAATCGCAAGGTCATGTCAGTACACTCCGTAATCGCAAGATCATGTCAGTACACTCTGTAATCGCAAGGTCATGTCAGTACACTCTGTAATCGCAAGGTAATGTCAGTACACTCCGTAATCGCAAGGTAATGTCAGTACACTCTGTAATCGCAAGGTAATGTCAGTACACTCTGTAATCGCAAGGTCATGTCAGTACACTCCGTAATCGCAAGGTCATGTCAGTACACTCTGTAATCGCAAGATCATGTCAGTACACTCTGTAATCGCAAGGTAATGTCAGTACACTCTGTAATCGCAAGATCATGTCAGTACACTCTGTAATCGCAAGGTCATGTCAGTACACTCTGTAATCGCAAGGTAATGTCAGTACACTCCGTAATCGCAAGGTCATGTCAGTACACTCTGTAATCGCAAGGTCATGTCAGTACACTCCGTAATCGCAAGATCATGTCAGTACACTCTGTAATCGCAAAGTCATGTCAGTACACTCTGTAATCGCAAGGTAATGTCAGTACACTCTGTAATCGCAAGGTCATGTCAGTACACTCTGTAATCGCAAGGTAATGACAGTACACTCTGTAATCGCAAGGTAATGTCAGTACACCCTGTAATCACAAGATCATGTCAGTACACTCTGTAATCGCAAGGTCATGTCAGTACACTTAAGCCCGTGGCAGGGCACGTGACACTAATTACCCAACGGTGGGGTCAAGAAATAGGACAATAAAATAATAACTTTTACTAAGGTCTGCCTGGGATCTGAACAAGGTTCCTCAGAGTTTAAGTTAGATATACGCGCCAAGTAAGCACGTCTGAGGATGCCTCAAATTTAAACAATAGGTTTTTTTAAATTAAAATCAGTTTGTTTTATGAATGAAAATTTTATTTAAAAAAACGTATTTTTAATTGCACCTTACTAAACTGACAATTGCTTCTGGCGAGAGTTTACCAAGGTCACAAAAAACCAGTTGTGCATCAAACTATCGCTGGTGATAAAATATCAAACAACAAACAAAAAACTATTTAAATGTTTATCATGCAGATTTTTTTTACTATTTTTAACATTTAAGTGATTTTTGTGAGAAAAAGAATTTTTTATACCTATTTAATGACTCGAAACGGTTTATTTAAATGTATTTTCAAAGTATTTTAATCACACAAATAAATTTTAATCTGTGGTTAGTTAAATAGCTTCAGTAATTTAATATATATTTACCCGCCTCGGTGGTGTAGTTGGCTAACGCGCTTGTCGTGTTGAGCTCGACTGCTGAGGACGGGGAGATCGAGGTTCGAATCTCAGTCGGGTGAACTGGGGGTGGTTTTTCCTAAATGGTTTTCCACTCTCCCTCCACGCAAATGCGGGTTCACTTCCTCTAATTCAACCTTCCCAATTCCTAATCCATTAGCGTAATTAGTACTTAAAAGCGTATAACCCGAACGGGTAGTAAGACGCGGTGCTAAATATTATTATTAATATATATTTAATAATGAGTTTTGTTTATTATATTCATTACTTTTATACCATCACATTTAGGTTTAGTAGATGTTAGACATATTGTCGTTTTTTTACTTGAAATATATGTTTTTTTAAATTAAATTCGTCGTTTTTTTTCTCTCATTTTCATTTATATGTGGTAATACCAAAAATTGTAATGTTTTTTTTTAGTATACATAAAATCCTTTGCTTATTTAAGGCTATCCCACATTAAAAAAAATTACCTCTCACATTTAACTGTGAAGATATCAAAATTTTCAAAAGTAAGGGGATGGGGGATCACGGCTTGGCTTTTGAAAAACAAGGAATCCGCACTACTTAACCAATAGGGAACCAATAATTTATACCATCGAGGCATTTGTGTAGCTAATGTATATCATTATCATTATTATTATTATTATTACTATCATCATCAACGCGTCGTTCGGTTTATACGCACTTCGCTAATGTGTGATGGTAGGGTGATTGTGAGATGAAATGGAGGACCTACAGTTTAACGTGGGATCCAAATCACGGTGGAGGCTTGGCATTAATGGATATCCCTTTCTTAGAGCACACACGCACGCACGCACACACACGCACACACACACAACCGGCAAAGGTGGGGATGCAGGGAATGCAAGAAAATGTCAGAGTTTTTGCAGTTTTTATAACAAAACATTTAGTTGTTGTCAAAATAAATCAAATCTTGTTTTTATACAAACATATCGTTTGATTTCCTTGGCATGGTCATATCAACAGTTGTTAAATACCTGCCAAGGATGTCCTGGAATTTAATGACAACATTTTCTCTTCATTCAAAAAGTTTCTCAATTAAATGCTGCTATGCTCATGACAGATATTCAGCTGTTGTTATCACAATGTGTAGAAAATTAAGCTCTTTGTTTCTACTGAAGCAATATTTTAATTATCATGGCCAACAAAATGTTTTTCTATAAAAACTGAACAAAAAAGAGCTATGGAAACATTACACGAAGCTCTCCTTGAGGGTTCGGCCAGACTGCCAAGCGTGCGAGCGAGCGCGCGAGCGAGCGAGCGCGCAAGCGACTGGGTGGCCAAACTGGCGAGCGCGCGAGCGAGCGCGTAATTAGCGGACCCTAGTTAGATTATTATTAGCACCGCGTCTTACTACCCGTTCGGGTTATACGCACTTACTCTAATGTGTAATGGTAGGGTTATTGTGAGATGAAATGAAGGACCTACAGTTTAACGTGGAATCCGAACCACGGTGGTGGCCTGGCATTCCCTACATTCACAAGATGTCTTGTCAGAGGTGAAGGAAGGGTTTGGAAATAAGATAAATCTGTGCCGGGACCGAGGATTGAACCCCGGCTGCCAGCACAGAAGTCTGACACCTTACCCCTAGACCACTAGGTCACCGCCCCCCCCCCCTCCCCCCTAGTTAGAGAAGATGTCTCTGTCAAACACACTTAGTACATCTCTGCTCCTCGAAAATTCTTACAGAAAATATTGTGTATTTATAAAAAAGAAAAAAGTAGAAGTGCATCCAATTAATAAATTGAGAAATGCGTATGGTACTGTACTGAAGTGTTTTAAAATCAGATTTGCCGCACCAGTGGCAGAATGGTGCGTTGCACTCGATAACTTTTGACTAGGAGGCAAAGGTTCGAATCTTGGCTCAGTGAACTGAAGGTGATTTTTAAAACTTATTTATTGTTGTGGTTTTTTCATACTCTCTCCAAACTAATGGTGATTCTTATTTGTAAAGGCCTACTTTGATTATAATATTGAAGTATTTTAACATATCGGGTTTACATATATACATTATATTATTTATGGTCTTACCAATTAAATTAGGCCATTATTATTATTATTATTATTATTATTATTATTATTATTAGCACCGCATCTTACTTCCCGTTCGGGTTATATGCACTTACGCTAATGTGTAATGGTAGGGTGATTGTGAGATGAAATGAAGGACCTACAGTTTAACGTGGAATCCGAACCACGGTGGAGGCCTGGCTTTCCCCACATTCACAAGATGTCTTGCCAGAGGTGAAGGAAGGGTTTGGTAATCAGATAAATCTGTGCCGGGACCGAGGATTGAGCCCCAGACCTCCAGCACAGAAGTCTGACACCTTACCCCTAGACCGCCAGGTCACCGGGCCATTAATAGCAAGTGTGTTAAACCTATCACTGATAGAAAAAAGTCAAATATCATGTCAAAATGAGAAGTTTCCCCAGCACTCAATGAACCAACATACAATAATATTGCCTAGCGCCTGTAAACTAGACTGTACCGGGTCGAGCGCGCGCGCTTGAAAAATAGAACCAGTTCTATCTTTCAAGCGCGCGCGCTCGCTCGCTCCAGTGTGGCCATCCCCCATTACAACCAATGTGTTCTATTTTATATTTTAGTCGCTCGCGCGCTCGCTCGCTCGCTGGCGCACTCAGTCTGGCCGTACCCTGAGAGTGAAAAACAATTAACTATATATACAGTACACTCATAAACGAGATAAAAGAAAAGTTCCAAAACAAAACAGCCTGGTTTAGATTCACCTCTTGGATAAAACTAAACAGTGAAGACAAACTTATCTAAAATCTCTTCAAATAATTTGACTTAAGGTCACCATTAAATCTCAGGGTCAAAAAAACACTGGTAGTGTGTACAACTTCCGGTGTTTTAAATACCCGTTCACGTGAAGGGTCGGTGGTGATTAGCAAGGGAGATCCCAAGTTCGAAACCTTAGGTCATTCGGTAGCATGTCTATCTACTGAGCTAAGGGTCCCGGTTCGATTCCTGGCACGGTCGAAAAATTTATCATTGGTTAAGTGAGGGTTTCCTTATTCACAGTGATGAATTAAAGGACGGGGGCTGGATGCTGTGTCTGTTCTAGATTTAAGTTAGTTTAGAAGTCGTGTGCTGATATAATCAGTTGGTTTAGAAAGTGCACTTTAAATACCTCAAATAAGCAAAATTAAAAATAATAGTTCAATCTCAGTTAGCTCGTTAGGTATCTAATGTTTTTAAGTCTACTTTAGTTGATTAATTAAAAAGGTTTTTTATACAAATAATATTATTGATACTTAAACGTTTTATTCCTTCCCCTCGTTAGCCCTCATTCTAAGGCCTTAACACCCCCACCCCCTTCCCTTATCCAGGTAAAATTTCATACTACCCACACCCTAATGTTTTGTGCTGCATACGCCTTTGTTTTATTATTTTCAAATGATTTTTTTTTTCACGTTTGCCCAGATGTAATGACATTTCAGAACATGGGCGTCGTTAGCGTAGGGGATCGGGGGCTCACTCCCACTCCCCCTCCCTCCGTAATAATCTGCTCAAGAAACGCTAAATAATATTTTATCCAGAAAATTGAAAATCCATCTTTGTAGCAACGCATAAATGATTAAGTTAACTTTTTAATATTATGTATTCGTGTTATTTATTTGGTACGATCAAAGTTTTTATTTTCTAATTAAATTGAAAATTAGCTCGTTCTTGCCCCCCCACCCCCACCCACCCGTATTCTTCAATTAGAGCTGCCCTTTGAATACGTGGGGCGTTGGGGCAAATTTTTTTAGCTGGCTCACTCCCCACCCCTACACCTAAAAAAACCTAAAACCGTTAATTTTTGTTTAATGTTATTAAAAGTATTTTGCATCTATATAGGTACCTATTTTCAGGCGGATAAGATACTGGGAAACGCCCCAGAAACCGTGTTTTTGTGCATATAAAGGTTGGTTTATCCCAAACCCTTATTTCGATTTTCTTCCACAACAAACCTGATCTTCATAGAGGTACAAAGAACAACTGTGTCAAGTTTGAACTAAATCGGTTGATGCGTTCAAAAGTCATCGCGAGACATATCCACCACAGACAGACAAATGCAAATCGGCGGAGTTAAAAACCGGAGAAATGGTTTCACTCGTTCAATAAATCAAACCATACGATTATGTTTTTATTTGTTTTTACATTCTGGCAATATTTGCTAGGTCACCTATACAAGGAGCCCACTATACGCAAACAAACGTTCCGCAACCCCAATTTGTGCATCCACCTCTTGTCACTAGAGCAAGTTAGGGGCCCTGTGCGTCTGCATCGTTTACACATCCTTAAGGGCAGCCCTGCCCCCAATAATCAAAGCCTATGGCCTTAGAATAAGAGCTACTTTTTTACTATTCATAAGGTCACGTGGCTAGTTGTTACACCACGAACATAGGCGGAAGGATGCGGGCTGGCGTTTCCACTAAAAAAAAACTGGCAGGAAGAAGACACGGACATGCGCAGCAACGCACCACTCAGTGCCCCGCCCCCCTTCTTCCCCTCTTCAACGCCCGACCCAACTTCTGGAGAGTTCACAGGCGCTGTGTGACTCATTGTGGAATCCTAGAGGTCAAAAGCGTCAAGGTTAGTTGTAGCGCCGGTAGCCTAGTATGGCGACTAACCTCCTGCAGGGCGATTACCGATCTCTGATGACGCGACAATGTGGTGACATGTCATGCGTTGGGCGTCATAGGGCAGAATCGCAAACATGCGTCCTTTTTTAGTGCGTCATACGATCGTCCGCGTCGACATTTTGCCGACAATACGATGAAGCCCTCTCAGAGTGCATCTGAGCCCCGCCATAGCATGTGATTCAATTGATAGTTTTAATCGGCGTGTGAAGATAATAGTGCTATCTTAATATAATTACTTGGATTATTTGTACTTATTTATCAATGAAATGTATGAAGTGTGGATACATAGGCTTAACCGTTTTTAGATGTTACAAGAGTGTGTATTTGTCTTATGCCAGTCTTAAAATACCTAGGCCTACTTTTTTAAAGGTTAAATATATTAATACTTATGAATTTTTAATACTAATTGAATTTATATGGTAAACACAATATATATATATTGGTGGGTTTTATTTTAGATTATGGAAGAGTGGATGGATACTATTGCACATTAGAAACATACAAAGAAGGCAACGCCTGGGAAAAAAACTAAGAATGTATCGCAGGCAATGCACTAAACCAATTTGAGCTTCTTGAAATTGAGTCTAAAACTCGATTTTGCATGTCTAAAAGATTTGCTCTTGATCTGTATAATATGCTTTCACCATATTTGGATGGACAGAGTGGTAACCGTTTACATGTTCATACAAATGTAATAAAATATCAACCATATATTGAGATTTTATTTTTAATTATGTCATGTTCTGGAAAATATTGTATTTTTGACCATCTACACACACAAAAAATAAGTAAATTTCCAATAATAACAAATTGAATATTGCCAAATTATTCGGGCTAGCATGAGAACACGCCACGATTCTTTATTTCTTTTCTCTGTCAAATTATGATAAATGGTATGTTTTATAGCACTCAAACAAACAGCAACACACGTGAGTTTAATATAATAACAAAGCAAATATTGCCAAAAATTCTAAGCCATTAAGAAAATTCTTATAAAACTCACTTAATTCAGCCGATAGTCTTTTGCCAGTTGGCGTTGCGGTAAACAAACATTTTCGAAAAAGTTCCTTGTGTTAAATCGCGACACATCTCAACTGCGCATGGGCAGATCATAAAAAAAAAAAATTCGAAAGGTAAAAGCCTTGCGTGTGAATGTGATACTGATAACATATAATTGTTTGTTTCGTCCAATATTTATTGTGTTTTAAACTAAAATAAACCAATTCGAACTAAGTCTAACCTTTCAGGTGTGAATAAATAAACATTTTGAATTAACTATTGTTTTTAGAATGGTTTTGTTAGAAGGAATTTACGAGGACGGCCTAATATAAAAAACGACTCAAAAAAGACAATTTGGTGAGTTTTTTTAAGAATTTTTTAAGGACAAATTTAGTTTTGTTATAATCGTAAACCCATGTTTGTTGGTTTGTGTTTCAGTGCTATAAACATAAAATTTATGACGATTTAAAATGGTAGGAATATTAACGGGTGCCACAAAGGTTTGTTATTAAGAGTGTGGGGTGACCTGGTGGTCTAAGGGTAAGGTGTCGAACTTCTGTGCTGGGGTCCGGGGTTCAATCCACGGTCCTGGCACAGATTTATCTGATTACCAAACCCTTCCTTCACCTCTGACAAGACGTGTATTAATCACAACTTGTGAATGTGTGGAGTGCCAGGCCTCCACCATGGTTCGAATCCCACGTTAAGCTGTAGGTACAACATATATGTGATTATTTTCAAGTTTCTTAATGCAACAGGCTTTCCTCACGCGATAGGTTGTATTGATTGCACCCACATATTCATATCAAGGCCTGTGGTGAATGAGTTTGCTTATTTCAATCACAATCACTTTCACTCCATCACTGTGCAAATAGTAATACAAGCTATTTCTTGCATTTTATAGATAATCTATATAGTGATAATGTATCTGCTCAGAATATGTAAGACATATGGGCCTATTTATTCTTATGCTCCCCCCCCCCCAAATTTCATATTGATCCCACCATGCCTGGAGCGGTATATGAGCAGTTAATTTATCGACGTGGGACCCTCAGGCAAACTTTGGAGCAACTATATACAATGATGGGATCAGGAATACTTGGTTGCTACAGTAGCCCCATGGCTTCTTTGGTGCTGACTGACAGCTCACAGCTGACAGCTTTGAAAAGTTACCAGACCAAATTATGTATCCCTATGCTGAACTATATGATCAGCAAAAACATGTGTTTAGCAGCTGTCACTTCTGACGATCAAGATTTAGGTATATACCTAAATGATGACTGTTAGAAGTCAGCTGTGAGCTGTCAGTCAGCACCAAAGAAGCCATGAGGCTACTTTAGGTATGTTTTAAACACGCCTGTACTTAGGTATTCACAAACCTACTATGTTGTTTCAGGAAAAGGCTTAGGCCAAATTTAGGCTTAATATAGCTTTTTTTTTTTTTTTTGTGAATCTAGCAATATTCTTATGCATATTTTGTTTGTCAATAAATCCAAACATTCAGTTCAAAGATAAATTATTGTATAGGTAGTAAATTTATGGATATGTATTGTATTCCGATTTTTTTCAAAGTGGCTTTCCTACACAAATATTTAGAGTTAATTCAAAAATATTTTCTTAACTTTATAACATTAGGAACATTTGGAAAATCAAAATAAACTATTTATTTTGTTACTAACCGATTAATCACTTGAAATATAATTATCATGTCTATCCTTGTAAAGAGCACAAACACTGAAAAATGTCTTCTTACCCCGTTGCTCTTTTATGAATTTCTTCATAATGTTATTCATTCAATAAGTATAGGTATGATGCTTATCTGCTTTTTTTTATAGTAATTGAGAGTCGGCATTAACATCATCAATCGTTTCCAACCTATGCCCAAATTGGTTTTATAAAATGTCTCCATCTTCTTCTGTTATTCCACCATTCTTCTTCCCTTACACTCGTCAGTCAAAATCAAAATAAAGGACAAAATTGTATCTAATATAATTAATTGACTTAAAAAAGTGTTCTCTTCGTTATTTGTGACGTAATAGACATGAGAAACAAAATAGCATTTGTCAGTGGCAACCAACAACTTTTTAAAATATTTATATATGTATTAAATATTTTCACTTTAAATTAAATTGTACATTTTTAGAAATTCGGAAGAAAATTTAAGGTTCGGATTCGAGAAACACATTGTTTGATCCATCTATATAAATAGTACCGATGTTGACAGCAACTTTTTTTGTATGTATACCTGTATTTTGTGAAAGCTTCCAAAGAAAATGAGACAGGTAGCGTTTTAGCGTCTTCAAAGTGGGATCCACCATAGTTATTTCAGGATACACGAGGATTTTAGAATATTATTATTTATTATTTTTCCACTATAAGAAAGCACCAGTAATTAGGATTGCCAACATTTCCTAATTGAATAAAGGTGATTTGCCAAAGGTGCAGGCAGCCAGGGCATGTGATGGATTCCATTTGTTTTATATTTTTATACTTGTACAATTTAACTGTCGTTAGTGAATGTTATTAATTTATACAATTTTACGAGGGCTCCAGCAAGTATCTTTTCGGGTTCAAGATCGCCTTCGGTCTTAAAAAGTTTGGGAACCCCTGCTGTCCATATCATCATCCCGGCACGACGGGCGTCACCCGACAATCCGGTGAGTAACAACATGCCAAGATGACGTCGCGAGCTTTGAGACTTCCTCCAGCGGCGAGTACCCCTGAGTCCTGGGACCACGTCCAGTCAGTCGTAAAGCGGCGGACAATGGACGTGACAGGGGACCTTGGGAAGGATGTTCAACAGGCAGAAAACAATACCTCTCACGTCTCTGTTCCCATTTGGATCACACGCAACTTTATTAATTACTCTAATGTGGTAAAGATGAGGAAGGTATTGCTTAGACAGGACCATCTTCAGTGCCCGAATGGTTTTAGGCATCGTTCTTCTGGTCTGCTGATAGCGGAGAGAATATACAGGTTCGAATTCCGGTCAGATCTGCCGAGGATGATTTTTCCTAAACTGTTCCTCACTCTCCTTCTAGGCAAATGCGTTTAGATTATCTTTAATATCCTTCCTTGCTTATCCTTACCCTATTAGGTTTTTTTTATCGTATGGGTGACCTGGTGGTCTAGGGGTAAGGTGTCAGACTTCTGTGCTGGAGGTCCGGGGTTCAATCCTCGGTCCTGGCACAGATTTACCTGATTATCTAACCCTTCCTTCACCTCTGATAAGATGTGTATTAAACTTGTAAATGTGTAGAATGACAGGCCTCAACTGTGGTTCGGATCCCACGTTAAACTGTAGGTCCTCCATTTCATCTCACAATCACCTTATTACCATTACACATTAGCGTAGGTGTGTACAAACCGAACGGGTAGTAAAACGCGGTGCTAATAATAATAATTTTAATCTTATGGCGTTACTAATCTAGAGGGACATGACGTCCAGTTTGGTCGCTTTATGTGTATCCTATTCGCCACTCTGGTAGCACAGAACTTTACCCAGGGTACACCTGTGGAGGTTGTCTACACATACCTGCTATGAGCTGGTATGATGATAGTGAATATGGAGGTATAAGCCAGTGGGAGCCTTATAAATAACTTTAGCCTAATTTACCAATCCCTGGCGACTATTGGGATAACGCCTCTCACGGAAAGATAACAAGGTATCAGCTGGGAATCAAACCGTGGACCCCTATGCTCGTAGCTAGGTGCACTGACCGACCTGAACGGGTAGTTAGATGCGGTGATTAAAAAAATCTGTTGATGATGACTTAATCTAAGCAGAGAAATATTAGTGTGGTTTTGAGGACGTGAAGAGAGTATGATAAAACTGCTCTCAGATCACCCGGCCGTGAATCGAACGTCTACTTCTTCGTCAACGGCGAATAAGAAACATAAAGAGACTACTACACATATGTGGGTGCGAGTAAGTTGTTCGCACCCGGCACCTCCCAACTAGAGTGCACTCCGGAAAACTCGAATATGCCTCTTGATAACAATTTCATTTTAGATCCCCAACCGAGTTTTGAACATGGACTCTCTGGAGGGAGTAGTCGA
This sequence comes from Timema cristinae, assembly GCA_039000515.1. Lineage (NCBI taxonomy): Eukaryota > Metazoa > Arthropoda > Insecta > Phasmatodea > Timematidae > Timema > Timema cristinae. The sequence goes on along the minus strand of JBCFYV010011172.1, from coordinate 20,010,816 downwards.
GTCCTTTTGATCGTCTATTTAATGCTCTGGGCTAGGAAATAATAGTATTTATTTTAAGGGAGTGAAATTAAAACTCACTTGTTAAGAAAAAAGAGGATCATGGTTGGGTTTTTTTTTTTAGCCCCGGTTTTCCCGATTCGAGCAAAAGTAAACAAATTGTGAACCTTAAGGGAGGGGTGAGGGGCAAAAAAAAAAAACATGGTTGCCCTTATAAAATTAGATGGGATGAATTCTCTATTTAAACTTCAATGAAATCCTGAAATCTAGATTTTAAAAAACACATAAAATATTTGTCGATAATGGCTATCCTCAAGGCCTTTATTTACTATAAAAACAACTTTAGGTTCAAGAGGTAAGCTGCCATAAATCACTGCTGACATATTTCTTCATGAAATGAGAGTTATCGTGTTTTTGCCATGACCACCTAAATTACATTTGAAGCCTTTGGATCCATGTCCCCTTAAAGCTTAGGCCATCTGTGTCTTTTTTTAATCACTAAAGGACGTGTTCTTAGTAAAAAAAATATAATAATAGCCGTTTACTAGAGTGCAGACGTTTAGAAATTCCACAGTACTTAAGAAGTGATTTGTTTGTTTAAAAAAAATAGATTCATGCCAAAATTGAGCTGAAAGCAAGGGCGTAAAAAAGAGGGAAAGGTTGGGGTGGCCCGGACCCCCCACTGGGACACTATGGAACCCTCCCCCTCTTAGCGGTAGAGGGGGTTAATAATACGAATATATTATTTTATTGGCTAAAAGGAATAGTACAGTTTTCTAGCGGACCCTGCTTAGAAAAATTAGCTTTTTACGCCCTTGGGCGAAAGGTATAAAATATGTCCCTATGAGGATTAGAAACCTCACATTCTAAGTGTATTATGTAATTCAAATAAAACCTTCTAAAAGTTAACTTAATTTCAAAAACGTTACCAGCGAATCAGTTCTGATATGTTTAGAAACGTAGATCTAGTCTTCTTCAGTGATTTTTTTTATTAGGCTTACAACAAAAATAAGGCTATTATAATTAAGGATTGTTTTTATTGGTTTAGAAGTGAGAATATATATGTTCAAGAAGGTACCCCCCCCCCAAACATAAACCCCCCATAGAACATCTTCAGTTTCCGGTTGTCGCGTGAGAACAAAGGAGGTCGTATACAGTAAACATATTTATTGTATAGGTCTACAACCTCTTTGGTGGAGACCTCAATTAAGTTTTTTCTTTCTTTCAAACAGTTTCCTGCCAGTAAAGTTTAAAAAAGAAAAACAGCAACATAATAGACCCTGCTTCGGTGGTCGAATAGTCTAAGGCGTCACTCTCGTAATACAATGGACTGCCTATAACTGGAAGATTGGAGTTCGAATTCCAATCAGATATAACGAGGGTATTTTTCCTGAATGGTTATTTACTCTGTACCCCCTCAGGCAAATGCTATCACACTTTCTTTAAATCAACTACCTTCATCCCTAACACATGAGCGTAATTAGTAAATATAGGCCTACCTTAATATGAAAGGGTTGTGAGACGCTGCGCTAAAAATAAATAACAAAAAGAGTTTTTTTATCCCCAGGTCTTCCTACCTGTTCAGGTTATACACAGATACGATAATTACTTAATGAGGTAGGTATGAGGAAGGAAGCATTTTAGAGGTAATATACCCACATTTTCGTGGAAGGAGAGTTGGAAACCACGGAGAGGAAAAACCCCTTAGTATATAAGACCGGGATTCGAGCCCCATCTTCAGCAGGTGATTCTAACACGTAAGTGACGCCTCGAACCATTTAACCATTGAAGTGGGTAACATTGTTTAATGTCTCAAGGTATTATACAACTCTTATAAGTCACTCACCTAGACGTAGCTTCTGTCTGGAGAAGGTGCGGACGCTGTAGGTGACGCCGATGAACTCGAGGTCCACCATCGCCCTTTTCGGGAAGGAGTAACGGCCATTGTTATTGTGATGTTGAAACAGTTCCGAGGTGTCCGGACAGTCCTCCATCCCCCTGGTGTCGGACCCTAGGACAGGGCTGATAGCCTCGAAATTATCCTCCAAAGAGGAAGTGGACTCTGTCTGCAGACAGCAGGATCTCTCCTTGCTCTTCTTCACAGACTGAATGTCGTCGAGTCTGAGACGCACCGACATATCTGGATACACTTTCACACGACAATTTTATTTTTTAAATAAATGTAAAAAAAAAAAGTCAGCTTTGTTCCAGAACTTATTTTTTGAACCATTAAAGAAATAATCACTCTACACTTCAAAGCGGGAAAAAAAAATCTTTCGTTCACAGATCTCAAAAGTGAAAATATTTACTCGACATTTTTGTTCTGTTCTTATTTATCAATTAAATTAATCTAACAATAACAATTTGAAAAATATTTATCAAAGCACTTCAGTCGTTTTGAAGATTTCACACGTATTTACTGCCCACAACTTTACCACAACGTAATCACAATTGTTTGAAGGCTTGTAAGCATAGGTGGAAATTGTCTCTTAACAAGTACTACGCACGTTGTTTTACTTACGCGCACTAATTTACGAACGGTAACAACTATCGAGTAATTTAAGTGATTAGTTCTCTCAATAACGAGCAAAGAAAACATGAGTGTTTGTAATCTTCGCAGGTTAGATTTGCTCGACTTTAATGACAATTATTGAAACAAATGGTTTTCCCGCCCACGTGATATTTAGCTGATTTTCTTGAAGTACACGTTGTTTTTGTATAGAAGAACGTCGCACTATTCCACAGAAAAAACAACTTTGAAACGCAGATTTAAAGGAAAAGTTTAAAAAAAAAAGGGTCGGTTTACTCTCAATTTCTTCCGTAAAAGAAAAACTTGCGACGACACGAGAAGACTGTGCAAAAGGGTCGCGTGTCTCTTGTCCTACCAAGCGCGCCACTGAAAAAGTTCGGGCGCAGTTGGAACGTTCCTAGGGGTTCCTAGACGACCTTCAAGCTCCTCGTTCTCCCCCTCTCTTGGGGGCCCTGCTCGACCTAATATGGCCGCCCCCCCTCTCTCTCGCCCTCTTGAGTCGTTCCTCTTAGTGGTGCGCTGCCCCTGTACTCGTCATCGCTGCAGCTAGGAGAACGTCTCTCAGGCGATCTGTAAATAAAGATGCGAACAACGTATTGTTTAGTAAGTCATGCTACCTTGATGCGAGACGAATAACTACTACACCTCGTAAATGATCAATAATACCCACGTGCTTTCTCACCTAGTCGATTGATAGACTGTTAGGAGCACGTGTAACTTCACGGTTAACAGCTAGCTTGGGTAGACAATAGAGCTCAAACTAGGCGTCTTTAAGAGCCCGTCTCGCTCCATGGTTAACAGCTGACTTAGGTACTAGTAGACAATACAGCTCGAACCAGACGTCTTAAGAGCCCATCTCAGCTCATGGATAACAACTAACTTAGCCAGATAATTCAGCTCGAACCAGACGTCTTAAGAGCCCATCTCAGCTCACGGATAGCACCTAACTTAGCCAGGTAATTCAGCTCGAACCAGACGTCTTAAGAGCCATCTCAGCTCACGGATAACACCCAATTTAGCCAGGTAATACAGCTCAGACTAGAGACTTAAGAGTCCATCTCAGCTCATGGATAACACCAACTTAGCCAGGTAATACAGCTCAAACTACAGGTCTTAAGAGTTAATCTCAGCTCACGGATAGCACCTAACTTAGCCAGGTAATTCAGCTCGAACCAGACGTCTTAAGAGCCCATCTCAGCTCACGGATAACACCCAACTTAGCCAGGTAATACAGCTCAGACTAGAGGTCTTAAGAGCCCATCTCAGCTCACGGATAACACCCAACTTAGCAGGTAATACAGCTCAGACTAGAGGTCTTAAGAGTTCATCTCAGCTCATGGATAACACCCAACTTAGCCAGGTAATACAGCTCAGACAAGAGGTCTTAAGAGCCCATCTCAGCTCATGGATAACACCTAACTTAGCAGGTAATTCAGCTCAGACTAGAGGTCTTAAGAGTCCATCTCAGCTCACGGATAACACCCAACTTAGCCAGGTAATACAGCTCAGACTAGAGGACTTAAGTGTCCATCTCAGCTCACGGATAGCACCTAACTTAGCCAGGTAATTCAGCTCGAACCAGACGTCTTAAGAGCCCATGTCAGCTCACGGATAACACCTAACTTAGCCAGGTAATACAGCTCAGACTAGAGGTCTTAAGAGTCCATCTCAGCTCACGGATAGCACCTAACTTAGCCAGGTAATACAGCTCAGACTAGAGGTCTTAAGAGTCCATCTCAGCTCATGGATAGCACCTAACTTAGCCAGGTAATACAGCTCAGACTAGAGGACTTAAGAGCCCATCTCAGCTCATGGATAACACCCAACTTAGCCAGTAATACAGCTCAGACTAGAGGTCTTAAGAGTCCATCTCAGCTCATGGATAACACCCAACTTAGCCAGGTAATACAGCTCAGACTAGAGGTCTTAAGAGTCCATCTCAGCTCACGGATAACACCCAACTTAGCCAGGTAATACAGCTCGAACAGACGTCTTAAGAGCCCACCTCAGCTCATGGATAACACCTAACTTAGTCAGGTAATTCAGCTCGAACCAAGCCTCACATAGCCCGGTTTTCACATAAACTCGCACCGTCTTCAATCCCGCCCTAACTCACGTCGATTTCATTCCCATCTTAATTCCTACTTTCCACTACGTCGACTTAAATATTACCTGATTTTATAGCGCCCGATGATTTAGAGTAGACGCCCAATTGTATCCCTAGATCGATTTAACTCGCTGGAATAATTTTAAACCAACAATAAAGTATATTTTAGATGAAGGTAAACTTAGTTTGCGACCTTGTCCCGGCTAGTTGTTACTTATTACACAGTCATTCCCACGTTTAGCCTACATATTGCAATTTTATGCAGGGCTATCAAGTTGACATGTGTTACAACACATGATTTATAAATGCCAATGTATGAACCGGGCTAATTTACATTTTATTCTCTATTGTATTGTACTAACCCACACAAAACTTAAGGGAGATAATTTCACAAACAATTTTTCGTCTTTCGATCAATTAAGTCATTTATAAAACCTATTTAGGAGAAACCTAGTTTGAAACTGTCTACAAAATTATGTTATTATGTTGTTATGTTGTTCGAAACCTTAGTTCAGTTGGCAGTGTTTCTGTCTAATGAGCTAAAGGTCCCAGGTTGGATTCCCAACATGGTCAAACAAAATGTTTAGTTATGGAAATGTAGGTTTTCTCTTTCACCGTGAAGAAAAACTGCCGGTGTTGTGTCTTATTTTTAAGTTAGTTTAAGTTCGTTTTAAAAGTCGTGTAAGGATATAATCAGTTAGTTCAGAAAATAAACGTTAAATACCTAAAAAAAAATTATAAAAAAGAAAACATAAAGTTTGGGAGGAAGAAAAATTGTAATACCATTTTTGTATCATTTATTTTCTGTACTCCTCGTATAACTGTGGATTCACACGAGCGCCAAAAAACAAGAGAATTACGGAAACTGTCACGTGACGAGTTATAACCCAATCACAAGACTGCAGCGCAGCACGGGTTAACGGTGTTAGCGAATTTTGAATTTTTTTGACAATTTGGTGGTTTTGGGGAAATCATTTTTAATCCACCGATTATTAAAATTTCATCTAAAATAAACATCAATGTGGACTCTCCTTTCATTGATATAAAAACAACCATAACGTATTATTTCTATTTATTTATTTTATTTATCTGTGCGGCGCATATTACTACCTATTCGGGTTATATGCTTATATACTAAATTACACTATTGGATTTATGGCTAAAAGAGGTTATGTTTATAGGAAATGTACCCGCTTTCGCGTGGAGGGAGAGAGGAAAACATTTAGGAAAACCACCCTCAGTATACCCGACCAAAATTCGAACTTCGATCTCCCTGTTCGGTAGTCTAGTCCACTACGAGACTAGCGCCTTAGATCATGCGTGCGGCCACCGAGACGGGTCACATGTTCTATCAATAGCCAATGAAGGCTCACCAATAAATCATTAAACCTCCGAAAAACATAGTATTTTTCTATACAACAATGAAAATATTAGAGAAGTTTCCAGAACAAAGTTTAAAAAAAATATCAGGATAGTATAAATGGTTTCCCAAATAAAAAAGTACATCAAGAAGAGATTCAAACCCATAACCTACTGATGACCAAGGAATCCAGTATATTGCGAGTCTGACGACTCAAATCACGTGACCACCAGAGTAGATAAGTAGTATCTTCTATCCGTTGTTATTTAGGAATGTGAATAGGCCCGAATTAAGGGATGTACCAAGTGTGCCATGCACAGGGCCCCCCGAGGTTTGGGGCCCTCCGCCCGCCTGGCGAATAAATCACTTTGACAGATCACGTTTATTTTGTGATCATATTACATTTCAATATTTTTAGGTTTTTTTTTTGGTCAAGTTTATCCCAAACTAATCTAGAAATTTCCTAAACGAAGGACACTGGTAGCCTGGTATTACGTGGAGTCCAGCAGTCCGTGCCTATAAATTAACCAAACCTTTGCTTTTGGCAAACCGGAAATACTATATATCTGCAGACTACCATTGATCCTATTACTATTTTATCTACAGACGCGGAATAGATAAAATGCTATTATACTGAAATAGTCTATAATTATATTATGTCTAGTATTATTATATTATTAGCTCTAAATAAAATTATACCTGTATGATGTATATATAAGATTCAAAATCATTTATTGGGGAACTAACTTCTAAGGGCCCCAAGTTCAACTTGGCTCAGGGCCCCAAAAGTGTTAATCCGGGCCTGGATGTGAAGCGTGGTCCCTCACTCTGTAGCAAGATAATAAATATATAGTTGTTGCGAACCAAGTGCAGAGAGAGATATTTGGACCTAAGAGGGCTGAACAAATAAGAGAGTGGAGAAAGTTATAAACAGTTAATTCCGAACTATCCGCGGTGATGAAGAGGACGATGCCGCGGATAATCCGCATATTTAGTAAAAAAAGAGATCGTAGCACACATACTCACCCATTGTAATTGCGTTTATGAACATATCATTATATTTCACACTAAGATAATAAAAACAACAACTTTAAATCAATGTACAGTTTACTCAAAATGGACACATCTCTTAAAAGGTTTGTTTAAATCTTCTACTTCATTGTAGCTACTTCCTTTTCCCTTTCTCACGCGATGTATTTTCCGTAAATCAGTTTGTCAGATAGGAGCGTGTCTATTCCTGTTCCGGATAACAAAATAGATACAACCCGAAATGCCTCCAGTTTGTCAGATAGGAGCGTGGCTATTCCTGTTCCGGATAACTAAGCAGATACAACCCCGAAAGGCCTCCAGTTTGTCAGATAGGAGCGTGAGTATTCCTGTTCCGGATAACTAAGCAGATACAACCCCGAAAGGCCTCCAGTTTGTCAGATAGGAGCGTGTCGTATTCCTGTTCCGGATAACTAAGTAGATACAACCCGAAAGGCCTCCAGTTTGTCAGATAGGAGCGTGTACGTATTCCTGTTCCGGATAACTAAGTAGATACAACCCCGAAAGGCCTCCAGTTTGTCAGATAGGAGCGTGTCGTATTCCTGTTCCGGATAACTAAGTAGATACAACCCCGAAAGGCCTCCAGTTTGTCAGATAGGAGCGTGTCGTATTCCTGTTCCGGATAACTAAGTAGATACAACCCCGAAAGGCCTCCAGTTTGTCAGATAGGAGCGTGCTATTCCTGTTCCGGATAACTAATGCAGATACAACCGAAAGGCCTCCAGTTTGTCAGATAGGAGCGTGGCTTTATCCTGTTCCGGATAACTAAGCAGATACAACCCCGAAAGGCCTCCAGTTTGTCAGATAGGAGCGTGTCGTATTCCTGTTCCGGATAACTAAGCAGATACAACCCCGAAAGGCCTCCAGTTTGTCAGATAGGAGCGTGTCGTATTCCTGTTCCGGATAACTAAGAAGATACAGCCACGAAAGGCCTCCAGTTTGTCAGATAGGAGCGTGTCGTATTCCTGTTCCGGATAACTAAGTAGATACAACCCCGAAAGCCTCCAGTTTGTCAGATAGGAACGTGCCGTATTCCTGTTCCGAATAACTAAACAGATACAACCCCGAAAGTCCTCTTCCTCCCTTGTATAACATTTCCCCTTCTCTGGCCATTATTTATTAATTAGGGATTTACTGAGTGCAGCATCGGCAGTCCTGTATTCTTCATCAACGTGGCGGTTTTTTTTAAAGTATCTCTTGCTGTTGGTGATGCCACGGTTTAGCCGTAAAGTGGATAATCCGCCCACGGATAGTTGGGAGTTTACTGTAATGAAGAAATTCATGGTTTATATGCATCCCCAAACATATTAAAGAGAGTCAAGTCTCGTGGGCTGAAGTGGTAATATGGAACTGATGGGCGATCACAGCCATGAACACATTTTAGTAGGGAAACATAAAGAAACAAGATCCCTTGGTAGACCGAGAAATTGATTGGGAGATAATCTCAAAATGTATTTTAAGGATGTTGTGTGTCAGGTTAGGGATTAGGATAGGGTTTAATGGCGAACTTACGTTCTGGCGACCATGAACTTCCCCAGTTCCTTATGGTCATAAAGTTAGTTCGTTAATTGATTACTAATCCTTAATGAGCTAGCAGGCTATAAATACATATCAAAGATGGTAACAACGATCAACCCCTTTTGGACAGTTTGTATAATTAACTTTATAAATAATTAGTCAATTAGTTATCCCGTTACCCAAACATGATCTTCAACAGAAAGAAGAATTTAATCACCGGAAAAATTATGTTCTCAAAAACAAAACAATATTTTTATTCCCACTTGTAACTTGATGGGTGGATTCCCCCTACAGCTTTCGGATCAGGAAGAGAGAGAGAGAGAAAATGTTTTGTGTGTTTTGAATAGAAATGTAACCTTGACGAATACAATAGTTCGCAGGTATACCTCACTGTATCGGAAACCCGAGGAATGAGAATCATAACCAGATAAAGGTCATTCTATTGTTTTCAAATAGATAGCGCGTAGAACATTTGGAACAGGATGGTCATAGGACATTTGGCGCAGTTGTGAAAACAACCGAGTCCCACCGTGTGTGTTTGTTTACTTCTGATTAGCGTTTCTATAGACAGTGTCTGTTCAATCGCCTGATAGTTAGGTTAGGTTAGGTTAGAATAGGTTTACGAAACTGAAAGGTAGGTTAGGCTTATGTTATGTTAAACCACATATACAAAGTTCACTTTGCATGTTTACACGTTTTGTCGATGGTGACATACTCAGTTAACTTCAAAATGGCGCAAAGTGAAAATGTTTGGCTTGGAATTAAAATAAAAAATAAAAATAATATTAGCACATCGTCTTACTACCCGTTCGGGTTATACGCTTTAAGTACTAATTGCGCTAATGGATTAGGAATTGGGAAGGTTGAATTAGAGGAAGTGAACCCGCGTTTGCGTGAAGGGAGAGTGGAAAACCATTTAGGAAAAACCACCCCCAGTTCACCCAACCAAGATTCGAACCTCGATCTTCCCGTCCTCAGCAGTCGAGCTCAACACGACTAGCACGTTAGCCAACTACGCCAGCGAGGCGGGTGGAATTAAAATAATTTGTAACTATTTTTATATGAATGCAGAAACTTTGTGGAAAAGAAAGGAATAAGAAAAAGAGACGTAGGTAGATAAAACCATGGGTAGATCCCCGTAAAAATGGTGAAACGCGATAAAGCGGAAAGTGTCATACAAAGATGGAATCAAGTACTTTTTCTTTTGATAGTTTTTAATTATGATTTACAATGTTTTTGAAAAGCTAAATAAAATGAAATCGTTTTGTTACACAAAATACTCCTATAAACGAATAACACCGCTTTTATAAAAAAGATAATATATTTAAATAAACACGAAGTTAAGAAGAATTCAGCAGAAATTTCTACCCTGCTGTAATTTGATTAGTATTTTGTTGTAGTTAAGCTAACTTTAGGCTACAAAATTGGGAAATATGCAGACAAACTTGACAAATAATTTTAAAGCAAATATATAAGGTTTCAATAATTACATTTTAATTTTGTATAAATTGTCTCGACATGTAAACAATACTTAAACACCTCAGATAACATGTAATTTTGAATAAACACGAAATAACACTGAAAAGTGAGATTTAAAAAACTAAATGTAATTAAAAATAAAACCATTTTTACGGGGCTCTAACCATGGGTAGATCGACACAATACCCTGGGAGCATCAGCAAGTTTGCTTGACGAATGGGCTGCAGAACCTTCAACAATCATCTGAGAATGTCGGAAATTCGTCTTTACAATAATTGAAAACCATTTTCAACGCAGAGTTAATGCACAAAAAACAAAACAAAACTGCACAGCCACGTTTCACTGACTTTGATTAATGAAACACCGCAGTCTATACGGTTCACTCTGAATGTTTTATCTGCAAGAATTCATCCATGCTGAACAAAAGTAGAACCTGATCTTACTTTGTTCGTCGGTTCATATTAGATGACAAGTGATTGTTTACATGGTTCATTCCTCTTTCACTTTGGATGATTCATCCGCGATGATGAGCCGTGTAAATGCGGGAAAATAAAGTAAATATTGCAGAGTGATAAGGAGGGCACATTTATGGATTCCCATGTGTTAATAACTCAAATAATAATTGAGGTTTGTGGTCCAGAATGCTAATAAGTCGTCCGTTACTGGGAATTGTTTGATAAACTCTTCTCTAAAGGATGATTTGAACCTATCTTATTTAAACTTTAACTCTATCCATTATCCTCTAAAAACTCAGCAATTTAAGCCTTGATCCACTTTCTTACCTAAAATATTTTGCATGGAAATTATAAAAATGGCTTGGTAAACCTGTATCAGGGATATATTCCGAGCCTTTGCACCAAGAGGTGAGTGTGTATAACCCAATTTTCCTACGAATGGACATATCTGGTGGTTATAAAAAGTTACCAGCTCTAGCTTCACGTATTCATACAAGTCATATGATATGCGATAAATATATTTAATTCCTTTACCTTCCAATGTGGAGCATAGGGTCGCAATAGAACTTCGCCACTCCAGTTATTACTTGTTGCAGTTTCTGTGATTGTTAATTTCAGGTGGGTTTTCATGATTTTTTTTTTACGAGCGAGTGAGAAAGATCTTACAAATTTAGCTAGAAAGGTACTTTTACGTATCTTCCAAGGTTCTTTTACGTGCCTAAATCTACACGGGACCGACGGATTTATTTTCCCTCCGAAGGAAGTTGTGCTACGGATTTTTATCGCTCAGTCAATATCTATTTTTTTTAAATAGCACTCATAATATAGTGACCACCTCTGTGGTTTATTGGTCAGAGTTCCTGGCTACAGATCCAAAGGTCCTGGATTCGATCCCCGGCACTTCCAGATCTTTATGACAAGCAGTGGGTCTGGAACGGGGTCAACTAAGCCTCGTGAATACAAATCAGGAGCTACTCGAACGAAAAAGTAGCGGCTCCGGTTTAGAAAACTGAGATTAACGTCCGGAGGTTTTATTGTGCTGACCTCATGACACCCTATATCCGCAAAAGTTGGCACTATCATCACAGATAGACAGCGGCCGCTCGATCAATATAGCTCGATTGAGGGCTGACGATATGGAGTTTTAATAATATAGTAAATCGGTATCAATGATAGCCGCAAAAAAAGTTTGTATTTCTAAAAAGTGGTCTAAGTGTAAATTCGTAATAAAATCTAGGTATACCTTTATTCTTCCTGTGACGGCGCCAGTTTCGTCGAATAACACAATACTCTGTATTTTTTGGTCTTTGCCTGGTTCTCATGCTAAGCCCATTCCCGAGACTTCATTCCTGGTTTCCCGGTATTCATTAAGGGAATAAAGAAAGAGTGACGTAGTGTAGATTGTTCACAAAGATTAATTTGACCATCAATGAAAGGGGGGATGTAAAATAAAACGCGTTTCATAAATAATACAAATAATAATTTCATTGTAAGTTAAAAATTGAAAAGGAAGCTGAGCTCATTTGGATGATGGTTGCATTTGTTGACGTGTGGAGTCCATTGTACTGCGATAATAATCTATAATAATAATATTAATGAAGTAGTTTTATGACATCAGAAATATGACTATGCATTCGGTATATATTTTGGGATTATCCTTTAATTCAAGGACTCTTATAGGAGGTCTGTTTTACCTGAGGGTTCGAATCTCAATCGATGGAATTGAGGTTTTTTTTCCCTAGATATTTCCTCACTCTTCTTCTATTCAAATGGGGGTATATTTATTTTAGCACCGCATCTTACCTAGCCGTTCAGGTTACACGCGTTAAGGATTAGGAAGGTCAAATTTAGAGGAAGTATACCCACATTTACATGGAGAGAGAATGAGAAACCATTTATGAAACACACCTCAGTTCACCTGACCAGGATCCAAACACTGATAACCTCATCATCGGCAGCCCAGTCTATCAAGAGTGTGGCGTCTTAAACCATGCGGCCACCTAAGCGAGAAAATGCGGGTACACTTTATCTAAATTATACCTTCTTTATACTTTGCCCCTTCTGTAGATATGTGGATATCTCGTACGAGTAGTAAGATGTAAATCACTAGGGGGAAAGGGGTGCTTACGCCATAAACGGGAGGATCGGGATTCGATCCCGGTCGGGTGCACTGAGGTGTTTTTTTCCTGAACGGTTTCTCCTTCCAGGCAAATGGGTGTGCATTTAATATAACTTAAGCCTTCATAATATCTAATCCAGTAATGTAATTAGTACATAGGCGGATAGCTCAAACGGGTAGTAAGACGCGGTGCAAAGAAAAACCTAGTTATTTATAGAACTAACGAAATACAGTCGACAATACTAGTCTGGACTAAAAATGTTGTTGCTATTTCTCATACTGACCAGTTAAAAACAGTATTTAATGATGTATCTGACCGTTAAAACCAGATGTAGGTAAAACTAGCTGTCTCTAGGTACAAAATCAATATTGATTTGCGAGAAAACAGCTTATTATTTTAAGTACCTATCAATAACTACACTTTTTTTTTTCGTTTATTACTTCAAGCCCGCCACGCCATTTAGAGTTCCTGTATGAGCATTATTTAGAAGTACAGTATGTTTCAAAGATCTTCTTTGTTCCGTACACATCCGGTATAAGAATGATGGCAATCAGAGGATGTGTTACACCAAGTTCACTCTCCTAGTCTATTTAGACAATTTTTCACCAACTTCCTGCTTTAGCCGAAGAAGAAATATTTGCGTGAGTACCAGCCAGCGTTTCCTCTTTCTACTCCTCTTTATCGTAGGTCTCATTTTCCTCCTCCAACGCATTCACCTGCTCAATTACTTCACGAATCTCATCCTCAATCTGGACACGTACTATAATTTCGGATGGTAGTATAGATGTACAGTAGCCCGTGTTTCTTTGGTGCTGACTGACAGCTCACAGCTGACTTCTGACAGTCAACATTTAGGTATATACAGTAGCCCCATGTTTTTTTTTTTTTTGTTCTGACTGACAGCTGCTAAACACATGTTTTTGCAGATCATATGGTTCAGCGTAGGGATACATAATTTGGTCTGGTAGCTTTTCAAAGCCGTCAGAAGTCAGCTGTGAGCTGTCAGTCAGCACCAAAGAAGCCATGGGGCTACTGTATTGAGTCCAACTCTGGACTCAATACTGGGCATCGCGTTGTGTATCGATTGTTTCGTCTCCGAATGACCCGCCTCGGTGGTGTAATTGGCTAGCGCGCTAGTTTCGTGTTAAGTCAGACTGCCGAGGACGGGGAGATCTAAGTTCAAATCTCAGTCGGGTGAACCGGGGGGGGGGGGGGGGTTTCCCGAAATGGTTTTACACTCCCCCACACACAAATGTGGGTTCATTTTCTTTAAATTCAACCTTCTCAATTCATAACCCATTAGAGTAATTAGTACTTAAGCGGTTAAACCGAACGGGTAGTAAGACGTGGTGCTAAAAATATTATTAATCTCTGAATGAAGGGCTCTATTTTTATCGAATTGCGGATATCACTTGACCAATTTGTGGAGTGGTTGTCTTTCATCCATGAAGTCAGAATGTTTTCTATGTCCAAATTAGCCCGTTCTACTGAACTTTGACCTTGACTATGCCTTGATTTACCGTGTACCATCATTAAGGCGGGAGTGTAGGGGACGCGAGAAAAGGTCACTGTCTTTCTGTTTTTATAGCAAAACCTTTTTTTTTATATAAAATAAATCAAATATTGCTACAGTAGAGACATATAATTTAATTTTCTTCACATGGTAATATCAACAGTTGTTGAATATCTGCCATGAGCATGGCGGCATTTGATGATACACTTTTCAAATGAAGAGGAAAAGTTGTCATTACATTTCAGGATATCCTTGATCTGATATTCAAGAACTGTTGAGGTCAAGTGAAGAAGATTAAACTTTATGCTTTTAATGAAGAAATATTATATTTATTTTAATAAAACAATATTTTGATATAAGACTGCAAAAACACCCTACTTTATTCACACACACTACCACCATAACCGTAGCCATAATGTAACATTTCCAAGCTTAGTTGAGTTGACAAACTCCCTATTATCCGTCAAATATAAAATGCACGAGGCATCAAATGACAGGAAGAATCAACTGGTAGGCGACCATCTTATCGGTCAAACGGTCCAGAAAGATCATCATGAATCAGCCTGATAGTGCATGTCAATGAGATTGACCTGCCAGCGGTTGTTTGGTTCCAAATGAAGAATTGGCTTGCTAGCCAAACCTCCTTTAGTTAACTTATTTTTCCTCTCTTATAGATTTCGAATATAGATAAGAAAATATTTTTCATTTCTGTAGTTATGTTTACTTATTTTCTCGAAGTTTAAATTTTAAAAATGAGAATGTATGGAACGTGATGAAAAGGCAGTGTTTTGCCGTTTTAATAGCCAAACACCCGCCTCCGTGGCTAACGCGCTTGTCGTGTTGAGCTCGAATGCTGAGGACGGGGAGCTCGAGGTTCGAATCTCGGTTGGGTGAATTGGGGGTGGTTTTTCCTAAATGGTTTTCCACTCTCCCTCCACGCAAATGCGGGTTCATTTCCCCTAATTCAACCTTCCCAATTCCTAATCCATTAGCGTAATTAGTACTTAAAGCGTATAACCCGAACGGGTAGTAAGACGCGGTGCTAAAATATAATATATAATAGCCAAACATATAGTAAGCTAAAAAAAACTTTCTCCAGTAGAGACATATAGTTTAATTTTCTTTCAAATTGTGATATCAACAGTTGTTGAAGTGTGTCCTTGAATTTAGTGATAACTTTTCTCTTCTTTTAATTTTTTTTTTCATCAAATGCTAATATGTTCATGACAGGTATTCAAGAACTGTTGATAATTATCATCATTGTGAAGACAATTAAACTATATAAAAACTGCAAGTGTACTTAACTTTTCTCATATCCCTTCACTCCCACCTTAAGCTTATCTCGACCTACATGCCATACAGCTTCACGAGCCTTTTTCTAACATTGTAGGTTTCTTGTTGACGGTGCAAAGGTATCATCTTCATAGGAGAAGTTGTCTCTCCAACATTCATCAAAATATTATTGTAAGCATCTCTTGTCATTACGTGGTAGTGACTTTATTTTTCTCTGTATTATGTAATTTCTCCATGGAATACACTTTCCACCTTCTGACGCGATCCTTTCTTCAAATTAATTTTCAATGTCAATGACACTGTCACGTGCATTGATCAAACGCAATTAATAAACTGAGATAAATAAAATAACTCACACAGTTCAGGGAACATGTCACACCTTCCCGATAATATTCGGAACTGACAAAAAACACTTTTAACCGGATGATCCCGGTTACCACGAATTTTGCTTAGTCAAAACAGTAAAACATGCTAATTTTTCTTCCTCTTTATCTACGAACTTATGATTAGACCTATTTCCGTCGGGCAAAATTTTGGATCTCGTGATAAGTTTCCTCCCTGTTATTCATCCAAAACTGGTTCGATTTGTAGGTTGCATCCATCATTTTGAATTTTTTAAAGTTAAGGATTTTTCTCATAAAAATGACATTCTACGGCCATACTGAATTTCCTCTCTCTGGGATGTCTGAAAGGGGGAGGGGGAGCGCCGCAGGAGGACAAGGAGACATCAGATGGATTTAAATATGTTGTTGATATTTGCGTTTGGTCCCAATATTACCGTTAAAATAGCCAGTTCCAAATCAGATTATCAGCTTCGGTGACCTCTAAGACGTCACTCTCGCAATTGACTTGACTTCCGACGACGGGGTAATCGGGGTTCAATTCCGGTCGGGTGTACTGAAGGGGGTTTTTCTTAATGGTTTTCCACGCAAATTCGGATACACTTCCTCTTCATTAAACCTTCCTAATCCTTAACACATTAGAGTCATTATCATTAGTACATAGGCGTACAATCTGAACGGGTAGTAAGACACGGTACCTAGAAAAAACAAATTTCCCAATGATCTTTGGTTGAGGGAAATAGAATTCCTTAATTTTTTTTATTGAAATCTTGATATCGTTAATTTGTATTTAATCCAACAAAATCCACCATAATTCACCCTAGATATTAAGTTTTACCATGATGGGTAAAATGGTTTCGGCTCATGGTCGAGGTACGGACAGACAACATTGCAAAAACAACTATTTTGGTTTCAGGGAACACGAAACATCGATTGTTTTTTTACGGACGATCACAATAATACTTATCTCTCCAAGGGTTCGAGAGAAAGTATAATTATACTACTATAAAGCCACACGGCTGACTCACTCACTGACATTAATGTTTACCCACTTCCAGATGAGCTAGAAACTTGAAATTTGACAAACTTATTGCTTATAGCCTGGAACCAACGGAAAAATTCCAAAAAGTTAAGAATTTTAATTTTCAACCCCCGAAAAAAAATTCAAAACGGCGAACCAACTTTAAAATCGGTGCGGACCTTTCTTTGGAGGTCTCTTGTGACTAAACGGTAAGACCTATTAAAAAACGGATTGCACCAGCAGCTACGGATTTGGCGAGATCCACAAGTTTGATCCTATTACTTTTTGTCATATCTCCATCAGTTATACCTTAGATAGAGATAGATTTTTTTGATTTTAGGTATATTTTCCCATTTTCCACACTTTTTTAATATTTTGACACACTTATGGGACAGCTAGAATCATAAAATTTGGCAGACAAATTGACACACTCATTGGGGGCTTGAGGGTGAAGCCCCCAAAGAGCAAAGCGAGTCAAAATATAAAATGATGGTTGCACCTTATAGTAATTTTAAGGATGGAAAATCGATGTGTTTTTTTTACATTGTTTCATAATTTCAGAGTAAACAATGTAAAATTTGTTTTAATTATTTTTGTATGTCAATATCATAAAATGCTGATGGGCTGTATAATATTTTAAAATGTTCCTTCAATAAGATAGATACTAACATTTCCAACCAGACCAACGTTTTTTTTTTTCGACCGACTTCTATAGTCATTGCAGTGTCCACAATGTTGGAGGTAATCTTATTTTCTTCAGTAAATTGCTTTGCACGAAAACTGTTACAATCCATCCAGCGTAGGAGTGGTGGTAACTGTCAGCTATCAGAAGATTTATATTGCAAACATTGGTTGAAAGTCACTAATGTTAGCCTATGTGGAAATAATAATAATTTTTTAAATAATATTATATTATCATTCAAAAGTATGTATTAACTGTTCTAATAATACTTCCCCTAAGGATTACTGTATAATTTGGCTTTTAGATAACTTATTGAAAGAACAATATATAACACTAAAACTAATATGTTTTTTTATTTCGCGGTTGTGGTAACAAGAGATATTATAGTGCATAAAATAATACTGTAAACTAAAAACTATTATTTTCACACATGTACCATCTTATAGCTGGCCACCATAAATAGTTAGAGAATAAATAAATGTTTTATTTTAAACTAGAGAAAGAGCCACACCAAAAACTAGTTTCAAAATAAAACTTTTCCATTTTGTAAACACATGCGCATGAACAGACGAATAAGGGTTGTATGACGCCATCAAACGCCTTCATTTATATAGTTTTTGCCCATTTATTCCAGTTAACCATTAATATTTAGGCATCCTTTTAGAAGCTTTCGACCGTAAATAATTTTTAAGTGAACTACAGACGCCACTTCCACAAAAAAAAAAAAATATATATATATATATATATATATATATATATATTCAAACGGTAATTTTCATAAGTTTGTATTTCAATAATGTAAAAACGTGTAAAATAAAATTATATATATATAAATTGTTTATTTGTGAAAGTTTTGACCGTCAAAAGTGACAGCAACTCAACATATGGTCTTGCATATCATGTTGTTTGGCGGATGGATACATTCAAGTAGATCTTGTAACTTTTGCTATCTGTCAGTAACTACCACCCCTACGATGGATATAATGCAGCGTTGTTCTCCACCAGGTGCAGTTTGAAACACATATATTGCCTTGATTAGCTTCAGCTCGCAACAGCTCGGCTGAAAGGGGTCTGAGTTGATTTCCCGTCCGGGTACACTTATTCAAACTAAATGGTTGAAATCGGGAGCCAAAATATACGAATAGTCACAAACGCTTTTGGAAATTTGTAAAAATATATATATGTATGTATATATAAATAAATATATAAATGTATATATATATAAATATATAAATATATATAAATATATACATTTAATACTGTTCTAGGTTTTGAAATTATTAACACCCTCAATGGTAGTAAAGCAGGTAAAGGCTGTAGTCTCGTATTGTATGATTTGCCGATGACGGAGATGTTCAAGCAGTCGGCTATATTGAGGTGTTTTTAACTGTATGGTTTCTCTCGGTCTCTCTTGCTCTCTCTCTCTCTCTCTCTCTCTCTCTCTCTCTCTCTCTCTCTCTCTACGTAAAGGCGAGTAAACGTCTTCTATAATTTTTACTTTCTCGTCACTAATATGTCAGTGTAAATATGCGGACGATTCGGACGGGTAGTAAGACGCGGAGAGTAGTTTTATATATATATAAATCGATATCTTATCCAGAAAATGTTTCAAATAAGGTTTAAAAGTATTTACGATAGGTCTAAACCTTCCCAAAGTATGGCATTTATTGTACAAAAATATACCAAACGTGGCCTATCCCTCCCAAGTGTTTTATTATTATTATTATTAGCACCGCGTCTTACTACCCATTCGGGTTATACGCACTTACGCTAATATGTAATGGTGGGGTGATAGTGATACGAAATGAAGGACCTACAGTTTAACGTGGAATCCGAACCACGGTGGAGGCCTGGCATTCCCCACATTCACAAGATGTCTTGTCAGAGGTGAAGGAAGGGTTTGGAAATCAGATAAATATGTGCCGGGACCGAGGATTGAACCCCGGCCGCCAGCATAGAAGTCCGACACCTTACCCCTAGACCACCAGGTCACCCCCTCCTAAGTGAATATGAATGTTTGACTCTCTTATCAATGTCTAGGCTTGTGACGTATTGGAGTACAGTACCATTCATAAGCTTCGTGGCGTGAGTCCACAAGTGAGCTACACCAACACCCCCTAGACTACACAAGGCCTCGGCGCTACTGACCAAGATTACAGTGACGTCACTCATAGCCGGCCGTTATCTCAAACTCAAAGTTCCAACGGCTTTTCCGCTAGTTCAAGTAAAGGCATGGTCGCGAACAGTGTTACATTAACGTAAATATTAGAATATAAGTGTATTTAAGTGTTTTAGTATAGTTGTTCAATGCTCTTTGTCTTATACAGTGTAAATACTTACATATTTAACTATCATTATGGTGTTTAAATGCTGTGTCCCCAACTGTAGGGGAAATTATCCAAACACACCTAAAGTACAGCTATTTTCATTTCCTAAAAATGTTGATCTTCGTGAAAAGTGGGTTCATGCTATCAGAAGAAAAGATTTCACTCCAACAGAATATACCAAGGTATGAATATATCAAGACTTCATTGTTACTGACGTTAGTAAACTATCATAAAATTAATATTTTGCGTTACTCATGTTTTATCCCAAAATGTTGGTTGATCGATTAGAGTTACTATATGTGGTTAGAGAATTTCAGTTATGATCTTGATTGTGTTGGCAAACACATTTAATTTATGTAGATTGTCTTTTTCTGACTTATTCTCAGGAAATAGATCTAGAACTAGGTGTGTTGGCTATTATTAGGAAGGTGTGTTATTCTAATTGATGATTTTTCTTCTGATTAATTTTTTGTGTTTATAAAGTGCAATTTTAATATATTCATTGTAATTAACTTGAATAAAAATTAAGGTGCCCTCTTAGTACTAAACAACTAGATCAATACATTCTCAAACACATTGTTATGATTGTTGGGTACTTATTTATACACAAATATAAAATTAAGTTTAAACAAGTTGTATCTACTCAATATAATGACCCGGTTTAGTAGTGCATTAGCTTGCTTCTGATGGGGAGGTCAGGGTTCGATACCAGAGGAATGGATTGGAGATGGATTAATTGATTAATGAATTACCATTCTCCATTCAATAAAACGCCGGTGCATTTCCTTAAATCTCTTCCTTTACATTATTTATGCTTGGATTTGTTAATTAGGCCAAGATTCAACGAAACCATAAAACCAAACATGCAGCACTTTATAAAATAAAATTGCCATAGATCTTCCCTTCCAATCATATACAGCATAATTAGGTGGTAGATTAACGTAGCTGTGGCCAAGGGATATAATTAAAACACTCGCATTGCGCCCACATGATGTGGACGGGGAGGTCAGGGTTCAAATCTCATCTGAGAGTGCCGCTATGATTTTATTCTAAATTATTTTCTAGGCCCAAACTTATCCACATACAAGTGGTGATGCATTTCCTCAAAACATAGCTTTATCATCCCTATCTGGTTATATTATTCCGTTAATAGTTTTACTGTTGAATCAGCACTTTTAGCTCCTGTATCAACGTAATAGTTAAATCTAACACAGACAATAGCATGATTTTAAAAATTATAATAACCATTCAATACATCAAAACTTTTTTCCTTTATTCAATTTATTAGCCTGCTTGTGCCCTTTAAACTTTTGAACTAATTTAATAATGTCAAACAAATTGCTTCCACACTTAAAAACCTCACAAATATATCAATTCATATTTCGCAATCAAAGAATGTACTGTAATTGTTTGAAAGCTAGGTGGAGCTAGATTATTTTACGCTTTTCTAATTTCCTCTTTCACTGACACTTAATAATTTACCAAAGCATAAAGGGGAATATATTGTTAAAAAGCCACCTAACTTTTTTATTCAGGTTTAATTTAAAACAAAGGTAGTAAAATAATTCTCCAAAGAGATCGGTTAAGATATGTGATAATTTAGGTTAAATTTGCCTCAAATACATTCGACTGGGCTCGAACCACAAACGCTACATCAACAGCATCCGAGTGAAATGTTAGTATAACATTTACAACCCTCGATCTCTGCTATGGAGGATAGTTTTTTTTAAAGTTCCAAAACCTTTTCACAAATATAAAACCCCATATTCAACATATACATTTTTAATTGTAGGTGTGTGAGCTTCACTTTCAAAATAATGACATTCAGAGGGAAACGGAATGTTATGATGAGAAGACGGGGAAGAAAATAACAGTTTCATTAAAACGTCCGAGGCTACAGGTTGGTGCTATTCCATCTCAACTACCGAACTGTCCAGAATATTTATCTTCATCGCGGCCTACAAGGGAAAATGTTGATCAGCGCCGAGAGAGGATTGATAATGATAATTTAAGACGTGCCATAGCTCAAAGTGTTATATCCAAAGAAACGTATGATGGTAAAACACGGTTTTCTTCATTTTCGGAATTTTTAAATTGCTTGGAAAGGGAAAAGTTTTCTGACGTATGGACAGTTAAACATAAAAATGATCAAGTTATATTTGTGGTAATTGATATGACACCTACACCTGTGATTCAAGTATCAGCTGTTATTAATGAAAAATTGGGAAATGTCTATATTTATTGGTAAAGTTGAATTTAAAAAAACTAGGGAAACACATATTTCCTAAACTGGTCAATAATATTAATGATCTAGTTAACATTTTAGAGATTTTATTACTGCACATTAGGCCCGTTACTGCAGAATCTGCATCTGATATTGTTGAATCTGCCCATGGCTTGTTATTAAATTTAAATAAGTATCTTGATGACGATGAAAAAAAGAGGGTAGATTTTTTGTCTGAACAGCTATTATTAATTAATTGCAAAAAAGAATGCATAAGATATTCACCCCATGCGTCAGTGTTTTTTAGTATATTATATTCTATATCACCCCATGCTTACAAGTTTTTGAGAAGTTCAGGCAATATTATCGCTCCTCATCCTAGGACAATACAGAATATGTGTGCATCCTTTAACACTAATCCACAAAGTGAACAGTCAGATAAAAACTTTCTTAAGTTTATTAAGCAAAAATTCAATGTGTTAAAACCTGTAGACCGAACTGTCGTAATGATGATAGACGAAATTCACATCAAACCATACTTAGACTATAAAGGTGGTAATATTCTAGGGATGGCCTATAATAGTGAACACGCTGCGACTACCGCTTATGTTCTAATGATACAAAGTCTACTTTCTGCTTACAAGGAAGTTATTCATATAATCCTGTTAAAACAATGGCAGCGGAACACTTACATTCAATAGTAAAGAAAGCAGTCATCGGTCTCCAGCATATTGGATTTAATATTATATGTGTTGTTAGTGATAACAATTCTATTAATAGAAAAGCAATGTCCTTTTTTGCTTCACCGCCTCAATTGAGTATTGTGTATCCACATCCATCTGACCCCAAAAAACCCTTGTTTTTTATTTTAGACTCAGTACATATATTGAAGTGTTTACGTAACAACTGGATTAACCAAAAAAATGCCCATCAATGCTTGTATTACCCAAACTTTGAAAATATTGACAATACATCCCTGTCATCAGCATCCTTCACTACACTCAAACGTCTGCATGAAGTTGAAAAAGGAAACTACGTCAAGTACGCATATGGGTTGACTTTGAAAGCACTATGCCCATCTAATTTGGAAAAACAAAATGTAAAGCTTGTACTGAGCATTTTTAATAGATTTGTGATTGAGGGCCTATTAAATGTCGGTGAGAAGCATGCTCTTTTGAATTACAAAACAACGGCAGATTTTATTGGTTTGATTTGCAATTGGTGGAGTATTGTGAATGTGAAAACACCTCGAAAGGGGGAACGATTCAATGATCCATTTCAACAACCTCTATTTATGTCTGAAACTGATCAAAATTTAGCATATTTGTACAAATTTATATCTTGGCTAGATAATTGGAAGGAAAGAAAGTGCACTACAGGCACTCTAACAAAAGAAACTCATTTAGCAATTACACACACAACTCATGGCCTAATTGAAATGGCTAAATACTGTATTGAAGAACTAAATTTTAGGTATTTTCTTCCAGGAAAAATCCAAACAGACACCTTGGAAGATCGCTTTGGAAAGTATAGGACATTAGCAGGTTCACAGTACTTGATATCAATCCGTCAAATTTTTGAATCTGAGTCTAAATTAAGGATGCAAAATTTTCTTCCTTTAACATTGTCTTCGAGTACTTATGGAAACCTAGAAGTTGAAAATATTGATTGTGATTCTAATGACGATAAAGTGGAAGACTGTGAAGTTAAATCAGATTTCGATATTACTATTTCAGAAAAGGATTTTGAAAATATTGAACCACTGATTCCTGTGTTAACTTATTTATCAGGTTATTGTGCTCGGGCAGCTCTAAAAAAACTTAAATGTGACTCATGTTCAAAATCTATCGTTTTAGATAAAACCTTAAATCTTGATTCAAGCTATAAACTAATTCGCAACATGGACAGAGGTGGTTTATTGTGCCCGAACTCTGATATTGTTAATGCGGTTGTGTATAATTATATTACTGTCCAAAAGCTACTTTCGGAGAAATACGAAAACTTGTTTTTGAGGAGTAATAACCAACGTAAGCTTGTCTTAAATCTAACCATCAATCTAATTAATAACCATGAATTCTTTCTAACCGATGGATATTGTGATCAAGGACATTCACCCGATGATGTACTACAACACCTTATAAGGGCATCAACTAATGCCCTTTTAAACAATTACTGCAATCAAAAGAATGATTGTGTACGACATGTACCAAAAAAAAGAAAATTACAAACTGTTAAAAAAGATATTTTAAATAGTTCTGGCATGTCGAGTGCTTCATAGATATTAAAAAGTAAGGCTATAGGAGTCAAAACTATACGTATTTAATAGTGCTTGACTGACATATTATTTTAATTACCTTTTATTTAATCTATGAGATGTGTTAATGAAAATTGTTTAGTGATGAAGACATATAAACAACCAACTATTGCAATATGTAAATATTTTAAGTGGTTAAATCTCTCAGAAAAATTGTTAAAAAAAAGTTGCACTTTTATCTCTAGACTTTTTTTTTTAAATCTGAATGGAATTAAATTGCATGTATATATTATTAATATTAATATTTTCACCCATGTGCCCTTTAACAAGTTAGAGGGTTTCGAATTAGTATGTAATTTTTCTTTTGCCTTATGATAGTAATAATTGTTCTAAACGCACATTTCTGATAATTTGTAATAACCTGAACCAACCTAATGTAGCACCACTAAAATATTTTTTTAACACATGCATTTTTATAACACATTATTTTGGTTATTGTTGACATTATTGACATCTACATTGAGGAAACATTAAAATGTGTTTGAATTTGACAGGTATTTTGGCTCCAATTAAAAATGTTTTACTTTTAGAAATAATAGTACTGTAGTATTATTACTGTATTTTCTGTGTTTCCTGTAAATGCGGTATTTTAAATAAAAAGTACATAAATGTAACTTTAAAACGCCCTTTATAGCACATGAAAGGTTTTATGAAAATTTAAACTGTGTTAATTTGATGTATTTTGAATTAAATTGTGGCAGATTGACAATAGAAACAGCTGTATTATTCTTATAGAGTTGATGTTTTATTTAAGATGATTATAGATACGGTTTTTACTCTAGATTGATAATCATTCAAATATGTTTCTAGTTTAACGACATATTTAATTTATTAAGCGCACAGAGAAAATGTAATTTTTATATGGAACATGTGTAATATAACCTAGTTCCATGTAAATATATAGGTGATGAAATAAATATTAAAATGATTGAAAATACCTAATGCTATCCTATAAATATGCTCCAAGTTCCCCCTTCTAGCGTGTAGGGCCTACTGATGTCTGCTCAACTCTCTTGCCGGCTTGGAGTGACGTCACAGCTCAGCGCCGAGGCCTTGTGTAGTCTAGGTGGTGTTGGCTACACCGACCAAGCGGCCGCCACCGTTATCAACGATAGTGCCAACATTTGCGGATACTGGGTGTCACGTGGTCAGCACGAGCCCTTCAGCCGTTAATATCAGTTTACTAAACAGGAGCTACTAGTTATTTAATCAAGTAGCGCCTTATTTGTCCTCACAAAGCTGAGTTTGAGAACCGTTACAGATCTACCGCTTCACATAAAAGTTTAGAAGCGCCGAGGATCGAACCCGGGACCTCTGGATCTGTAGACAGGAATTCTGACCACTGGATGACGGAAGTGATCTAGTGAAATTCACGACATCTACAAAACCAATTATGTGGGTGTTTTTTGTTTAGCTGTAAATTTGTTTAAGAAGAATTGAGTGTGAAAAAATATATTTACTCATATATATATATATTTGCTTTCGTTTGTTGGGGTATATTGGGGTTGTTTGGGTTGGATATCCCGCCTCCCCTCCCGTAAAATTAAAAATAATATCCTAGTTAAGCCCTGGATTACGTGCTATTCATTCTAGCTTTCATTATTCTTTCATGTGTGGAATGTTTTATGACCAATTGAATAAATTGCTCAACTTCTTTTCCGTTCATCTAAATGACGTCAAGTAACAATTGGTTGTCTTACACAAGAATATTATATTTGGCATGTCTGAGAACTTTTTTATTTATTTGCAATCAAATTACGATTGGTTTTAATCAGATGACCCTCCGATTATCATTTTTTAGAACATGTATAGTTATATAATAGCTCTAGCAACATAACTTTAAATTATCTAATAGTTAATTAACTGAATGTAAATCCACGTTAATATATATTTCTATTTTATGTGGCAACATAGTTAGACATTGTGTTTTTTTAAGATTTGAATTCAGGATTAATAACTTTAGTGAATATTTCGATTGGGAATTAATAAATAAAGTGAAAATTCGGATTTTGATTTGAAGATATATATGTTTTCATCGTTTTACTTACAAACACATAATATATTAATCATGCTAAATCTTGTTAGAGACGAGGAAGATAAAATTTAGAAGGAACGTACCCGTATTTAGCGTAGAGTAGTTATGAAAAGGCATCTTTATACACCCAACCTGGATCTGAACCCTGAGCTCCCGTCTTAACATTGAACCTCTTCGTCATCGGCAAACTAAACTACACGGGCTTGACGTTTAGACCGCGATCAAAGATCCATAGATAAAGGGAAGATTTAGATTTAGGATTCATAGATAAAGTGAGAATTTTAGATTCGGGGTTCATAGATAAAAGACGATTTGGATTCTAAATTCATAGATAAAGTGAAAATCTAGATTTGGTATTAAAAGATTAATAAAGTGAAGATTTATATTCGAGATTCATAGATAAAGAGAAAAATTTAGATTCGGGATTCATAGATAAGGGACGATTTGGATTCGAAATTCATAGATAAAGTGAAAATCTAGATTCGGTTTTCAAAGATAAAGAAAATGGAAATTTAGATTCGAGATTCATAGATAAAGGGGAAAATTTATATTCGGGATTCATAGATAACGTGAAGACTTAAATTCAGGATTTGAAAACAAAGTGAAAATTTAGATTCGGGATTTATAGATAAAATGAAGCTATGGATTTGGGATTCAAAGATAAGTGAAGATTTACATTCGGAATTTATAGATTTTTCAAGCACCGGATCTTACAACCCATTTAGACTATACGCCTATGTACTAATTACACTAATATGTTAGGGTTAGGTAGGTTTAATTTAGAGGAAGAAAACTCACATTTGCGTGGAGGGAGAGTGGAAAACCATCCTCAGTGCACCCAACCGGATCGAATCATGATATTCCGGTCATCGACAGTCTAGTCTATTGCAAGAGTAGCGCCTTAGACCATGCGGCCACCAAAGCAGAATCATAGATATAGTAAAACTATAGATTCGGGATTCAAAGTTTAAATGAAGGTATGGATTTGATTTCATAGGTAAAATGAGGTTGAGAATTCAAGAGTGGAATAGTTTTTTTTATGTGTATTCGAATCTACTCTAAATAAAATTAACACCCTTTAAAATGGCATGGTTCAAACGGTTAAGACGCGATTATCAAAAGTTACCCACATTAAATTGGGATATAGGCTAAATCAAAATAAAAAAAAGTTACAGCTAACCTATTAGTTTCAGAGTTTTCAAATAAAGGTACTGATGAGAATTGATGGTCTCCAAACACCTGTGCCTGAAAAATCCCCACTCCTGCTAAGTCCACGACCCGGATTTGAACTTGGTGC
The DNA here is from genome assembly GCA_039000515.1 of Timema cristinae. NCBI lineage: Eukaryota > Metazoa > Arthropoda > Insecta > Phasmatodea > Timematidae > Timema > Timema cristinae. Next base: position 19,983,156 of record JBCFYV010011172.1, on the reverse strand, counting down.
CGTCATGAAATCTTCTATAGGTAGTAGACTAACCCTCTCAGACGGGCAGAACTTCTTTGAGAAGCTAATATAGTGTGGGTTTTTACAGGTACTTTATTTTTATTTGAGGTATTTAAAGTGTACTTTCTGAACCGACTGATCTCATACCCACGCAACTTATAAACTCACTAAAATCAAGAACAGACACAACATCCAGCCCCCAGCTCATCACTGTGAACGGGGACATCTACATTTCACCAACGATAACTTTTTCAGATATATATATATAGGTGACCTGGTGGTCTAGAAGTAAGGTGTCGGACCTCTATGCTGGGGTCCGGGGTTCAATCCTCGGTCCCGGCACAGATTTATCTGATTACCAAACCCTTCCTTCACCTCTGACAAGACATCTTGTGAATGTGGGGAATGTCAGGCCTCCACCGTGGTTCGAATCCCACGTTAAACTGTAGGTCCTCCATTTCATCTCACAATCACCCTACCACCACACATTAGCGTGAGTGCGTATAACCCGAACGGGTAGTAAGACGCGGTGGTAATAATAATTTTTCAGATATACTGGGAATAAAACACAGGACTATGGCCTTAGCTCAGTAAGCAGAGAGACTACACACACAGCTAAGGTGTCGATCTCTCAACAGATTGGATTGCTGATAACGGGGAGCCCGGGGTTAAAATCCCGGTACGGTGTAGTTAGAGGTATTTTTCCTAAATGGATTTACTTCCACGAAATTGCGGATACATTTCCTATAAATCCAATCTTTCTTATCCCTAACACATTAGTGTAATTAGTTAATATGCATATAGCCCTAACGGGTACTAAGACGCGGTGCTTAAAAATAATCTATAACGGATGCAACCTCGTCTCTAAGTCCTTAATTGATCAATTGTGATAGGGAGATCCCCAATTTCATTTATGACAAATAATTGTATGTCCTTGTCGGAGATCAAACACTAGTCCCTTTAGCCCAATAGGCAGGTGTGGCTACCAACGTATCATCGCAGTGGCCGGGCCTGTCGCGGGTGACGACACACATTGACACGGTTGAGACCAAAACTCAGTCGATCCGATCCTCGCCCCATCACTATCATCGCTGCGACGGTGAAATACCTACTAATAGGCTGATTCTACACTAGCGGTTTAAATGCCGCGGTTTTACCACTAGCTTACACCCTCAAGTTCTTGAATCTACACCTGACTGTCAAAACGCAACTGTTAAACAGCTACCATAACGCTACTGATTCTACACTAGCGGTTTAAATGCTGCGGTTATTGCCTCTACTTATGCAGAATAGTTTAAAAACGGACTTATTTTGTTGGAGGAAACTCGCAAAAAAGAAAAAATGTCAAAAGATGCGTTGGTGGACTCACCCTACATCGAACCGTCTCTCAACAGGACAGTTTCATATTATGAGTATGAATCACAGAATGTACCCAGAGAAGTTATTTTTTGTACTATAGAATGTCTGTGGTTTCATTTGATAACTTACTTGGTTTAGTGAATGAAAATATTGAAAAACGTGATACCATCTTGAGGAAAAGTATTTATTATTCCTGCCGAAAGACTTGTTGTGTCATTGAGGCACAACTGTCGGTTAAGGGTTCGGCCAGACTGACAAGCGTGCGAGCGAGCGAGCGAGCGCGCAAGCGACTGAGTGGCCAAACTGGCGAGCGCGCGAGCGAGCGAGCGCGTAAGGGTACGGCCAGACTGAGCGCGCGAGCGAGCGAGCGCGCGAGCGACTAAAATATAAAATAGAACACATTGGTTGTAATGGGGGGTGGCCACACTGGAGCGAGCGAGCGAGCGAGCGCGCGAGCGACTGAGCGCGCGCGCTTGAAAGATAGAACTGGTTCTATTTTTCAAGCGCGCGCGCTCGACCCGGTACAGTCTAGTTTACAGGCGCTAGGTAATATTATTGTATGTTGGTTCATTGAGTGCTGGGGAAACTTCTCATTTTGACATGATATTTGACTTTTTTCTATCAGTGATAGGTTTAACACACTTGCTATTAATGGCCCGGTGACCTGGCGGTCTAGGGGTAAGGTGTCAGACTTCTGTGCTGGCGGCCGGGTTCAATCCTCGGTCCCGGCACAGATTTATCTGATTACCAAACCCTTCCTTCACCTCTGGCAAGACATCTTGTGAATGTGGGGAAAGCCAGGCCTCCACCGTGGTTCGGATTCCACGTTAAACTGTAGGTCCTTCATTTCATCTCACAATCACCCTACCATTACCCATTAGCGTAAGTGCATATAACCCGAACGGGAAGTAAGATGCGGTGCTAATAATAATAATAATAATAATAATAATAATGGCCTAATTTAATTGGTAAGACCATAAATAATATAATGTATATATGTAAACCCGATATGTTAAAATACTTCAATATTATAATCAAAGTAGGCCTTTACAAATAAGAATCACCATTAGTTTGGAGAGAGTATGAAAAAACCACAACAATAAATAAGTTTTAAAAATCACCTTCAGTTCACTGAGCCAAGATTCGAACCTTTCGAGTGCAACGCACCATTCTGCCACTGGTGCGGCAAATCTGATTTTAAAACACTTCAGTACAGTACCATACGCATTTCTCAATTTATTAATTGGATGCACTTCAACTTTTTTCTTTTTTATAAATACACAATATTTTCTGTAAGAATTTTCGAGGAGCAAAGATGTACTAAGTGTGTTTGACAGAGACATCTTCTCTAACTAGGGGGAGGGGGGGTGCGGTGACCTAGTGGTCTAGGGGTAAGGTGTCAGACTTCTGTGCTGGCAGCCGGGGTTCAATCCTCGGTCCCGGCACAGATTTATCTTATTTCCAAACCCTTCCTTCACCTCTGACAAGACATCTTGTGAATGTAGGGAATGCCAGGCCACCACCGTGGTTCGGATTCCACGTTAAACTGTAGGTCCTTCATTTCATCTCACAATAACCCTACCATTACACATTAGCGTAAGTGCGTATAACCCGAACGGGTAGTAAGACGCGGTGCTAATAATAATCTAACTAGGGTCCGCTAATTACGCGCTCGCTCGCTCGCTCGCGCGCTCGCCCGCTCGCGCGCTCGCCAGTTTGGCCACCCAGTCGCTTGCGCGCTCGCTCGCTCGCTTGGCAGTCTGGCCGAACCCTAATTAGCGGACCCTAGTTAGATTATTATTAGCACCGCGTCTTACTACCCGTTCGGGTTATACGCACTTACGCTAATGTGTAATGATAGGGTGATTGTGAGATGAAATAGAGGACCTACAGTTTAACGTGGAATCCGAACCACGGTGGCGGCCTGGCATTCCCCACATTCACAAGATGTCTTGTCAGAGGTGAAGGAAGGGTTTGGAAATAAGATAAATCTGTGCCGGGACCGAGAATTGAACCCCGGCTGCCAGCACAGAAGTCTGACACCTTACCCCTAGACCACTAGGTCACCCCCCCTCCCCCCCCCCCCCCTAGTTAGAGAAGATGTATCTGTCAAACACACTTAGTACATCTCTGCTCCTCGAAAATTCTTACAGAAAATATTGTGTATTTATAAAAAAGCAAAAAGTAGAAGTGCATCCAATTAATAAATTGAGAAATGCGTATGGTACTGTACTGAAGTGTTTTAAAATCAGATTTGCCGCACTAGTGGCGGAATGGTGCGTTGCACTCGATAGCTTTTGACTAGGAGGCAAAGGTTCGAATCTTGGCTCAGTGAACTGAAGGTGATTTTTAAAACTTATTTATAGTTGTGGTTTTTTCATACTCTCTCCAAACTAATGGTGATTCTTATTTGTAAAGGCCTACTTTGATTATAATATTGAAGTATTTTAACATATTGGGTTTACATATATACATTATATTATTTATGGTCTTACCAATTAAATTAGGCCATTATTATTATTATTATTATTATTATTATTATTATTATTATTAGCACCGCATCTTACTTCCCGTTCGGGTTATATGCACTTACGCTAATGTGTAATTGTAGGGTGATTGTGAGATGAAATGAAGGACCTACAGTTTAACGTGGAATCCGAACCACGGTGGAGGCCTGGCTTTCCGCACATTCACAAGATGTCTTGCCAGAGGTGAAGGAAGGGTTTGGTAATCAGATAAATCTGTGCCGGGACCGAGGATTGAACCCCGGCCGCCAGCACAGAAGTCTGACACCTTACCCCTAGACCGCCAGGTCACCGGGCCATTAATAGCAAGTGTGTTAAACCTATCACTGATAGAAAAAAGTCAAATATCATGTCAAAATGAGAAGTTTCCCCAGCACTCAATGAACCAACATACAATAATATTGCCTAGCGCCTGTAAACTAGACTGTACCGGGTCGAGCGCGCGCGCTTGAAAAATAGAACCAGTTCTATCTTTCAAGCGCGCGCGCTCAGTCGCTCCAGTGTGGCCACCCCCCATTACAACCAATGTGTTCTATTTTATATTTTAGTCGCTCGCTCGCTCGCGCGCTCAGTCTGGCCGTACAACGCCTGGTGTAGTTTGATTCGCGTTTCTACCACTAGTCAGTTTTAACGCCACCAGAGGTAGCGGTCAAAACGCGGGTCTAGACGAAAACTTATTTTCTAACTTGATAACAAGGGTTTCATTCAAAGGCGCGGTTGCTAGAGTTTTAACCGCTAGTGTAGAATAGGCCTTAGCTATCTGACGTGCGCGTGTCCGCTCTCATGATAGCGTCGAATATACAGGACCTCCCGTCTGAGACGCGTTCTTGAGAAGGCGAGTTATTACCTTTCATTTTCAATGAATAGTTGAAAATGAATACAAAATGAACGTCCCAACACTCATTTAATTAGACCGAATCATTATTTAACGCTTTCATTGAAAGTGGAAAGAGAGGTCTACTTTTCTTCATTTGTAATGATTGTTAATGAAAATTAAAGCAAAATGAGCAGTGGAGAACATATACAAGAATAACTGAATTCATTTTTATTTTAATATTAACATTTATTTAAATTCAACGTTACAATTCGACCACTTGCGACTTTGTATTGGATTTAATCCTCATTTGTTTTCCTGTTTCGAATCGTGTTAACTTCTGACACCGTCTAACGAAATTTGTCTATTGACTGTGCTTATCTACGCTTCTTTTTATTTAATAATATATTTTCTTACTCATGTGATGACTGCATACATATTTCACGAACCGCACCTCGCATTAACTTTACACGGCGCCATTTTTATAAATGAAACGGTAGTTCATCAGTCTCATCATGAGCATAGTTATCAACGACACAATATGTGAACGAATTCCTTTCATTTTCATGAAAGATTAATCATTGGAAATTATTTCTTGAAAATGGCACGTGGAAACTCCCCTTACGTGTCGAGGATACGATACGAGGATTTTAAACAAGTGTGGAGCCGGATTTAAGGTATTGCAAAAGAATAATGTTAACACTCGATCGACCGCGAGTAGTTTTGGAAAGTATGGTCCCAATAAACGTTTGAATTATGTCAAATATATCCAACAGTTGAAAATGTTCAGTATTAGGTCAGTGTGTTGAGTGACCTGTTGTCAAACTCGAGGTCAGAATGGCATGTGATCCAACCTTGCTCCACAATCCACTACGGCGTTACTTCAGTCGGATCCCGAGGATTGTCATGGCGTGTCTCGCACAGCCTTCCTTCAAAACAATAAAATAGCTAACACTATACGTATAGTAGACTGAGGGCCAGTTTCATGGTCAGACTTATGGCCAGTTTCATAGTCAGACTTAGTACGCCTCAAGTGCGGCGCTATACTAAATACAAGACGACACCTACCTAGACCAGAATGGTATGGGCCAGTTTCATATACCAAACTGGCTCATTCCATTCAAATTTAGGTAGGTGACATCTTGTACTTAGTAAAGCACCGCCCTTGAGGCGCACCAAGGTAGACTATTAAACTGGCCCTAAGTAACCTCATTTACCCTGAAAGGTAGCAGTCTCACCTTGACCCTATCTAATAAGACTCGATTTCGGTTGTCTTGGGGTAAAGTTTTCGCCTCAGTACCCGATGTTCGTGAATTTAAACCCAGTGGAAGTCAACTGATTTTTCTTGAGTGATAAAAATCTGTAGCGCAACTTTCTTCGAAGAGGAAGTAATTCTGGCGGTCCCATGATGATTGTGGAATCAGTGGCGGCTCGTAGCTAGAATTAGTGGGGGTGCTGCCCCAGAAAATTTTTAGCCTTTGTTTTAAAATTGTGTAAAAGCAAAAAAACATGTATAAAAGGAAATTTTATTCAGGAACTTGATCAAATCTTTAAAAAAAAAAGTTTTTACTTACTTTAACTTAAATTGTTACATTCAATCTTGATCTATTCATTTAAAAAGGAAATCCATTCTTCTTGTTTTAATTTGCGCAAAAAGTTCAATAACTTTCTCCTTGATCTCTGGATGACAACTGAGGAAATTTCTCTCCATTGAAAGTACTGCAAGCGCATTTAGTCTTCCCGAATTCATAGTGTTTCTAAAAAATTTCTTTATTCTTTTCAATGTTGAAAAGCAGCGCTTTGCCTCTCATGTAGTCTTGGGAATTGTCAAGAGAAATTTTATCAGTTTCGAAATTTCATTAAAAACATCATCTAGATAATTCTCCAAGATAAATTTCAGCAGCTCAATTAATGTGAAATATTCATGAATATCAGTCCTACAATAGAATACTTTTAGTTGTTTCAAGCTTTTCTTTGTCAATCATGGAATAAGCTTCAGTGGTCAGTACTATCTCTTTTGTCGGATGTTCATTCTAAAATCTAGTGAAGCAATTCTTGTTGAACAATTTAGCAGCTACTAAGTGTTTAGTCGAAGAATATCTGTCCATTATATCAACACATATATAGTCACACACTTCCTTAGCTTCTGCCATGAGTGTCATTGAAGGATTCTCAAAGTACTTTGAGTTTCTCAATTCAAAAATAGCAGTTTTGAAATTTGTTATATACTCATTAACTTTAAACACACTAATTTAATTTGCATTTGGTTGTAAATTATTTCAACATGAGGCATAATCTGATGAAAAATCTCTTACCAAAACTTGAAATTATCAACATTTAGGTATTTTAAAATTCCTGTTGCTTCTGCAATGGTTTTATCTGTATTTGATGTTAACCGAATTTCAGAAGGGCAGTTTTTTAAAAAGGTTGCAAATTTTCATGAACTCTGTTTATGGTCCGTATGTTGAAATTCCACCTTGTAGAGGATGGACGTGAAATGCTGACATCCATATGTTTCTTGAGAATGGACACACGTTGTGGTGATCTTGAGAAGAATGTTGGAATAGTCAGAATGTTAGAGAGAAAAATTCTTGCGTTTCGTGTAATACTTGCTGCACTTTTCATTATTAAATTAAGTTGATGTGCATTATTATAAACTGCTTTTATTTTTGCTTGAACTTCTGGTTTTTACCTTTCATGACATTTGCACCATCAAATGTCTGAGATAACAGTTTTGTCCATTTACTTGATGGTTTATGTCCAATTGTTCTAAAATACGTTTTTATATGCCATCTGCAGTTTGATTTTCTGGAATAAAGAATCCCAAAAAACGCTCAAATATTTCTCTATTCAATACGTACCATAAAACAAGGAACATTTGAGTGTGTTCCGAAACATCTGTTGTGTCATCAGCCATGACAGCTACAAAAGAAGCGTTTCTATATTCCGTCCTTATCTCCTCATGGTATATTTGTAGCAGGAAGTCAAGTATCCATTCTGAATGGTCTTTGAAACACCTTTGAAGACTGCACTGGTTTATAAGTGATTCTTCAAATATGAATCTAATTTAGATGCAAAATTTGCTAATCCTCTAAATACCCCTGGATTTAATTAATCGTCTTTTTCATCATGTCCACGTAAGGGAGTGTCAAAGTTTCCACAAAAGTAAATACAGTCTATTATTTTGGACAAAATTTCAAGGTTCTTTTTAACTTTTATATTATGCTCATTGATTGAAAGTCTGTATGCCTCACTAAGTTTCTCCTTAATACTTACGGTTCTTAAAAGTGACAGTGAAACAACATTATCAGCGTGCTTCTTTGATTTCTCATGCTTTTCAGTTTTTTCTTTCATTTTGTTTATATTTCTAAAACTATATTTTGTTCACGGTACATCACCTCCAAATAGAAAACACGGGAAGCAAAACAGTGCATTTTTTACTTTACAACCGCAAAGCCAACTTTTCCGTTGATACCATTAATAATTAAAGCTACGAATATATTTCTTGTTGTTGCTTTTGCCAGGCTGTGATATTAGAATATCAGGTGTTGAACGACAACTTTTCTTAACTGTAACATTCTCACGGAGAGATAGCTGTGAAAACTTAAGCTATTGAAGTCTACTTACAATCACAAACTTATTTCTTGGGGATGCAAGGCCATGGTTAAAGTTTTCTGTTAAATAAAAGAACCGAAAAAAAATGAATCAAATAGAATAGCTGGAAGCAGAAAAGTTATCTAATTGTACACTCTTCTACACTTTTATCACATTCAAAAATGGTACACGGTTTTAAGCACAACACACGCTTAGTAAATAAAAAACTTCCATCCATCATCACGCCAGTGCCGGCACTGCGAGAGCAACAGTGCTCTCTCTACCTGGCAGTCCCGCCTTCCTCCCCACCCCCTCCTAAGTGCGCATGCGCACAACAGTCAAACACCACGTCACTGGCACTGTGAGGCGCACAGTTCCATACAAAGATTTTTGTATATTTTTTTATAAACTGGGGGATGGCTACTGAAGTACTGACATTAAGCTTAAGGAATATATATATTGTACTACAAAAATAAATAAAGAAAGAATTAAAGAAAAAAGGACTCATTATAATAATATTATCGATAATATCAAGTGGAAATAGGAGGTTCTGCCGTTCCACAGTGCCTATACACGAGCCGCCACTGTGTGGAATGTAAAAGATTCCTGGAAGGTATGTGATGAAAATACCTTACCGGCAAAATTGGTAGGCTCTTTCTCATTCGTTCGTAGGTTTTCAGTGCGGAAAGCAACGGGAAACTGCAGCACTTTCTGAACTTCCCTAGTACATGTACTTTCTACCATATGGTGAGGGTATCACTAACTAGCCTAAGGTCTGAGTGCATGCCCAGCTCCGTATGGACCGAAAGCGCATCAAACCGACCTTTGGGTCACATACTCACCAATCAATCTTATAAGCGATGCCATGTTGAATAAACACAAGGTAAGTATGCTAACTTACATGGTAGACGAAGTGTATTTGGTAATTTTGCTAAGGTTCAGCCATTTTTTTGGAGAGATTTTGTCATGACTTCTCTGCAGAGCAAAGTCATCACCCCCCCCCCCCCCTCCCTTCTCCCTTGCGAGCGATATAGTAAGGAACGTCACATAAATATGTAATATCGTTTATTGCCATAAATGAACAAGGAAAATTCGGTAAAAAAAAGTTGAACTATTTATTGCAAAATCGATCTAACAAGTAAAGTAACCATCGAGTGTTGCACTATTTATTGTCATGATTGATCTATTCAGGGACGAGGCATCACCAGAAAATGTTATTTAATATATACAGAAGTCCGTCTCACTTGTATATCTAGTTTGGTGACTATCCCGACTCATTTGATACAACTAATCTGGTGACTTACTGCTCTGTCTCAGTTGGTACACCAAATATAGTGACTTACTGCCCTCCTATATACTCTTGCGACTTACTGTCTCGTCTGTTGGTAGAACTGGCCGACTACCACTTGACGTTTTGCCTGGAACAACGAAATACTTCCTGGACCCAAAATAGGAATCAATCTGAAACCACGAGGTTTGTACGTGGAGGAAAGCGGCTGGAGAGCAACTGAAAAGACAACTATGATGCTGGCAACCTTCTTGGAGGACCAAAAATGCCAGTTGGCAGCAAAGTTCAGGTTCTATTCCCCGCATTGTAGACAAATTATCATTGTAAAGTTAGATTTGTTACCTTAAGCTTGGAAATCAAATAACGGTAAGGTATCTGTATGTTGTCTTTGAATTAATAAGGATATGCTACCATTAGAACGCTGGCATTAATCAAGCATACGAACAAATTCACTTACTAAACTAATATGGGACCATCACTCAGGAGTAGACTCTGAGCTGTTATCAAGATAGACAACGGCATCTCCCATTTATTTTCTCCTTGGGTTTATTCCTTCCAAACAAGGTGATATCTCCTGTTTTATCCTCCTTGGGTTTATGCCTTCAAAACAAAGGTGATATCTCCTGTTTTTATCCTCCTTGGGTTCATGCCTTCCAAACAAAGGTGATGTCTCCTGTTTTTATCCTCCTTGGGTTTATGCCTTCAAAACAAAGGTGATATCTTCTGTTTTTATCCTCCTTGGGTTTATGCCTTCAAAACAAAGGTGATATCTCCCGTTTTTATCCTCCTTGGGTTTATTCCTTCCAAACAAGGTGATATCTTCTGTTTTTATCCACCTTGGGTTTATTCCTTCCAAACAAAGGTGATATCTCCCGTTTTTATCCTCCTTGGGTTTATTCCTTCCAAACAAGGTGATATCTCCTGTTTTTATCCTCTTTGGGTTCATGCCTTCTAAACAAAGGTGATATCTTCCATTTTTATCCTCCTTAGGTTTATGCCTTCAAAACAAAGGTGATATATCCTGTTTTTATCCTCCTTGGGTTCATGCCTTCCAAACAAAGGTGATGTCTCCTGTTTTTATCCTCCTTGGGTTTATGCCTTCAAAACAAAGGTGATATCTCCTGTTTTTATCCTCCTTGGGTTTATGCCTTCAAAACAAAGGTGATGTCTCCTGTTTTTATCCTCCTTGGGTTTATTCCTTCCAAACAAAGGTGATATCTCCTGTTTTTATCCTCCTTGGGTTTATGCCTTCAAAACAAAGGTGATGTCTCCTGTTTTTATCCTCCTTGGGTTTATGCCTTCAAAACAAAGGTGATGTCTCCTGTTTTTATCCTCCTTGGGTTTATTTCTTCCAAACAAGGTGATATCTCCTGTTTTTATCCTCCTTGGGTTTATTCCTTCCAAACAAAGGTATATCTCCCGTTTTTATCCTCCTTGGGTTTATTCCTTCCAAACAAGGTGATATCTCCTGTTTTTATCCACCTTGGGTTTATTCCTTCCAAACAAAGGTTATATCTCCAGTTTTTATCCTCTTGGGTTCATGCCTTCCAAACAAAGGTGATATCTCCAGTTTTTATTCTTCTTGGGTTTGTGCGTTTAATACAAAGGCGGTTTCTCCCGTTATCCCTGGGTTTGTGCATGCGAAACAAAGGCTCTCTCTCTCCTCATTTTTTATCCTCTATGGGCTTGTGCGTTACGTAGTATTTTTTTAAACCTTCTCTTACAATATTTCGCCATTGCGATGAGAGGGCAGTATTGCGTCTTACAAACAAAATATAAAGTGGTTTTAAGTTACGTTCGTGTATTTTAGTTTGTTGTTTAGTTACTATTTATTTAATTGATGGAGTATACGCTCACTTTAGAGCACAAGGTTAGTTTGTAACCAAACTTGAGACAAGTACACTTAGCCAGAACATGTAACTTAAGTGTAGAGATAGAGTTATACCAATTAGATAACCAGCTGAGTTGGGCTAGTTCAGGAGTGACTTCCACCTGAAAGTTCAGGATTCGATCCCCAGCTGAATATAATGAAAGTTTGTCCGTCCCTACCCCCGTCCCCCACCAAGTGGTTCCATACACTCCCCTTAAGCATACATAGCCGCTTTTTCTTGCAATTCACCCTAATTTATTCTGACTATTGTATAACTATTTTTGGATCTTAGCCACAGTCTGAGGGTCACATCCTGTTCCCTATGGTTAGATATAAATGGAACGCCATTCGAAGAATCTTATCTGTCAGTCCAGAACTTTACAGGATATACTTTTATGTATTCATATGGCAAGCCACTTTTTACAACTATATACATATATATAGATAGCTTGCTTTGCTCCAGTGACTTTTCTTTGCTAGTGGATATAAACTAATGCAATTCCAGAGCCTTTTTTTGATAGGTCTTACCGTTTAGTCACAAGAGACCTCCAAAGAAAGGGCCGCACCGACTTTAAAGTTGCTCCGCCATTTTGATTTTTTTTTTCGGGAGTTAAAAATTAAATTTTTTAACTTTTTGGAATTTTCCCGTCGGTTACAGGTTAAAAGCTATAAGTTTGTCCAATTTCAAGTTTCTAGCTCATCCGGAAGTGGGTAAACATTAATGTCAGTGAGTGAGTCAGCCGTGTGGCTTGATAGTAGTTCAATGTCATACAATGTCGTGTTATACGCATAGATTAATTACACTCTTTAGATAGGGATCAGGAAGGTATAAGTTCATAAGAAATGTACCCATTCTGAGTGGAGGAAGAGTGGGGGAACAAACTATCTTCAGTATACAAACCGGGATCCGAACTTTGATCTCCCTGTCACCAGCAATCCAGTCTAACACGAGAGTGATACCTTTGTCAATGTAATCACCGATACTATAAGATACAAATATGCGGATAGCGTAGAAGGATGAAAAAATATATAATCTGGAGCCAAAAATAAATAAATATAATAATTTTTTGTCAATGATAGCTAAATATTTTTTAAAAAGGTTCTTGCTATCGCGTCCTGAACATATTTATTTTAGTCCCCACAGAATTATATTTAGACTAATTAATTATTACATCCTGCTTAAGGACTACCCACCTATTTACACTAATGAGATAAGGAAGAGGAAGGAGGAATTTAGAGAGCGGGTCTACCCACATTGTCGTGGAGGTATTTAGTAAAAAAAAATAAACAACCCTAGTCACATCCGGCCGGGGTTCGGTACCCCAAACTCCCTGTAAATCAGAGACCCGCCTCGATGGTTACATGGTCTAAGACGCTACTCTCGTAATAGACTAGACTGCCGATAACGGGGAGATCGAGGTTCGAATCTCAGTCGGGTATACCGAGGGTGGATTTCCAAAAATTGTTTTCCACTCACCCTTTACGCAAATGAGGGTACACTTCCTCTAAATATATCTTTCCTAATTCCTAAAACCATTAGCGTAATTAGTACATAAGCGTATAACCCAAAACGGGTAGAAAGACGCGCTGCTAAAATAAAAATAAAAGTAAACTAGTCTATACGGTCCCGGCTTAGTCTGCGTGGCCACCGTCACGGGAGTTAGCCAATAACTGACCTTCTTGCCACGGTCCAGGTAAGTGTTGGTTCCTTCTAGTCCGTGTCAGACACTTAAAAACCTTCCAAACCAATACAAGATGTTACGTGTTCCTCTTCTGACTGCGCAAGAAAATAGCACTCACTCAACGGACGATGTTACAACATACATGTGATTGAACTTTGTGCAGGTGTCTGTGGGAAAGGGGAGGGGGAAGATCGCGCTTATCTAGGACACGCATGGTCACTACACGATTCTGTAAGCATGTGAGGTCACGCGTGTCACTCAACAGATAACAAACACAATTACATTCAGGCCGATAGATAATCGGATTCCCATAGAGACCGCTTTTTTTTTTAAATCTGGCAGTTCGATAAGTCAATAGATCAACTTTAATTAAATTTGAGGTGACCATTCGTTTTTGAGATAAGACTTATGTCTCCGACTGATATTGCCCTACATTATTTACATAAATTAGTACAATTTCAAATTTATATGAATTAAGTTAAAATGTTTTAATCAAGTCATTTGACACAAATCTGCCAATAACGCACATACTTTCATATCAGCATAATATATTCCACACTAGTTGTATGTCTACTTTTTCGCATAAAGAGAAAGTATTATAATCATGAAAATTTTTTTACCTTGAGATTATAATGAATCTTTTTTTTACGTTGCATGTACCCCCAAACCCGAAAAAGTGGATTTTACAATAATAGTAATACTGAAAAAAATACCAGATACGAATTTTAATGAAAGAGAATTCAAAACCAGATTTAAACTTTAGCATTCACATCCTTTCTTCAACAAAAAAAAATTATATTTAAAAAATAGAAAGTCTTAAAATTGTATTTAATCTCAAGCTTATTTTTGTAATCGTAAGTCTTATAAAATTGGTATATCTTATTTAAAGATTGTGGTCTATTAAATATTATAAAATGTACCCCTTCGCTATTTTAAATTTTCGATGTCTGATTTAAATGACAACTGCCTACTACGGCTTCCATCAGGGATTGTGGAATGACTGTCGTTGAAAATCCCCCCCCCCCCTTTCCCCCTAAAAAAAAAGATAATTTAGATGTAAACCCGTTTCTGTGATCGTGTAGTCTTGATTCTGTGTGGTGCAAACATTGCGGCCGTGCGATTTAAAAATGGCGTAATTTTTTGAAGAAATCAGTATGACAAATTTAGCAAGTAGGGTTAGTGCATCAAACATTTACTCTTTACTCAACAGATAGGTTTATTAATTATCAAAAATGGCTAAATTTGCATATCAAATAATATGTAGGCCTACAATGTTTGTGTATTCTCGCTCATGAAAACATTAAGTTTCAAATTTTTTGGTTAAAAAATAGGATAAGCCTCGAAATTGTATGTAATCTTTTCATTTTAATTTATTTGAGATATTTAAAAGCGTGCACTTTCTGAACCAACTGATTATATCAGAACACGACTTATAAACTAGCTTAAATATAGAAAAGACACAATAACCAACCCCCGGCCGTTAATTCATCACTGGATACCCACATTTAACCGATGATAAATTTTTCGGCCACACCAGGAATCGAACCTGGGCCTTTAGCTTAATAAATAGAAACGCTACCAACTAAGCTAAGGTGTCACACTTTGTATAATCTTAATTATATTTTTGTTATGATAATAATTTTAAAATTGAAATTTTCCCTAAAATTTAACTTTCTGAAATGTGCCCCTCGTTATTTCCAATGTTCAATGTGAACTTTCTGAAATGTGCCCCTTATTATTTTCATTGTTATGTGAACTTTCTGAAATGTGCCCTTCATTATTTCCATTGTTTAGTGTGAACTATCTGAAATGTGGCCCCTTATTATTTCCAATGTTTAGTGTGAACTTTCTGAAATGTGGCCCCTCATTATTTCCCATGTTTAGTGTGAACTTTCTGAAATGTGGCCCTTCATTATTTCCAATGTTTAGTGTGAACTTTCTGAAATGTGGCCCCTCATTATTTCCATGTTTAGTGTGAACTTTCTGAAATGTGGCCCCTCATTATTTCCAATGTTTAGTGTGAACTTTCTGAAATGTGGCCCCTTACTATTTCCAATGTTTAGTGTGAACTTTCTGAAATGTGGCCCCTCATTATTTCCATGTTTAGTGTGAACTTTCTGAAATGTGGCCCTTCATTATTTCCAATGTTTAGTGTGAACTTTCTGAAATGTGCCCCTCATTATTTCCCATGTTTAGTGTGAACTTTCGGAAATGTGGCCCCTCATTATTTCCATTGTTTAGTGTGAACTTTCTGAAATGTGGCCCCTTATTATTTCCAATGTTTAGTGTGAACTTTCTGAAATGTGCCCCTCATTATTTCTCATGTTTAGTGTGAACTTTCTGAAATGTGCCCTTCATTATTTCCAATGTTTAGTGTGAACTTACTGAAATGTGGCCCCTCATTATTTCCATTGTTTAGTGTGAACTTTCTGAAATGTGGCCCCTTATTATTTCCAATGTTTAGTGTGAACTTTCTGAAATGTGGCCCCTCATTATTTCCAATGTTTAGTGTGAACTTTCTGAAATGTGGCCCCTTATTATTTCCAATGTTTATGTGAACTTTCTGAAATATGGCTCCTCATTATTTCCCATGTTCAATGTGAACCTTATGGCCAAATAAGTTTGACACGTGACAAGACGTGTATTAATCACAACTTGTGAATGTGGGGAATGCCAGCCCTCCACCCGTGGTTCGGATTCCACGTTAAACTGTAGGTCCTCCATTTCATCTCACAATCACCCTACCATTACACATTAGCGTAAGTGCGTACAACCCGAACGGGTAGTAAGACGCGGTGCTAATAATAATAATAATAATAATAATAATAATAAGTTTGACACGCCTTGTCTAAAGCATTACCTTGCATAAGAATGAACTGACGGTGAAATCAGGGGTTCAAATCCCGGCTTGATATACTAAGAGTTTCTCATCCCTAAATGAACTCCCGAAAATGGGGTTACATTTCCTCTTAAAATCCATATTCATAATTCCTATCCCATCAGTGCAAATGTGCGGATATCCCGGACGGATTGTGATACATCTCATTTGAGAAAACTATCCCCAGTGCACCCTGTAAAGATTTGAACCAGGATCATCTCCGTCACCATAGAGCGAGACTGACGCCTTAAGTCATGTGACCACTGACGCGGCTGTCAGGAAGGGTACTGAGTTACGGAGTATTTAGACTAGGCTCAAGGTGTGATGCACAAGGTTAAGTTAATACACGTTAACTAGAAAGGAAAATGAAGAACCTCAGGTACCTTCCATTGTAAACGGTAAGAACCAACATAGTTGAAATCGCTACGTATTAACAACTGATAAGGACACTTAGAGATCAATTGATAAAAAAAATAACTGTTATTTCAGGGCCGGCCTTGAATTTCCCAAAATTGTAACACTCGGGCAAAGATCAAGTGGCCAATAAATACCAAATTTCAAGTTTCCTCCATCACCAGTGTAGTGCCATTGATAAAATTGTTCCTTCTATCCGTTTCCGAGGTACAATGGTCTAAGGCGTCACTCGCGATTGACTGAACTGCCATTTATGAGGTTATAGGGAGATCAAGCTTCGAATACTGGTCAGTTGTATTTTTTTTTTACTGAAATAATTTTCCACTCCCCCTCCACACAAATGTGGGTACATTCACTCCAAATTCGACCTTACTCATCCCTAACACGTTAGTTTAATTAGTACATATGCGTACAACTCGAACGGGTAGTAAGACGCAGCGTTAATAAAAAACACGAACTTTTTGTTTTGCTTTTAAACAACAGTGTCTTACTACCCCTTATGGTTATCCGCATACACTAACTACGCATATGTTATAGGGATAATAAGGTAGAGTTGTAGAGGAAATGTACCCTAATTTGTGTGGACGGAGAGTGCTAAACTGCAAATAAAAAATCACCCTCAATACACCCGACCGGTATTCGACCCCGATCTCCCCATCATTGGCAGTCCAGTCTGTTGCGAGACTGACGTCTTAGACCATGTGACCAGTGAAGAGGGCTATTTAATTTAGATAACCCAAATCCAAGTTCAGGGTTTGAATCCTAGCTGGATGTATTGAGGGTTTTCATAAACGGTTTCCCATTATTTACATGCAAATGCGGGTACATATAGGCCTACTATTAATTCTACCAAGCTCATATCTCCCATTGACGTAGTTAAACGCGTAAAGTCCGGTGAGGTACACTCCAATTTTCTTAATAAGGTTTTTAAAAAGGACTTTTTTCGCTGTTAACATTGATATAATTTTTTATTAGTGTTATTTCACAGGAATTGATAATATCTATCAAAAGTGACAGCTGAAGATCACGTGACTGGAAGTATGAATATGTGAAAGTATATAAAGTAGGGATGTATATAGGGATGAAGAAGAAAGCCCTTTAGGGGTAATCTACCAGTATTTGCGTGGAAGGCGAGTGGAAAACCATTTAAGAAAAAAAAATCAGTAGACCTGACCAGAATTCAAACCACGATCTTTCCATCATCAGTAGGCCAGTTTAGCACTAGAGTGACGCCTTAGACCATTCGGCCACTGAAGTGGGTATATTAGGTTGTTACTACACAAACATAAGCTGCGTTTTGAAGGAGTAAAATCACTTTAATAAAAAATAACTGGTGTAAAGCCCGGAGACAAAAACAAGCGTTTTATTGATTAAGACATCTTTAAAAGATTTTTGTTTTGATAATACAACCGAAGAAGCTTCATTCGCAGAGTTAGTCTACCCCAACCCTTCACCCCTCCACTCTTTAACTCAGGCCTCATCCCTACCCCACTTACCCAATGAACAAATATTTACACTTGTATTATTAAATGAATTGACCACACCAACATTTGGTCATTAATGAAGCGAAAGCGATCGCCTTGGGAAAGATGGCCTTGAACACCCTCCTTCCCCCCCCCCCCCAACCCTCAAAAGAAGGAAGAAGACGACAAAACACGTAAAATAAACAGTGAACAACTAATATGTATAACAGAATTGTTACCCCATCGTGTTTCGTCACTTTAAAAAACAACAACATAAGTGTCCCGCAGCTTTGGTCGGGCAGTCTCTGGCGTTAGACTTGTGTGGTACTTGGGTTGATGGAAAGGTAAAAATCAAGCGCGCTAAAGAGGGTGGTTTTAGATGAGTGATTGTTTTAGGTGGTTTAATTATCCTCTCCCCACACCAATAATAATAATAATATTTAGCACCACGTCTTACTACCCATTCAGGTTATACGCTTTAAGTACTAATTACGCTAATGGATTAGGAATTGGGAAGGTTGAATTAGAGGAAGTGAACCCGCATTTGCGTGGAGGGAGAGTGGAAAACCATTTAGGAAAAAAAACCTCTAGTTCACCCGACCGAGATTCGAACCTCGATCTCCCCGTCCTTAGCTGTCGAACTCAACAAGACAAGCGCGTTAGCCAACTACGCCACGAGGCGGGTACCACGCCATTACGAATGGATTTTATTTTCTCTACAATCCTCATCCTTATATTAAGTCGTTAACAACCTTGGAGTGTAATTTTTTTTTGTTAACACGATTTAACCAAAAATTCTTTTTTAACGGCTTAATCGGTGAGTTTCGGATTAGGTGGGCATTTTTATAGGTTCACCCGCGTCAGCTTAAAGAGGGGTTGAAAAAACTTACATATGGAAAACACCACTAGTGCACCTGGCCGGGATTCAAGCCTTGATCTCCCTTCACCGTCAGTTTAGTATATTGCGAAACTAACGTCTTAGACAATGTAAGCATTGTTATACAAGAAAGGGCGACCTGGCGGTCTAGGGGTAAGGTGTCGGACTTCTGTGCTGGCGGCCGGGGTTCAATCCTCGGTCCCAGCACAGATTTATCTGATTACCAAACCCTTCCTTCACCTCTAACAAGACATCTTGTGAATGTGGAGAATGCCAGGCCTCCACTGTGGTTCGGATTCCACGTTAAACTGTAGGTCCCTCATTTCATCTCACAATCACCCTACCATTACACATTAGCGTAAGTGCGTATAACCCGAACGGGTAGTAAGACGCGGTGCAATAATAATAATAATAATAATTATACAAGAAAGGAGGTAAGCTAGATATATTGTTTAAGTTCCCTACAAGGTTAACTAACAACTTTAAAATTAACATAGAGGAAGTTAAACCACGTCAGCTGTCCCAAGGGGAAGAGGGGGTAGAGGGGTTAATTGTCCTCCAATCGACACCCCCCCCCCAATGTGATTAAATTAAAAATATAAAATAGATATGTTAATACTAGAATTGAACACTCTTCTAGGCAACGTAGAAAGTAGCCTGCCTGTGACGTCACGGAAAGTTAAGATATGATTGCCCATGTTAGTGTATTTAAGATTTATTCGGCGAGTTTTATGCCGGGGATAGATTTGAGTTCTAAACGCTGCGACAAGGTTTCTCCAGTCATTGCATTGTTTCATATGAGAAGGGTAACCTTAACCTGGTGGTCTAAGGGGTAAGGTGTCAGACTTCTCTGCTGGGGTCTGGGGATCAATCCTCGATACCAGCACAGATTTATCTGATTGCCAAACCCTTCCTTCAACTATAACAAGATGTGTATTAATCAAAACTTGCGAATGTGTGGAATGCCAGGCCTCCACAGTGGTTCGGATCCCACGTTAAACTGTAGGTCCTCCATTTCATCTCACAATCACCCTATCATTACACATTAGCGAAAGTTCGTATAACCCGAACGGGTAGTAAGACGCGGTGAAATAATAATATAATAATTAATAATAATAATGATAATAATAATACTTATATACATATAAGAGGCGTCAGACCAGCGTCATAAACGCTGCTACAGTTTTGTAAACGCAGATGATTGCGTTATTCTAAAAATAGCCATACATTTTCAAATATATATATAAATTAATTATTATATTATTAATATATTATATAAATATATAATGATATTTGATAATGACCCACGATACGGCACCAATTAAAGTGAGACGGTATTTTATTGAGATATTGCCCTGTGATTAAGCACTAATTATAATGTTATCTGGGTTTTTATGATGATGACGCGTTTTTTTTCCATACCTTACTGCACACTTGTAGACAGACGGTGATGTGATCTGATTATACATACTTATAACTATGAAATGAGCAAGAATTTAGATATTGCACATGGTCTATTTATATGATTACACTTTCGGTAATGAAGATATAATATAAAATGACCCCGTCTTTGTTAAATTACTGATTTTTTATGTGTGATTTTACACGTTCTGAGTACTGTGTGCTACAGTAGCCCCATGGCTTCTTTGGTGCTTACTGATAGCTCACAACTGACAGCTGACGGATTTGAAAAGTTACCAGACCAAATTATGTATCCCTACGCCGAACCAAATTATCTGCAAAAACATGTGTTTAGCAGCTGTCACTTATGACAGTCAAAATTTAGGTATATACCTACATTTTGACTGTCATAAGTCAGCTGTAAGCTGTCAGTCAGCACCAAAGAAGCCGTGAGGCTACTGTATGTAGATTTGTTACTGCTTCACTATATTACCAGTAGTGTATTAACGAGCCGCGTGAGGAATAGAACTGTTTTTCTGTGTATCACTATATAGATTCATACGTATAAGCTGCTTATATATGACCTACCCCTTGTTTACAGTGTTAAAACTAACTAATATAAAAACTCTTGGCAACCTGATATTATGAAGGCTAGCTTCCTATTGGGTTGAGGAAGCCAGCACGTCACATGATTTTTCTAAATACAAAGGAGTTGATCTTTACTCAAACATTTTTTAAAAAACCTTTGTGCATTTAAATTATTTCTAAAAGCGCGTGATTCTCCATGGATGAAGTAATAAAAGGATATTTTACATACAGTTCTTTAAGAAAAAATACATTTCAGCCATGTATTATTATTATTATTATTATTATTATTATTATTATCATCATTAGCACCGCGTCTTACTACCCGTTCGGGTTGTACACACTTACGATAATGTGTAATGGTTAGGGTGATTGTGAGATGAAATGGAGGACCTACAGTTTAATGTGGGATCCGAACCACGGTGGAGGCCTGGCATTCCCCACATTCACAAGTTGTGATTAATACACATCTTGTCAGAAGTGAAGGAAGGGTTTGGCAATCAGATAAATCTGTGCCGGGACCGAGGATTGAACCCCGGACCACCAGCACAGAAGTCCGACACCTTACCCCTAGACCACCATGTCATCTTTCATCAATGATTTTTTAAATATATGAGAGGAGTCCAAAACAGTGTCATTACAAAGTCCCATTGAAAAGGAAGTCTATAACAGCCTTAAGTCAACAAGTCTGAACAATTATGTATTAAAAATTATGAGGTCTTAGAATGCCAAAAATAATCAAACAACAGTAATTACTTACTAATTCAATGTAATTATGTGATTTTTTAATATTTAATTTAGGGGATGGTGGAAATGTGTATTTTATTTATTTGCCTAAAATGGAATTGCCTAAAATTATATTTTTCCTGTATAATTATAATATTCAGCCTCCCATTCTCACAAGACCCTTCCTCCCTGGTGGTCCTTCCATCATCAACACTTTGTGAAACACTGATGTAATATCCACGTTTCTCATTCTTAACAAATTAGCGTAGTTAATATGTAATACGCGTATAAACCTGAGCAAATAGTGAGATGCGGTAAAATTAAGAAAGTATAATATTTCACTGGTGAGCGTTATTAGGTTTTAAAATTAGTTTCAAATTAAATTATCTGTATATTAAAAACGTGAAATAATTCCTTTCAAATAAATAGTCTACCGAATTCAAAAAATGTTTCTAACCAAAATATATTATCTTTGGTGACACAGACACGTCAATATAACACAGTAGATTTAAGGAAGAAATTAAACATAAACATTGTAATGGTATTATTTTGGACCCCTAACATTTATTTAAAAAGTCATGTATTAATTGTATTTTTCTTTAAATAACTGTATGTAAATTTTCCTTTTAATACTTAAACCATGGATGAATATCAATATATTACGTTTTAAACTTACTTTCTTTAAAAAAAAAAATCCCCTCATTCTATTTGAATATCAGGCGATGTGCTGGCTGCCTTTACCCAATAGGAAACTAGCCTTCACAACATCAGCTTGCCAGGAGTTCTCCTATTAGTTAGTTTTAACAATGGTGACAAGGGGTCCAAGAAGCAAGGGTAGGTCATAATTATATCAGCAGCTTGTGCGTATAGTAATCAAGAGAGAATCTCGGTCTGTAACAGCAATAGCTCTGGCTCTCCACGTCAATTCGTAAGTGAACAAAAAATGTATCAGTTATGTTAATATAATACTGAAAGTGAATTAATAAAGAAAATCGTGTAAACGTTAAATCCCTATAATTTCAACAATCACAATAGCAACCTACAGTAAGAAATACATACAATCAGATCATAAACGGTAAACGGGTCCACATTCGCATCAATAAAACTGTATCACTATAATTGGCGCCTAACGTGGGACATACACGGTCCACATCGCATCATAAACTGTATCACTAATGGCGCCAAGTGGGACATACAGGTCCACATTCGCATAATAAAAACTGTATCACTATAATTGGCGCCAAGGGACATACACGGTCACATCGCATCATAACGTAAATACATGGACTAAGTCAGCATCAATCATAATGGCGCCCAACGTGGGACATACACGGGTCCACATTGCATCAATAAAAACTGGTATCACTATAATTGGCGCCCAACGTGGGACATACACGGGTCCACATTCGCATCAATAAAAACTGGTATCACTATAATTGGCGCCCATACTAGTGGGTACATACCACGGGTCCACATTCGCATCAATAAAAACTGGTATCACTATAATTGGCGCCACTCACACGGTTTAAGGTATCACTATATTACACTGCGGGTCCACATCCGCATCATAAAAACTGGTATCACTATAATTGGCGCCCAACGTGGGACATAACGGGTCCACATCGCATAATAAAAACTGGTATCACTATAATTGGCGCCCAACGTGGGACATACACGGGTCCACATTCGCATCAATAAAAACTGGTATCACTATAATTGGCGCCCAACGTGGGACATACACGGGTCCACATTCGCATAACAATAAATCGCCAACGTGGAATACACGTCACATTCATCAATAAATGGAAAAAGGCACCAACGTGGACATACACGGGTCCACATCCGCATCATAAAAACTGGTATGTTATAACATCAATTGGAGGAGATTTCAGGATTTTTCTCCGTTTCTCGCTAAAAACATAAATTTTAATAGTAGATAATTTTTGCAGTTAGCTTTGTGTGCCTCTAGTTAGAAACCCCTCCCTTAGACCACTCGGCCCTTGTAGCGAGCACCCACCAAGATTTTTGGAAGTTCATATTTACATCCCTAAAACCTAAACGTCTAGTTGAGAACCATCGTTTAAAAATTGAGCACGATACGTAGATGAGCCAGGTCAGTAGAGCTCGAATGCTAAAGCGCACCTTATAGTATTAGATCTTGCAGCGATCAAGAGCACTAAGACACCTATTGATTAAAAAAAACTACAGTATCGCTTAAAATCTTGGAAGCTGGCGTCATCATGGTCATTTTTCTTTTACGGTCTCTTCTTATGTTTCATAGGTGGATTTAGAGGAGGGGGAAAGATAACTCCCCCATCCCCAGCTCAAAACATTTAAAAACATATATATTAAAAAAAGTACCTACCTATTAGTTTGAGTTTATTCGTCTGTCTGTAAATAACATTGCGCAATATCTACCGCAAACAAAGGGATGAAATTTTAAATTTAGTAACTCCTGTGTAAAAACATGTGCACCTCAACGCTGGAATTTTGAAATATTGATAAGATTTTTTAAATTCACTAAAAAATGTGGTGGAAGAAATATAACGAAGAGATTTTTTATGTCTGTTTGTCTACATTGCGTGGTTACACCGGGCAACGCCGGTTACTTATGTTTTCTCATATTAATAAAATGAAAAATTTATCTATCTGTCAGGAGCATTGCGCGACATCTACCGAAGGAAAGGTTTGATTTTTTTTTTTTTAACTTGAAACAAGGCTATTTCTGTACTGAGCTTCAGCTCCCTCGCGCTCGTGTGAAAGGTTCCATAAGGCTCAATGCCCTACTCCTCGCTTAGACTCTCGTGAACCAGCTCGTTTGAAAGGGGCCTTCTTTGAAGTTATCTCCCACTTAATATCATTAAACTAAAAACCTCTCTTCCGGGCAGCGACGGGTACAACTACTCATAGTAATTTATAAAATCAGAGGGATAAGCATTTATTTCATAATTATTGTTCAAATGAATATACCTACACATTATTCTTATATTTTATTTCAGCATGAGAGTGCTTCTTTTTGGAGTTTTGGGTGATGAAATGAAACTTAAAAATTTGCAAGCACTCTCCTCCCTTTTCCGCCCTCACCCTTCTCCCCGACGACGCTATGATCGACCTTGAATTGTCAAGGAATTACGTTTGAATTATTGATATAAGTTAAACATGTAGTGCTGCGACCGTGACATATTTACATGTAGGGCATAGTTGTTGTTTTTTATAACAAAGTCCATGTGATGGGATAGCCTACTACTGTTGTTTTCAAATCTTCTCCACACTTTAGTGCGGGTGCATTTCTAAATCCCGTACACTTTGGATTATGCGTTTAAATAGTCCTTTCATTAGAAGTAATAATTTAAAATAACCAAAAAGCTTTGTTTTTTATTTTATTTTTAGCACCACGTCTTACTACAAATTAGAGCTATACGCAAATCTTCGGTGGCCGCATAGTCTAAGGCGGTACTCTCGCAGTAGACTAGACTGCCAATGATAGGGATATCAAGGTTCAAATCTCAGACTTGTGTGGTTGGAAGAGTAACAAAGTGACACAAAAAAAAAGGTCAAACGTGTATTAATATAATTAATTTACTGAAAAAAAAGTATTCTCTTTGTTGTTTATTACGTAAGATAAATCACAGATAAAATATAATTTGTCAGTAACTCCAATACTAAAAACAATCAGTTTTTTAAATAACTTTTCAAATATTTTCACTTTAAACTAAAATCTACTTTTTTTGAAAGATTTAAGGATTCGAACTGGTTTTCAAGATTATAAAGAAAATTTAAGATTCGGATTCAACGCATCTATAATATTATTATATTCCTCTTCGGCTAGAATCTTATTGGAGAAACCATGGCACCCACCGCAGCAATCATAGTTTTAAAACACTTTGCTTCAAAAATAATTTAACCCGCTTCTGTGACCGCGTGGTCTAACGCGCCACTCTTGTGTTGGACTAGACTGCCTAAGATGGGGAGATCGGGGTTCAATACTGGTCGGGTGGATTTTCATAAGTGGTTTTAAAATCTTCCTCCACTAAAATGCGGATGCATTTCCTCTAAATTAAGCCTTCCTAATCCATAACTTATAAGTGTAATTAGTACATAGGCGTATAACCCGAAAAGTTAGTAAGACGCAGCGCTAAGAATAAATAATAAATAAAAAAGAATATAACGTTTGAAAAAAATTCCTTGTCATCTCATGTTGTGGGACTTCCCCGTGATAGACCTAATGTAGCCTCTTCCCTACCCCTTCACCCACCCACAAAAAAATATATAATAATTTGGTTAAGGCCTTGACTAATCTAAAAGTGCTATCAAATGTAAATGGGGGGGAAACATTTTCAACAAACTTTTTTTTCTCCCGGTTATTACTGCTCGCTATCTTTATATTTACACTAATGGTTTAACGAAGAGTAAGATAAAATTTTGAATGAATGTACTAAACATTTTACTGGAGCGAGAGTGGAAAACCCATTAGAGAAAAAAATACACCTCAGTAAACCCTGCTAGTATTCGAATTCCGACTTCCCCCATCACATTCGCTCCTTACTCAAGTACTAGAATGTTTTCTATATTTAATTACAGACTAGACGACACTGACACCTTTTCCCGCTGGCGTAGAATTTTAACTTAAAAACAAAGTGATTAATATGTTCTCTGAGCGCGCTTATTAATGGCAATATGGTGTACAAATAAATGATTAGTGTTTATTTTATTAAATTCAAGTTAATTATAACCCCACGCATCAGTGTACACGCAGACTAAACGTCGAGCTTATCTAGTTTGGTTTGCAGGCGACGTGGGAAGGTCAGGGTTAGAATATAGTTCGGGTATACTGAGGATAATTTTTTCTCACTAATGATTTTTCACTCTCTCTCTGCATAAACGCGGGTACATTTACTTAAAATTGTATCTTCTTCCTTCGTACTTCATCAATGTAATTAAAAGCGTGTAGTTCAGACGGGTAGTAAGACGCGGCGCTCAAGATAAACAAGTTGGTTACTAAAAGAGTAGCGCAGTTTCAAAAGTCCTGCTCAGAAATAGATGTAGTTCAACGAACCCTAAACAAAGACGAAATGAATAGTGTTTAGATCGAAGAGAAGATTTGTATATGACAACCAACATTTAATTGGTTCTGAATTGACCTATGGATAATCAATGACGCACTCATGGGAAATAGAGGGGGGGGGGGGGGGGGGGGCGAGTAGGTTAGCCCTCCTTTTATCACCACAAATAATAATGATAATTTTAATAGAAATAATTTATTTACCACCACGTCTTGCTTCCCATTCGGGTTATACGCTTAAGCACTAATTACGCTAGTGGATTAGGAATGGGTAAGCTGGAATTTGGAAGAAATAAACCCGCATTTGCGTGGAGGTAGAGTGGAAAGCTATTTAGGAAACCCCCCACCCAGTTCACTCGATCGAGATTCGAACCTTGATCTCCCCATCTTAGGCAGTCTAGCTCAACACAAAACTAGTGCGTTAGCCAATTACGCCACCGAGGCGGGTAATAGAAATAAGATGTGCCGAGTGTGTAAGCTACATTTTAATAACAGTCTTACGACTTGATATTAAAAAGGTTTTCCAATACACACATTAAAAGTGTCCCTAAAATAGTGGAAAAAAGGGGTAGATTTGAAAGTTTAAAACCCCTCGTAGAAACTCGATAGAAAAAAATTGTTATCAGTGACCTTGACCGGACTAGAATTCGGACTAACAAAGCTACCAGAGCTTAAACGTTAGAATAAATCTTGCTCTCTTCAATGGTCGAATGGTTTAAGCCGTAACGCTCGTAATAGACTCGACTGCAGATGACGGGAGATCCTGGTTCGAATCCCGGTTAAATGCACTTAAATTTTTTCCCTAAACGGTTTTACACTCAACCTCAACGCATATGCGGGTACATTTCCTCTAAATTCAACCTTCCTCATTCATTACTCGTTGGCGTATTTAATAAATACGCGCATAACCCGAACAGGGAATAAAACGCGGTGCTAAGAATATTTTTTAACTAGTTAAACCCGCCTCGGTGGCGTAGTTAGCTAACTCGCTAGTTTAGTGTTGAGCTAGACTGTCAAGGACGGGGCGATCTAGGTTCTAATCTCACTCGAGTGAACTGCGGTGGTTTTTTACCCAAGTGGTTTCCCAATCTCCCTCCTCGCAAATGCGGGTTCACTTCATCTATATTCAACCTTCCCAAATCCTAACCCATTAGCGTAATTAGTACTTAAGCGTATAGCCTGAACGGGTAGTAAGACGCGGTGCTAAATAAACTTAACTAGTTACTAAAAACTAAAGAAATACCGTCATTTATATCAAACCGCTGCTAATGGTTAGCAGAAACAAAAACTTCAAATTGTTTCTTGGGTCATTCAATATTAATTCTGTAAGTTTTGTGACTGTACTCACCTGAGCTATCCGTAAACACCCAAATAAGGTTGGTAGGTACACCATGTTTCACTGGCACGTCGTTGAGGACGGTAGAAACTATTCCGGACTAAATAACGCGTGAAGTAACACTATCGAGCGACTGAGCAACCAGTCACTGGTTGCGTTATCAACGCAGCGAGTGAGTGCCACCCCTCCCCCTCCCTCTGTACCAACATTTCCCCTTTCACCTCTCCCTCCCTCCCCTCTTTTTTAATGACTGGCTCTTGTGATAACATTACCACGACCTTGGATTATTAGGCTGTCCGGCTGTTCATGAGTTTCATTGTGGCTGAGGGGTTAGAATGGTCGACCTTAAGGCCGTAACCGAAGAGAAGGGGGAAAACTTTATAAAAAAAAATATATAAGAAAAATGCCATTGAAAAACCGCAACGTATTTACAGTTTAAACAATTAATAAAATCAAGGTTCAAGAAATCCCCTAAAATTAACAACCATCATTATGATATATAATAAGTAATGTTACTAATCAGTGTACACCCACAGTTAGTGTCCCCCTCCCCAGACCTCAAATTAATTTCAAAAATTTTCAGATAGACACACCAAATAGCTTCCAAGGCATTCAATTTTCAAAAAATTGCTGGGAGAGTACCATTCCAAATATCTTCTAGATTTGATGCATCTAATTTTCAAAAATTTCCCAGATTAAGACCATACCAAATGCCTTTTAAGAACATATGATTTTCAAAAGAAATTCTAGGGGAGACTACTTTAAATAGCTTCTAAAGGAAACGAATTTTTAAAAATTTCCGGACAAGTGCTCCGAAAAGCTTCTAAGATAATTAAAATGTTTAATATTTTCGGAGGAAAAACACCTCCGAATAGCTTCTAGGTTGATCAATATTTCTTGCTTCATTTTTCCCTTTGGGTGTAGGGCGAACCGGTAACCTGGTGGTCTAGGGGTAAGCTCTCAGCGAGTCCGGGGTTCAATCCTCGGTCCGGCACAGATTAACATTAGCGTGAGTGAGTATAGCCCGAACGGGTAATAAGACGTAGTGCTAATAATAAATAATAATAATAATAATTATAATAATAATAATAATAATAATGTAGGGCGAAACTCTGTATTTTTCTAACTGCACCCTACTACCTACATAAATAGAGTTTCGCCACCAATGATTCTTCTCTTCGAGTAAAACCCTAAGAGTGTATCGATTTGTGATGAACATATGACGACGGTAAGACGTGGGTAGGCCCTAATTTTTTTTTAACTTTACTTTTATTTTTTGTGTTAGTAAGAGTTTTAAAATAGATTTTTTTTACTAAAGATGGTGTTATATATTTTTTATTAATGCGGCCCCCTTAGTATGTCTAATTTTTAATGTGGACCTTCCTATGATCAAACGAGTCTGACAAGCCAGTCTTAGATGATTCACCCGCTGATGACCGAAGCACCTTTTCCGATAAAAGCCGGACTTTATATTGTTTATTAAGGTTGGAATTTAGGGCACACGAGATAATGGCAGGAATTTTACAGTTTTTGTATAGAGCATTTTTATTGTTTAAATAATCAAATATTTCTCCTATACAAACAAGAGTTTAATTTTCTTCACGTGGGAACCTCAAGAGTCTGTTATTGAATATCTGTCAAGGTTTTCCTAAAATTTAATAACAACTTTTACTCGTAATTAAAAAATTTCGTTATCTAATTCCGCTATGCTCATGATGGATATTCAAAAACTGTTGATGTCACCATGTGACGAGAAATAAATTCTCTGTTTTTATTGGAGTAATATTTTATTTATTTGGCAAAAAAAAAGTGTTGTTATAAAAACTGTTAAAACAGCGTCGTTTTCTCGCGTTTCCAACACTCTCACCTTTAATTTCCAAGTCTACTGCACCGTGAATGTTTGTGAAACCTTGTGTGGTAATATCGGAGGAGGCGTGAGGTGTCCCGCGTTCATTGAGTCGTAACTCGTAACCACTTCAGTTTGTCAGAGAGGTTTGGGGGTGTTCGACAACGTCTCAATACCCACTCAGTTTACACACATACGGTATAGGGGTAAGGTGTCAGACTTCTGTGCTGGGTTCCGGGGTTCAATCCTCGGTCCCGGAACAGATTTGTTTGATTGTCAAACCCTCCCTTCACCTCTAACAAGACGTGCATTAATCACAACTTGTGAATGTGTGGAATGCTAGGCCTCCACCGTGGTTCGGATCCCACGTTAAACTGTAGGTCCTCCATTCCATCTCACAAACACCCTACCATTACACATTAGCGTAAGTGTGTATAACCCGGAACGGGTAGAATAATAATAAATCACGCATGTTGGACAAAGTAAGTTAATTACTTTAATAAAATGGAAACCAAAAGGTAGAATTTACATTAAGGAATCATGGGAATAGATTTAGAAGGTGAAAAAAAAACTCTCAGTATGTACACCGGTCGGAAATCTAACTCCACGTCCCCGTTACCGGCAAACCAGACTAAATGAACCTGACACCTACACGTGTGTTCACCGATACGGATTCTTTTAAATCTTATTCGATAACTTTTTTTTACAAGCATTTTAATTTGTATTCTCTTTGAGGCTAAAACTGAAACGTGTTTTATAATTACGACTAATGCTGGTGCATTTATTTTAAACTACCTTCCTCATTTCAATTCCTTTTCTGACGTTAACAGATTTTGTTTTGGGCGTAATAATAACCCCGACCTTCCCTGTCAATGGAATAATGAGAGAAGGCGAGGAAGACTCGTTTGTCCACTTCTATCCGAGCACTAGATCAGAGATCCTCCCTCAACCGTTTTATGTCCCAGGGCCGCAAGTTTCTCTGTGCTCGCGGGTTGCAATACTTTTCCGATAATATTAGAATTGAATCCATTTAAAGATATTTGTACCAGCTCGTTAATACACTCACACAGGGGATTAGAACTGTCTCTAACAGGTGAAATTTTGGATTTCTCGTGAAGTATGCTGTATGTAGTTTTTTCCTAATTTTAGAATTTTCATTGCAGAAGGTAGCAAGACTTGTGTTGTCTACTTGAGCTACCATTTGTATTATTATTATTATTATTATTATTATTATTAATTATCACCGCGTCTTACTACCCTTCGGGTTGTACGCACTTAGGCTAATATGTAATGGGAGGATTGTGAGATGAAATGGAGGACCTACAGTTTAACGTGGAATCCGAACCACGGTGGAGGACTGGCATTCCCCACATTCACAAGTTGTGATTAATACACGTCTTGTCAGAGATGAAGGAAGGGTTTGGCAATCAGATAAATCTGTGCCGGGACCAAGGATTGAACCCCGGACCCCCAGCACAGAAGTCTGACACCTTACCCCTAGACCACTAGGTCATCCCTTACCATTTGCGGGTTCAAGGTACATTTTTACTAAAAATTAATACCTTTTTAACGTAAAAAGCAATTTTTTTTATAAAATAGCGTAAAATACTTAAATAAAATATGTATTTATTTAATTAGTTGATTATATAAGTATATATATGTATTTGTCATTTTTTCTCTTTAAATTATCTTATATTTTTCATGAGTCAGATGGTCGCAAAAAATGTTACCTCGGGTCGCGGGTTGAAGATCTCTGGTTTAGATGTTCTAAAATTATTTAAAAAAATTTATTTGCTATAGAAAGAGGTCGAATCTAAGCCACAAGAATTATCTAATGTACAAATAATCGTCAAACAGGATCCAGAGATTTTTGTTGTTTGTTTATCAGTTGGCATTATTAAACTGGCCTTCTATGTCACTATCGTTGGACGAGGCGGGGGTGGGGGGGGGGGATCAACTAAAAACACTACCGAACGGATCCCTGGTGACGTTCTAAGTGTGACGAATCTTGATGGCTATCGAATCACGCCAGTATATTCTGATGGTTATATGATTTTTTTTTAAAACAGGGTCATTGAAACGTAACCAGCTGTTCTATAAGGTAATCGAGGTGCGGTATTGTTAGAAAGTTTGAGCGCTGTATTTTAATTAATTAATTACAATTTTCGCAATAATATTAGAAAGCGTGGATTGCGCATAGAACAGCGGACAGAATTACAAACATACAATTTCAATAATTTATTACTTTCAATGATTTTACACTTGGTCTTACCATCCACCTGGGTTTTCCTTATTTTATTTACGTTAATGGTTACAGGTTTTTACCCCTTATAAGGTTTTTCACTCTCAAGCCATGCACTGGCTGGTACACTTTCTCTAAATTCAACCTTCCTCATTCATACTCCATTTGCATAGTTGATGTATGTACTGTACATAGCCCAAGCGGGTAGTAAGATGTGTTGTTAAAAAAAACTCTTGCTAATAACATAATAATTAAACCTAAAAAATTATAACTTAACCCTGGTAATCGTAGGGATCATTCCTCTGAAGGGAAATATACCCAAAGTACCAGCCGGGAACCAAACTCGGGTCCCCTAAGCTAGTAGCCAGGCGCACTAACCACTCACTACACCACGGGGCTGGTTGCTATTTCTTGTAATATTATTATAATATTATACTACTCTAAAGCCACATGGATGACTCACTCACTGACATTAATGTTTACCCACTTCCAGATGAGATAGAAACTTGAAATTTGGCAAACTTATAGCTTCTAGCCTGTAACCGACGGGAAAATTCAAAACGTATTTAATTTTTAACCCCCGAAAAAAAATTCCAAATGTCGTAGCAACTTTAAAGTCGGTGAAGAACCTTTCTTTGGAGGGCTCTTGTGGCTAAACGGTAAGACATATCAAAAAACGGCTCTGGAACTACATTAGTTTATATCCACTTGCAAAGAAAACTCACTGGGGGTCTGGGGGCGGAGCCCCAACGAACAAAGTGAGTAAGGATCCCTTACTGGAGTGTTGAGCTGCGATGCAAACGTTCAGAAAAAATTAATTATGTAAGACGTGGTTAGTTATGTTAAAATCTGTTAAGGTTCGACCTCTAGCTCAGTCGGTAGCATGTCTGTATGATGAGATAAAGGTCCCGGGTTCGATTCCCAGCATAGCCGAAAAATGTATCATTGGTGAAATGTGGCTTTACACTTTCAGAGCCGGGGGCTGGATGTTATATCTGTGACTAGATTTAAAATAGTAAGTCTTATGCTGGCTGATATTATCAGTAGGTTCAGAAAGTGCACGTTAAATATCTCAAATTATTATTATTATTATTTATTATTATTATTATTATTAGCACCGCGTCTTACTACCCGTTTGGATTATACGCATTTACGCTAATGTGTAATGTTAGGGAGATTGTGAGATGAAATGGAGGACCTACAGTTTAACGTGGAATCCGAACCACGGTTGAGGCCTGGCATTTCACACATTCACAAGTTGTGATTAATACACGTCTTGTCAGAGGTGAAGGAAGGGTTTGGAAATCAGATAAATCTGTGCCGGGACCAAGGATTGAACCCCGGCCGCCAGCACAGAAGTCTGACACCTTACCCCTAGATCACCAGGTCACCAAATATTTCAAATAAACGGGGGGGGGGGGCGGGGGAGGTACAGTCGTACATACGTCTTTTCTAGTATTTTATCTTGCTTTACCAGCTAAGTAAGCAATCCCTATTTATGTTTTCTTCAGAAAAACGAGCATTATTTCGATAATTTGATGTAACACTCTTCAGATAAAAATTTTTAAAGCATTATTGACATGGAATTTATTTAAATTTCAAATTTAAAAAAAAATTTCATCAATATACTACCTTTAAACGAATTATTTCCCGAAAAACGAGTAAAAATTGTTATTTGTCATGTCAAACACCCACCAGATACCAATTTTAAACAAAGTTGTTTGAACCATTTAAAAAAAGTCGAATTTTCAAAATCAAGCATCGATAGAATTCTATTAGTTTTAAGGCTAGAATCAAACTAAATAAAAAACGCACCACGTTATTACAGCATTTAAAATATAAATTTTTATAACGCAGTATATAGGCCTATAAAATTTTAGCTATAGAAAACAATTATGTGGAGAAAGAATCAGATATTAAACAAAAATTTCAATATGTATTGTGACCTGCTTCAGTGGCCGCATGATTTAAGGCGTCACTCTCGTAGTAGACAAGACTGCCGATGACAGGGATATCAAGGTTCGAATCTTGGTCTGAGGTAGTGAAAGTGATTTTCATAAATGGTTTTACAATCTTCCTCTACGCAAATGCTGGTGCATTACCTCTAAATATAACCTTCCCCATCTCAAAAAAATTCGTAGCTAATTATTATTATTATTAGCACCACGTCTTACTACCCGTTCGGGTTATACGCACTTACGCTAATGTGTAATGGTAGGGTGATTGTGAGATGAAATGAAGGACCTACAGTTTAACGTGGAATCCGAACCACGTAACTAATTAATAAGCGTACAACCCGAACAGGTAGTAAGACTCGGTGCTAAGAAAAAAGTATTGTATATTATTCTAAAATGTTTTATGTTCTAGAAGTGTATAATTTATTGTTAATGTGATGTAATATTCATGTTCTACCAAATTAAAGTTTAATTAGTAAATTGTAAATCTTATAAATACAAAAAAGGCATAAATTTAAAAGGGTGAAAAGGATTTAAAGAGTTTAAAGAGTGAAAATTAAATCTAGTCAAAGTTTTAAAATGCCGGCTTCCAGGTGTACATGATCGTGCACAGAGCCTATCATAATCTGCATTTCACATCTGTATGAAGTGTTGTACTAAATCTATCTCACTTCGTGAATAAAACTTATCTTCATTTTTTGTTTGTTTATAATTAATTTTTAAAAATCAAATTAAAATTTTAAAATTCTTGTTTCAAGGTGCAAATTTTCGTGCACAGGTACTAATTAAAAAATATATATTCAGACCTATACTTGCGGTAGATACCGTACAAGGCTCACTCATGATAAGAATCAAATTTCCAAAACTATTATATTTGTTTTAGTGAGGATTTACTCGCATCTAGATATCATCTTTTTAAATTACTTGCTATCTCCATAGATATGTTATGCGTGGTATGAATTACATGTGAATGTGTGTGGTATGGTTGTGTATACTCATTTGTTTTGTTTTTTCTTATCTCTCTGAATTGTTTATTTAGCCATTGGTACTTTACAAATTTATTTTATTTTAATATGTCCATTTATGTGCAATTTTTGTGATTCGCTATGTGGCCAATATTTTTATTATTATTACCCGCCTCGGTGGCGTAGTTTGGCTAACGCGCTTGTCGTGTTGAGCTCGACTGCTGAGGACGGGGAGATCGGGGTTCGAATCTCGGTCGGGTGAACTGGGGGTGGTTTTTCTTAAATAGTTTTCCACTCTCTCTCCACGGAAATGCGGGTTCACTTCCTCTAATTCAACCTTCCCAATTCCTAATCCATTAGCGTAATTAGTACTTAAAGCGTATAACCCGAACGGGTAGTAAGACGCGGTGCTAAATAATATTATTATTATTATTATTATTCTGTATGTATCAATAATATAATTAGTTTTCAATTATCATATAAATACCATTTAAATATTAAATGGACATTGTAAGTGGTTAAGTGTAAGAAAAGGCCTTAGCCTTAAATTCGCCCAAATAAAGAAAAAAATATTATTATTTTCTGAAAATTAAAACATGACACCTGGACAAGGGAATCAAACCCGCGACCTTTGGCGTGCTAAGCCAAAGGTTTCGGGTTCGATTCCCGTGTCGAGGTGTCATTTTCTCAATTTTCAGAATATCACTCATGATATACAAACTCTTCATTTTATTACATACATTTAAAAAAATCTCTTTAGTAAGATTATCAACTGTTGGTAAATACATTTCTGTTATCATTAAGAGATATATGGATTTAATGAGCAAAGTCCAAAGTATATGAACTGGACATATGAGAATTAACCTCATATGAATTTTTCTAAGAAATTTTCATATTAAAAAAAAACATTATCGGCAAACACGTGACCCGAGATATACAGTTTATAGTGTGGAAGGTAATCTATGATTCCTAATAGCGATGGATCTGTTCTTAGACATCTGCGTTACGCCTATTGAGTCGGTCCTAGATTCATAGGGTTTTAGTTATAAGTTAGAGTCAAGGAAGTTTTTTTGCTATTAATTTTTATCACCTCGTCTTACTATCCATTCAGGTTGGACGTATATATGATTATAATTCCTCTAATAAGGTAAAGATGATGAAGAAAGCATTTTAGAAGGAATATACCCGTATTTGCGTGGAAGGGTAGGGAGTAATAATTTAGGAAAAACCACCCTCAGTAGACCCAACCGGGATTATAACCCCGATCTCCCCGTCATTAGCAGGCCGGTCTGACTATTCGGCCACTGAAGCTGGTTCAAGGATGTTAATATTAAAATTAAAAATACCGGTATAGCATCAAAATATCAAGTTTGTATAGAATTCATAAAATAGTTTCAGCTGTAGCCCACCCCATGTATAGATATACTGATGACTTCGTTAGACCCCTTTTTTAGGTTTAGGGGCATACATAACATAAAGCTCCAATATCAATATCAAGGTAGAAAATGTTCACAATTATATTAGTAATTTCTCTATATGTGAAATAAAAATATACCCTTTTTCTCTTTAGGTTAAATTTTAAAATCTTATTTTTACTAGAAAATCGATAATGAAATTTAAGCAAAACTTCATGGTCTAATTTAGTTAAGGCTCCCGCCTCGGTCGGCGATAAAGTATCAATCGCTACCGGGCCACATGGCTTGAAATACAATGGTCTGTGTCGTTTTCTGGATCTACTCCTCTATTTTGTCTTAGCTCCCTTCGCCCTTCACTTACAACCACCCTTAGTCATGTCAATAAAAGACAGGGGAATTAAAACTAAGAAACTTATCCCGTGGTAAAGAGGAAAGCTCGCTGTTAATTCTCAAATATATTAAAATTGTATGTTGTGATCCTAACAAACAATTGCTGTATTTGTTAGAGGAAGGCTAAATAGAGAGCCCTTTTTCATCAAGTCTAGTCTCATAACTCCGCAAATATGATTAAAAGTATCTAAAAATGAGCAAATGTAGCATTTTAACACATATTTTATCCATTACTAAAACTCAAACTATAAAGTTGTTAAGGAAAAAGAGCCCTGTTGGAAACTTTCGACTTTATTTTGGCGTGAACCATATTTTGAAATAACGAATCGTATAATTAAATTTACGTTAGAGCTGAACGTTTGCGCGGCAATTTCTCGCTTCCCGAGGTGGTCCCTGTAATGTGTGCGTGTGTTTGTGTGTGTGTGTGTGTGTGTTCAGAATGATAAAAAAAGAGTCACCTGTAAAATTTATAGTTCAAATGTCTGTATTAGTTAAGGAAGAGTATAAATTGAATGCACAAAAATAAGTTTGTTTTTTAGTCACGTACCTAAAAAAAACACTAAGTGTATTTGATGTTTTGTATTTAGATATTTAAATTTGTATTCATTTTCCGCCATTCTAGATAGCGCGATCATACTTTGCAAACAATACGTGACTCCAATCGATACTACTTATCCGGAAAACGTGACCATCAATAGTGCCTTTCTTATGTTTACAGTTGCGCTCCAGTTTTAATAACGACTAATAGGTTTAGTCTCCTATTCAAGGTGAAAATGGCGTGGGATTAAGCTTTGTAAATTATTTATGGTTGACCTCAGTGGTCTTGTGAAAAAGTGCTCGAATCAGGATCCGGTGATTGTGGGTTCAAACCCACTCAAGATCGGTGGATTTTTCTTGAGCGATAAAAATCCGCAGCACAACTTCCTTCGGAGAGTTGGTGGAAGTTGGTGAAATAAGATGGTTGATATTATGGAATAAATATAAGATGAATTGACAAAAAAGAGAAAAAGTAGAGTGGATATGAGTGATTTCAAGATCTTTGATAAGTCTATAAGTACATAGAAGCCCGATGAAGATTGCCGAACCCTGTAATAATACTGTTTTGAACCCCTCTCATATATTAAAAAAGTTATGGATGAAGTGTATTTTTCTTAGATAAATTGTATATAAAATAGCCTTTTAATACTTCATTCATGGAGAGTCACGCGATTTTCAGAAGTAATTTCAATGTATTGCACAATAAAACTTATTTTTCTTTCATAGATCAACTCCGTAATGTTTACAAAAAAGCATGTGACGCTGGCTCACTCTACCCAATAGGAAGCTAGCCTTAACAACACCTGTTGCCAGAAGTTTTCCATTAGTTAGTTTTAACATTAGTGACAATAGGTCCAGGAGGTAAGGGGTAGGTCATATATAAGCCACTAGTGCGTATGAATCCATAACAATGCTAGTAATTTAAATCCACAGACTATATTAAATATATTAGAGAGAACAATCACAGAAAAACTGTGTATTTAACAAAAAAACTGTTATTTTATCTATCATATCTTCAGTACCGAAGGTGTAATCATTCAAATAAATCGTGTGCAACATCAAAAGTCTTGTTTACTTAATAAGATTAAATATCAGAAATAATCATATTACATACCGCGTGCAAGTGCGCAGTAAGGCACGCTCGCGTCGTCATAATCGCAAAACCCAATATCGTTATAGATGCTGCTCAACCACAGGGCAATATCTCATTATAAATCCGTATCATCTTAATTGGCGCCCATCGCAGGTAAAATATCAACACATTCACCTCAATAGCACTTTAATTGGCGCCAACGCGGGTCAAATATCAACACATACACTTCAATAGCACTTTAATTGGCGCCCATCACGGGCCGATAATGCTATACCCACCTCTAAAGGCACTACTATCACAGTAAGTTAGAGTTCCGATTAAGTGACGATTGGAGTTCGAATCCCAGTCAGGTGTACTGAGGGTAGTTTTACCTAAAAGGTTTCACCACACATTAACGCAAATGCAGATACACTTCTTTTTAAGTCCAACTTCCCTCGTCCCTAGCACATCAGCGTAATTAATACAAGGGTGTGTAACCTGAACGGGTAGTAACTTGTAAGACGCGGTGTTAAAAATAGTTTGATGGAATTTCAGAAAACATTCGCTTGTAAAATTAATTGTACGTGACTTCCAAAGTTTTGGAGATTGTGGTAGAACATTTACATGTTACCCGGTTCGATTCCCGTGTGATACCTGATGCGGCTGTAGCCGTATTTAAGATCATTTCGATCTCCCATGCTTCAAACGGTAGCACAGAGCTACTCCAAAGACGCCGGTGCTTGTGGTATCAATGATAACTCAATAGATGGCTGAAGATTCCCACACGTTCCTAACATATTATGCCTTATAGTCCTGGATAGTTCAGTGGTGACGTGATAGTCCAAGGGACCTTGGTTCAATTTCCGTGTCCAGGTGTCATTATTCAAAACTCACAAATTTGATGGAAGTAGTTTTTAATTAATCGTGTTTTATAGATATATTTTTAATTTAAAAAAATTGTACCGGGTTGTTTCAAAATATATATTAAACGTTTGGTGTATACATACACAAAACACAAAGGAAGGATATAATCTTTGTTGGTGGATATAAAGAGGTAAATCCTGCGTTCAAGAACAATGGCCGCGAACAAAACTGAAACTGACACGGAAATTTATTGTGGTAAAAACAATAGTGTAAGTAAATGTGTTCTTTATGCACCTCATTCATTTTTAATTACATCGAGATCAAGGTCAGTTTAGGTTAGATTACATGAGTCATAGTTTTAGTAGGTAGCTATTTTTTGTTGTTGTTGTAGTTTCAGTAAATAGGTATTTTTGTGTAGTGTAGTGTGATTAAAGTTATTCTAGCGCCCATATTTCCCCATTTACATTTTATTTTTACAAACCAATTATGCTAACGAGTTAGGGATGAGGAAGGTTGAATTTATAGGAATTGTATCCAGATTTGCGTGGAGAGAGAGAGAGAGAGAGAGAGAGAGAAGAGAACTATTTTGAGAAAACCACTCTCAGTACACACGACCGGGATTCGAAACTCGATCTCCCCATCATCAGCAGTCATTTTATTGAGATAGTGACTCCTTAGACTATGCTGCCACCTAAACGTGTAAAAATATTAATAACAAGCAGGAATACCTGGCGTTGCTTTAAACAGACAGAAAAAAATATTTATTTTATTTCTTCCGATCCAGTTTTTAATAAATTAGACAAAAAAATCTAATCAAAGATATTAAAAATCTTGTTTAGAAGTGCACATGTTTGTGCACAGAAGCTACTGATTTTTAAATTAAAATTTCAGCCCTCTGCATGCGGTAGATATCGCGCAATTCTCATGACAGACAAACAAACTCTTCATTTTGTTATTATAGATAATGTGTTTTTCATTTCACTTATTCAATGACTTTGTTAGTAGCTTATTTGGAGTCTTCATAAAACCTACAACTCCAAATTAGTTATAGATAGATTTAATGTTAAAAAAAAAAATTCCATTGTTGAGGGTTCTTTACCTACACGCGACGGCAGATAGTATCACCCCCAACAAAAATAAAATATGGGTGAAGTTATGATAACGGTTAAGAGGAAATGCAATGGCATTTGCGTGGGAATTGGATGGGAAATAAACAGTGAAAAAATATTCTGCTGTCACAAATTAATCAAGATTTAGTAGATTTAGTCCAATTTTCATATGAGGGGATTTTTTTTAGAAAATACAAACGTTTTTGTGGCTAACATTGATAACATTTTACTATTTTATAATTACTGTATTATTTTATAAGTAATCGTAATATACTTTAAATCTGACAGCTGCAGATAACATGACTTAAAGTATGAATAGATAAAAGTAAATGTAGTAACTTTTTATCTGTCAGATAAGGTTCTTATAGTGAAAATTGGAAAGTAATTTGAATTGTTGAACTCACCAATAAGTAAATTTAGTTTGAACTAAACTTCGACACAACAAAACGAAACTTATTCCGCGACACTCGATCGCGCGAGCTATTAGAATAAGTTGTAATTATAAACGGTACTAAAAATGTAAAAATAACGTTTTATGCTAGGACAAAGAATCAAACTCCGTCCTTTGAACCAGTCACGTTCCCGGCCGTACGGCACGTGTGCCGGCGGAGTAGCACGTGACTTATCGCTCGCTGCATGGTCTAACAATTCTTCAGACTAACAAAAAAAAAAGCCATTGTTGGTACAATAATGATGTATTTCTTTCAACATGACGAACAATAGCCCGGAGAAGGAATCCTACAATCGTTTTCGTGTGGTAGCTTTCGAAATATGTGTGTGTGCCGTTTTTGTTTTCAAAACCTCTTTGATAGTAGGTACTATTAAAATATTTTTATTTTTTATCCTTACAAATGATTCGAAATAAAGAATGTGCATGTGTTTATAACATGAGAGTTGCGGCAAACAAGACGTTGGAGGGTAGGAGGGAGGTCAAACATAATATGATTTCCTTTTATTATTTGCTTCTCACGCGAATGAGACAAGTAATAAAAAATGCACTTGAGACATTGGAATTATTGTAATTAAATCGTGACAGTTTTAAACATAAAATTGCTATATTGACTTCAGAGAAGACAATAGTGCCCACGTTTGCCACCTTTCCAGAAATAAAGTAAGAGACTGTTTCACTGGTGTATACCTTTAAGGGCCGGTCTTAAGACTACCGCATAAATATTGCTATCGGGAGGTTAAAGTTATCTACCAGATAAAGGTTAGACACTTTTAATATTTTACACATATTATGAACTGAATTTATCTGCCAAATTGCTATCTGTAGAATAAATATATGTTCATGCAGAAAACGCAAGGTTGGTACTGTTTTTACTGGTACACGCATGCGTATAAGCCCTGCTGATATCGCTAAAACCTGGCGGTGGTGACAACGTTCAACATTTGTTAAATAATGGCGGCTAAACGAGTGCGAGGAAACAGATGGCGTCCTGTGAACACAGAAGTTAAGATGTCTCGCAAGTACTAATTTCGGTGTCTGCCAAAATGTGGGCAATAGTTGGGTACAACGTTTACAAAATTTCATTTATCGTACTCAAATTTTGATAATTTGTTCTTATATAAATATAACTCTACAAATAGCTTGTCAGTTTATATAAAAGTGTAATTAAATGTTCTAACGTTATATAGTTAGAGCCCGGGCCTGTGCTTACTAAACACGTGAACCAAGATTTTAACCTGACAACAGATTCTGATAGGCGAAATCTCATTAAAAACAACGCGTCACTATGGCAACGAGCATTTTAACTTTCAGATAAAATTTATCAGGTGCTTAAACCTCCGATAAAAATGTGATGGATAAATATATTTTATCTGGCAGATAAATGCTATTGGCAGTCATAAGACGTACTTTTAACTTATCTAATTTATTTTAACTAATATTTATCTACCAGATTAATATTTATCCAGGAGTCATAAAACCGGCCCTTTATGAATTTACTTGAGTTGAGGCTGTAAGGGACGTGAGAAAATGTGTTTTTTCAGTTTTTATATACAAGAAAATGTTTGTGGGTCAAAATAAATCAAATCTTGCTTCGGTAAAAATATAAGAGTTTAATTTTCTTCACATAGTGACCGCAACAGTTGTTTCGCATCGAAGCATAACATATATTTCACGTTAACTTTAGCAGGATTTATTAGTTTTAGTGAATGACGAACTGGTCCTTACGTACGTTACTTGGTCCCGCTTTCTATGTAGTACAGTGGCGTCTAAGTGTGATAGCGCTTAAAGTGCAAGTGCGTCGAGTTAAAATGTGACCCGGTTTGCAAAATAGATTCAATAACGTTGTTAACATAGTACGTAATACGAAAAGTTCCAAGTTTTTACATGTCTGTGGGATTACTTTGTTACTTCTTTATTTCCCTGAGACCCACCTCGGTGGCGTAGTTAGCTAACACGCTAGTTTCGTGTTGAGCTAGACTGCCGAGTACAGGGAGATCGAGATTCGAATCTCACCTGGGTGAACTGGGGGTGGTTTTCATATATGGTTTTCCACTCACCCTCCACGCAAATGTGGGTTCACTTCCTCTAAATTCAACCTTCCCAATTCCTAATCCATTAGCGTATAACCCAAACGGGTAGTAATACGTGGTGCTAAATATTTCCCTGAGCTATTCATACGGTAAAATATACTTTGAGAGAATCATCCCGCATTGATCAATTTGTCTTAACAAATAGATAGAGGAAGAATGGGGCTTTCAAACTAGAGTATCGGTCCGGGATTATAGTATTAAGTTTTCGTGTGTAACGCTAAAAATTGAACACCCCATATATTTCTTTCTCTGAGGCTACAACCGAAATGGTTTAATATAATGTGTAAAGACTTTGTATTTAGGTACTTTGTGGTCATAAGTCAAGGAATATTATTTTTATTTTGAGTAAAGCTCTCAAATTTTTACAAACAACTCGTTTTGAAAATTTAAAATATTTCGAAAATGCAACTAATTAAAATTACTAACAACTTTGTTTAGAATCTATATCGTGTAAGAAAGAGTAATTTAAAATATAGCACTGCATAAACAAGTTTTTACTTACAAATCATTTCCTTTTCTGTTTGTTATAATATATACTGGATATTTCCGTAATTCCCTGTTTCTTATAATTCTTCATTAATCTTTTCTATACCCCTATCTTTATTTACATGTTATCGTCTGCTGATAGAAACACTTTCATCTTTGTTGACTTAGTAAAGTTATTTGCTATCTCTATTCATATATTTTGAAATATAAACAAAGAAAAAGAGGAGGTTCGAAGGTTGTTCAACCAGAAATGAAAAACATAAAATTTAACATATAAAAATAAAGAAATATTTTACAAAAAACCACAGAAGAAAGACTATAACTCTATAGCCTTGTTGGGATGATAATTTGAAGGAGAACTACAGAATTATAATACCTTGTTAATGGAAAGTAGACCTATATAAGTTTGAACTTATATTACATTGGCCATTGGGATATAAGGTAAAACGTTGATATTTATATATTTTTTCAACTGAATAATTCATGGTAGCTTGACATCGAGATTTTACTGTTTTTAATTAAATTTTAGAAGAAATATCCAAATTCAAACAAACTTTTCTCGGTTGGATCTATTAATTTTAAAACTCATATTAAAAATATATATATATATATTTTAACCTGCAAATAATGTTTACATTTTATCACACTATTTAATTATAAACATTTAATATGTGAGTAATAAAAGTGTAATATTAACGTGGATCCACCCAAGTAGGGTTTTTACAAATAATTTACTGCAACATTAAAAGAATAAGATTGATATTATTTTATTTATTTTATATGTTTTCGAAATTTTAATGACTTAAATAGGTTACATTTGACATATTTTGACTATTTTTTTAAGTAAAACCTTTTGTTTTGATAAATTATTATTATTAGCACCATTTATTACCAGCCGTTCGGGCTATACGCACTTACGCTAATGTGTGATGGTAGGGTAATCGTGAGATGAAATGGAGGACCCACAGTTTAACGTGGGATCCGAACCACGGTGGAGGCCTGGCATTCCTCACATTCACAAGATGTCTTGTCAGAGGTGAAGGAAGGGTTTGGCAATCATGTAAATCTGTGCCGGGATCGAAGATTGAACCCCAGACCCAAGCACAGAAGTCTGACACCTTACCCCTAGACCACCAGGTCACCTGGACTATTTTTTCAAGTTAAGTGGACGTAAAGTTGATCGTGATCCCGGCATTAGACACAGATAACTAAGTAATTCTCCTTCATCAATCATAATATCAGTGCCAGATGTCAGGTGTTACAAAACGACAAGCCAAGACACACCGAGTGAGCATCCGCAGAAAGAAATCCCAACACTGTTGAACGTAAACCCGCAAGTCACCATTATTCATTGGGATGTTGCAACCGTTCAGAAGTTGTGATTCAATAGTATAATCACTCCGTTTAGAAAGGGATTTTCACCACGACTACTTGTTCACAGGATTTTGTTTTTAATGGTCATC
Organism: Timema cristinae; assembly: GCA_039000515.1. Lineage (NCBI taxonomy): Eukaryota > Metazoa > Arthropoda > Insecta > Phasmatodea > Timematidae > Timema > Timema cristinae. The sequence goes on along the minus strand of JBCFYV010011172.1, from coordinate 19,938,397 downwards.
ATAATTATATTTCCTTTTTAGTTTGGGTGGAAAAGGACGCGAGGAATGGTCGGTGTTTTTGCAATTTTTATAGCAAATAATTTTTTGACTAAAATAAATAGAATATTGCTTTAGTACAGTGGTTCTCAAACTGTGGTACGCGTACCCCCAGGGTTACGTGCACGATTTTCAGGGGGTACGCGACCAGCTATCAGGGAAAAATGGGCAAAACGACAAGAGAACCAAACGTGGTGGAACATTAAATGTGTCAGGGAATATTTGACGGGATTGGGGAAATTTTCTCCTTTGATTACCTGTAATTTGTCCTGTCATTTAGAAAAATTATACTGTGGGGGTACATTAGACTTCTAGTCACGACCAAGGGGTACAATCAATAATATAATAATAATAATAATAATATAATAATAATAATAATAATAATAATATTTAGCACCGCGTCTTACTACCCGTTCGGGTTATACGCATTAAGTACTAATTACGCTAATGGATTAGGAATTTGGAAGGTTGAATTAGAGGAAGTGAACCCGAATTTGCGTGGAGGGAGAGTGGAAAACCATTTAGGAAAAACCATCCCCAGTTCACCAGACCGAGATTCGAACCTCGATCTCCCCGTCCTCAGCAGTCGAGCTCAAAGCGACAAGCGCGGGTACAATCTAAAAGTTGTTTGAGAGCCCAATACTCTAGTAGAAACAGAGTGTAATTTTATTCACATGCTGATATCAACAGTTGTTGAATATTTGTCATGAACATAGCGGAATTAGATGAGAAACTTTTTAAAATGAAGAGAGAAAAAGTAGTAATTAAATTCCAGGACACCCTTGAGAGATATTCAAGAAATGTTTAGGTCACCATGAGAAGAAAATTAAACCAAAGGTTTATACTGGAGAAATATTTTATTTATTTTGGCCAAAAAAATGTTTTTCTATAAAAAAAACTGCAAAAATAGTTACCTTTTCTCGCGTCCCCTACATTCCCATCTTAAAGATACATTGTAAAATTATTAATTACACAACGTTGATATTTTTTTAATGAAAACGCAGAGTTAATATCGACAATAAATTCAAATTAACTTTGTAAAAGATAAATACATATTTTTTGTTAAGAAATTACCCCATATTCCCTGCTCTCCACCCCCCACCCTCAACTAGAACCTGTCCGGACTATACTTTTTATATTTAGGGGGGTGACCTGGTGGTCTAGGGGTAAGTTCAGACTTCTGTGCTGGCGGCCGGGTTCAATCCCCGGTCCCGGCACAGATTTATCTGATTTCCAAACCCTTCCTTCACCTCTGACAAGACGTGTATTAATCACAACTTGTGAATGTGGGGAATGCCAGGCACCACCGTGGTTCGGATTCCACGTTAAACTGTAGGTCCTTCATTTCATCTCACAATCACCCTACCCATTACACATTAGCGTAAGTGCGTATAACCCGAACGGGTAGTAAGACGCGGTGCTAATAATAATAATAATAATAATAATAATATATTTAGGGTAATAGGGTAGGAATAAAGAAGGTGGAATTTATAGTAAATGTAAGTCTACACTACATTTCCCAAGAAAGGTACAGGCTGTCCAAAAGTTACTATTCAGTAAGCGTTCCTACAGTTCCTCCTACAACGTACTGTATGTTGGAAATGTCCTATCAGTTCCTCCTACAACGTACTGTATGTTGGAAATGTCCTCACTACAGTTCCTCCTACACATACTGTATGTTGAAATGTCCTCCTATCAGTTCCTCTACACATACTGTATGTTGGAAATGTCCTCCTATCAGTTCCTCCTACAGCATACTGTATGTTGGAAATGTCCTCCTATCAGTTCCTGCCTACACTACTGTATGTTGAAAATGTCCTCCTATCAGTTCCTCCTACAAAGTACTGTATGTTGGAAATGTCCTCATACAGTTCCTCCTAAAACGTACTGTATGTTGGAAATGTCCTATCAGTTCCTCCTACAACGTACTGTATGTTGGAAATGTCCTATCAGTTCCTCCTACAACGTACTGTATGTTGGAAATGTCCTCCTAATCAGTTCCTCCTACAACATACTGTATGTTGAAATGTCCTCTATCAGTTCCTCCTACAAATACTGTATGTTGGAAATGTCCTCCTATCAGTTCCTCCTACAGCATACTGTATGTTGGAAATGTCCTCCTATCAGTTCCTCCTACAACTACTGTATGTTGGAAATGTCCTCCTATCAGTTCCTCCTACACATACGTATGTATGTTGAATGTCCCCTACGCAACTGAGTGAGTCCTCCTAACATCCCCAAGCATACTGTATGTTGGAAATGTCCTCCTATCAGTTCCTCCTACAGCATACTGTATGTTGGAAATGTCTCCTATCAGTTCCTGCTACAGCATACTGTATGTTGAAAATGTCCTCCTAGCAGTTCCTCCTACAGCATACTGTATGTTGGAAATGTCCTCCTATCAGTTCCTCCTACAGCATACTGTATGTTGGAAATGTCCTCCTATCAGTTCCTCCTACAGCATACTGTATGTTGGAAATGTCCTCTTATCAGTTCCTCCTACAACGTACTGTATGTTGGAAATGTCCTCCTAGCAGTTTCTCCTACAACATACGTACTGTATTTTGGAGATGTCATATGAAGAAGTGAGTCCAGGCAAGCATGCAGGCCCTTGGAGGACACTTCCAACATTTGCTGTGAGAAGAACTGCGCCGAAGTACGTGGTTCATTACTGAGCGGTGACTTTTGGGACAGCCTGTATCAGTCTCACCTTTACGGATTAAACTATGTCTATCTTATAAGCTACACCAGTTCTCAGCAAACTTTTTAAGTTTATGATACACTGATTAGCCTTTTTTTTTTTTTTTTGTGGCACACTTTTATGTTTTAGGTCCGCTCCACGGCAGCAGAAAATGGATTAAGTACTCAGTCCAACGGTTGTACGGTAAAGCAGAATTCGGAAAGTATAGAATAATTAACTTCAAATATTCTGAAATTAAAGGTTGAAGTTATTTTTCTGTGCCCACCTATTTAACATTTGAAAACATGTCGTTCAAACCATTAGTAATTTGATTAATTAAACAGTCAATCTATAATAGTTGTTAAATACAATTATGGCTGCATCTAAATATCGTATTATTTAAATTGAAAAATTACATTTGAACAAAGGAATCGAACCCTGCAAAAGTTTCCGGATCCCATTCTTATGTGTTATCTTTGTTTTAATTTAAAGAATATGATATTAGTAATTTAGATAAACCATAACTCTAACTTATTGCGAAAGCTTTTGACCTTGTCAGGTGTATTTAAAATAATAGTAGGTTTAAGTAAGAGAAATTAAGAAATGCGGACAACGAATGGCCGCTAATCGTACCAATTTCTTTCGTGTTCTTAATGAACAGCGACACGTGGTGCTCTGGGCACGCAGTTTGCGGAACACTGAGCTATACCATAGCAGAATAATGCAAGGTAAGCTTGCGACCTTACAGGGTAAACGAAGGGTACCTGCATGTGTAGTAGAATGGGAAACTATATAGAGGAAAATTACCCGGCCGTGATCGAAGCCCCAACCTTCTGGTCACCGGCAAAATCAAACTGACCTTGCCATTTAATCCACTTGCCCAACGGCGCGGGTTAGTGCAGATCTGATTTAATATCAAACGCACATAACGTATCTTCACTATACACAGTTATGTGTTTACCATCTAAGGATCAATATTCTATCACAGCTCAGTTTTGATTGAGAGTGAATTAGCCCCAAGCAGGCGGCCAACAAGACAGTCTCGTCTTATCTGGTTTGACAGTCACCGGGGGGAAAGTTTGGAATCAAATCTCGGTCAGGTGTAGTGAGGTAAGTAGCCCCATGGCTTCTTTGGTGCTGACTGACAGCTGACAGCTGACGGCTTTGAAAAGCTACCAGACCAAATTATGTAGCCCTACGCCGAATCATATGATCTGCAAAAATATGTGTTTAGCAGCTGTGAGAAGTCAGCTGTGAGCTGTCAGTCAGCACCAAAGAAGCCATGGGCTACTGTAGGCTTCCCCTTACTGGTTTCTTACTCTAGCAAGTGCGTGTACATTTCCTTTAAACTTCTACTTTCCTCACAGACGTCTCGGTCAGCGAGAAAGTATCAATCGCTGTCAGGCCACACGGCGGTCAGTGTCATTTTCTGTAAACTACGATTTTTGTCTTTATAAGCTTATACTCCCTTTCCCCCTTCACATACGACAACTTTTTGCTATGGCAATAAGAAAGAGAGGAATTAAAACTGAGAAACTTATCTCGTGGCAAAGAGGAAAGATCGCTGCTACTTCTAAAATATCTTTAACATTTTCTATTATGAGCTTATCAAACAATTACTGTATTTGTTAGAGGAAGTCTAAATCTACAGCCCTTTTTCATAAGACTAGTCTCATAGCTCAACGAATATGCGACAGATGGTACCAGTGACATTTTGTACGCCTCAGGGGGATGGTTACCTGAGAAAGCTCTATTATTATTATTATTATTATTATTATTATTATTATTATTATTAGCACCGCGTCTTACTACCCGTTCGAGTTATACGCACTTACGCTAATGTGTAATGTAGGTGATTGTGAAATGAAAATGGAGGACCTACAGTTTAACGTGGAATCCGAACCACGGTGGAGGCCTGGCATTCCACACGTTCACAAGTTGTGATTAATACACGTCTTGTCAGAGGTGAAGGAGGGGCTTGGAAATCAGATAAATCTGTGCCGGGACCGTGGATTGAACCCCGGACTCCTGCACAGAACACCTTACCCCTAAACCACCAGGTCACCTAAGGCTCTACTAATGACTTTAAAATATTTACGATGTGACAAATGGTACCACTTGATGGGAATGTGTACCAGGACTCAGTTTTAAATTCATTTAAGCGAATTTAATTTAATTAGTGTGTAAGATGTCTCTGATATGCAAGATCAAGTCTTAAAGGAGAATGGTAATGGTAGTGGAGAGTTACAAGTATTTTAAATCTAATTTAACCTAACCTAGCCTAGCCTAACCTATCTTAACCTTATCTAACCTAGCTCACTATTTGACTTACACTAACTGAAATTTTGACGTTCACACAGCTATCTACTATTCAGTAATGAACCTTTCTTGAACATATGATTTAGTTTTTTTTAGACTAAATAGATAGAAGTGGTACCATTCGTCGCATCGCAAATATTTTGAAGTCATTAGTAGACTCTTTTCAGGTAGGGTGGTACGAAATGTCACGAAAAATCGAGTGGTACGAAATTTTGCTGGTATAATTTGTCGGAACACTAAGATGAACAAATATTCTTTTTAAAAAAAAGTCGTTGAAAATGAACCAATGTCACATTTTCACACATTTATTTATATAAATAAAACTCAAATGTTAAAGAAAGAAAAACCTGTTGGGATATTTCGACTTTATTTTGGCGCGAATCATATTTATAAATAACGCATCGTGTTGTTAAATATCGCGTTAGCGGGAATTTCTCGTTCACCTAGACCGCCGGCCCACAACGGGAATACGCGGTCGGTCCTGACGAATAGGATGCGTAGCCCGGCATAAAAACAAGTAAACATTAGTCCTTTCCAAAATCACCGGTTCAATTGTAGACGCAGAGAAACAACCTACAATTAACAATAATTACCCTCTGATTACGAAATTCCCGCTCATAAAGGTCGTTCGTCTACATTACAAGGTTACACAAACCGTGGTGTGTGTATCCCAAGTGGCCAGAGAAAGATTCTAAGGGTGCCCAAAGTGCCAACAAGTTTGATTAATTATCAAATATCGCTGTACAATAGTAAGAGTGATACAAAAAAATGAACGCAGAGTTTGACGTGATGTCATGAGTTTTCATGGGCACAATGGCGGATCCAGGGATGTTGTCGGGGGCACGGTGAGAAAGACGGGGAAAGAGGTGTGCTTTCTATTGATGTGTGTTCCCTCAAGTATAGATCTAATAGTTTTAGTTAATAAAAGTCATAACAATAATGTAACATTACTAGTTTAAAATAAAAATAATAATAATTTTAATTAACGATTATAATGATGAAAATAGGACCTGTAAAAAAACACAATCCTGATTAGCAAATTCATCATTTTTATATAAAAAAAAGTCACTCTTACAATAAACGTGATAAATATGTACATACGCTTAATATGTTTAATATGCTTATTATTATTATTATTATTATTATTATTATTATTATTATTATTATTATTATTAGCACCGCGTCTTACTACCCGTTCGGGTTATACGCACTTACGCTAATGTGTAATGGTAGGGTGATTGTGAGATGAAATGGAGGACCTACAGTTTAACGTGGAATCCGAACTACGGTGGAGGCCTGTCATTCCACACATTCACAAGTTGTGATTAATAAACGTCTTGTCAGAGGTGAAGGAAAGGTTTAGTAATCAGATAAATCTGTGCCGGGACAGAGGATTGAACCCCGGACCCCCAGCACAGAAGGCCGACATCTTACCCCTAGAATGCCAGGTGACTCAATAGGCCTATTAATATGATACTAAACTTGGTAGTATAATTACTGCAAAATTTTAGTTTTTGGCTTCACATTAGAGTTAAGTTGAAAGAGTTATTGATTAGGTCAGGTAGGACAATCGTATTCAACTTTGTTTTTTCACGTTTCGGCCAGATTTAGTTCGTCTTCAACTTTGTACTCCCAAAGTAGTTTGTGCCTATTGCAAACTGTATTCTGTAGGCCTAATTTAGATTTAAAATGATTAAAATATATTACATCCAAAATAATGTATTAAACAGTAAGTTTAAAATTATATGTATGGAATAAAGTGCATTAAGCAAAATATAAGGTTTAATTAAATAAATATGATATACTTAGTGTAGATAAATAGAGCACAAATAAAAGTAAAAACACTATCATATAATTGCACACACTTCAATATTTTTATTTGCTTTTTTTTCTACAGTTCTATCATATTTATTAATTTTATTCAGTTACATAATATTTTAAGTTTTAAATAAAGAAATATCTACATATGGTATTTTTGATTTTGGTTAAAAATTCACTAAGGGGTAGTTAATTTGAAATATTTCTCTCTAACCATTTTGTTTAAAATGTATATCTGGGGAATGTTTGAAACAGTAAACAAAACTGTTTTTTTTTTTGTGGGGGACGAGGGTGGGGTTGGGGGGCGTAAATTCGTGTAAGGGTAGGTTTCCTGATGACTTATTTAAAAATATATCATTGTTATATTATAATATAATAATAGTATAGTAAAATGTTATCAGTGTGTACCGTTAAGGAAAAAAGTTTATATTTTCAAAATTGTTTCTCCCTTCCTAAATCCTAGTCCAACTTAAATATGAAGGGCCTTATTTAACAATTATTAAAGTTAATAGACCTACTTTCACGTATTCATACGTCAAGACAGTCTCCAGTAATCAGTCCTTACTCTTAATAGATAACCTACTATCAATAACTGGAAAATAAAACTAATAAAATAGTAAAATATTTAATCAGTCCTTACTCTTAATAGATAATCTACTATCAATAACCGGAAAATAAAACTAATAAAATAGTAAAATATTATCCCTTTTGGAAAAAAAAAAAAGTTTCTATTTTCTAAAAGGTCTTTGGTAAGATATTGTAGATATTGTAGCATCGCTTCTCGCGCGGAGTTAAGTAAGTGACCTCACAGCCCTTCTGTTTCCAAGAGATTTACGTAACATACCTGAGGCCACGTTAGTTTGGGCGTGCATGAATATTCACGTGAGGTAACGAACAATGAGAGAGCCATACACATGTCCACGTGTCCCGTATGGGAAGGCGAATGAATACACGAGGTCATTGCTGACAGTCATTGTACAGATCAGTCACACGTTCTAATGTAGGTACCTGCTATTAGCTGCTATAAGTCTCTAGACTCATTGTGCAGAACAATCCCAGTCACACGTTCTAATGTAGGTACCTGCTATTAGCTGCTATAAGTCTCTAGACTCATTGTGCAGAACAATCCCAGTCACACGTTCTAATGTAGGTACCTGCTATTAGCTGCTATAAGTCTCTAGACTCTTTGTACAGATCAATGCCAGTCACACGTTCTAACGTAGGTACCTGCTATTAGCTGCTATAAGTCTCTAGACTCTTTGTGCAGAACAATGCCAGTCACACGTTCTAATGTAGGTACCTGCTATTAGCTGCTATAAGTCTCTAACCTCTTTGTACAGATCAATGCCAGTCACACGTTCTAACGTAGGTACCTGCTATTAGCTGCTATAAGTCTCTAGACTCTTTGTGCAGAACAATGCCAGTCACACGTTCTAACGTAGGTACCTGCTATTAGCTGCTATAAGTCTCTAGACTCTTTGTGCAGAACAATCCCAGTCACACGTTCTAATGTAGGTACCTGCTATTAGCTGCTATAAGTCTCTAGACTCTTTGTGCAGAACAATCCCAGTCACACGTTCTAAGTATAGTATGATTTTGGTAGGAAGAACAGTAGAAGTTAGTTACTAAAGTTACTAAAACAATTTTAATATATTCATACATAAATTCAGGCTATCTGCAGCTATCACTTTTGAAATATATTATCAATACCTATAAAATAACACAAATAATATATAAAAATGTTGGCAGGGTTGTCCGCAAAGAAATGTGTTTGAATTTTCTCTAATGTTCTTCCAACCAAAATCAGGGTATAGGTACCTGCTATTAGCTGCTATAAGTCTCTAACCTCTTTGTACAGATCAATGCCAGTCACACGTTCTAACGTAGGTACCTGCTATTAGCTGCTATAAGTCTCTAGGCTCTTTGTACAGATCAATGCCAGTCACACGTTCTAATGTAGGTACCTGCCATTAGCTGCTATAAGTCTCTAACCTCTTTGTACAGATCAATGCCAGTCACACGTTCTAACGTAGGTACCTGCTATTAGCTGCTATAAGTCTCTAGACTCTTTGTACAGAACAATCCCAGTCACACGTTCTAATGTAGGTACCTGCTATTAGCTGCTATAAGTCTCTAACCTCTTTGTACAGATCAATGACAGTCACACGTTCTAACGTAGGTACCTGCTATAAGTCTCTAGACTCTTTGTGCAGAACAATGCCAGTCACACGTTCTAACGTAGGTACCTGCCATTAGCTGCTATAAGTCTCTAACCTCTTTGTACAGATCAATGCCAGTCACACGTTCTAATGTAGGTACCTGCTATTAGCTGCTATAAATCTCTAGACTCTTTGTGCAGAACAATCCCAGTCACACGTTCTAATGTAGGTACCTGCTATTAGCTGCTATAAGTCTCTAACCTCTTTGTACAGATCAATGCCAGTCACACGTTCTAACGTAGGTACCTGCTATTAGCTGCTATAAGTCTCTAGGCTCTTTGTACAGATCAATGCCAGGCACACGTTCTAATGTAGGTACCTGCTATTAGCTGCTATAAGTCTCTAGCCTCTTTGTACAGATCAATGCCAGTCACACGTTCTAACGTAGGTACCTGCTATTAGCTGCTATAAGTCTCTAGACTCTTTGTACAGATCAATGTCAGTCACACGTTCTAATGTAAGTACCTGCTATAAGTCTCTAGCCTCTTTGTGCAGAACAATCCCAGTCACACGTTCTAATGTAGGTACCTGCCATTAGCTGCTATAAGTCTCTAGACTCTTTGTGCAGAACAATCCCAGTCACACGTTCTAATGTAGGTACCTGCTATTAGCTGCTATAAGTCTCTAGCCTCTTTGTACAGATCAATGCCAGTCACACGTTCTAATGTAGGTACCTGCTATTAGCTGCTATAAGCCTCTAGCCTCTTTGTAAAGATTAATGCCAGTCACACGTTCTAACGTAGGTACCTGCTATTAGCTGCTATAAGTCTCTAGCCTCTTTGTACAGATCAATCCCAGTCACACGTTCTAATGTAGGTACCTGCTATTAGCTGCTATAAACCTATATCCGTAGCTCACAGGTCGAGGAGGGTGAATTCTTAAAGTAGTTCAACTCTTGCTACAGCATTTGCTTAGAAGATGAGAAACAATATTGTGGAAAAAGTAGGTCCTGTGATAGCTATATTGGAATAGCGATCTGAAGAATGGTATCCAACAGTTACAAAAGTTACTAAATATACTTTCCTATATTCAAACGTTAAATTATATGTTGTTCATCTCCCACGTTCATAAATTGTATTGATATCTAAAAATAACAATACAATAATATTCTGCTTCCATTTTGGCTATCCGCGTATTTGAGCTAATGGGGTAAGGATGGGTAAGGTATAATTTCGATTAAATATACCAACATTTGCGTGGATAAAAGTAAGAAAGCATCTAGGAAATAAAATTACCCTTTATATACCCGGCCGATATTGTTTCTTGTCAACAGAAAACTATACTAAATGGACCCGGCGTTTAGTTCGCGTGATCAACAATGTTGGTCTCGTTTATTAAATGGTCACAGAGCTACAGTTCAATTCCACACAGGAAGAGCCTTTTATTAAATATAAAATTTCCACCGAAAAACTGACAACACCTTATTATTTTATCAATGTTATTTATGTAGCCTGAAGGTATGGATAATCTCTATCAAAAGTGACAGCTGCAGATCACATGACTTGACGTATAAATACGTGAGAGTATATCTAGTATTTTTTCTAGTTGTCAGATAAGGCCCTTTCTAAGTAAATTGGAGTCGAGTTAGGTTTTTTTCAAGGCATAGCTTACCCTTTGACACAGACAACAAGAACTTTCGAGACTCCTACAAGGACATGATCCTTTATTTGGCGCAAGACCACCATCAGACACTTTGAACCAATAACAAGTCAGTAAAGTGCACTCCAGGTCAGTATATGACACTTGCACTCTGATTTATGATACCATACTGGATGTACAAAAAAAAAGTGTCATTAAAAATGTTAAGAGTATTCAACTCATATTATGAACTTTGAACAAGTGTATCTCGCGTGGTGAAAACTTAATTAATGCATGTTTGAATAGAAAATTGAGCGATAAAACGTTTAAAACATACACGCTAGAATCCGCATGGATGTTCACGCCGTCCAAGATGTTAATTTATTTGAGGTAGTTAACGTGCACTTTCTGATTATATTAGCAAACGAGAATTTCTATGAGCGAGAGCAAAAAGACCTACCAATTTTGACGGGAAAGGTATTTTCGCATACCTTCCAGAATTATTTTACACGCCACATTTGATATGAGACTATCGGATGGATTTACTTACCTTCCAAAAGGAAATTGCGCTACGAATTTTTGTCCCTCAAGAAAAATCCGTCAACCCCAGCTGGCTTTGAACCCACTAAAATCGGGTCCTGAGGCGAGCACTTTTACCTCCGAGGTCAACTCCAAAAGATTGTATATTCGTTGACGGGAATTTAGAGGTTTGAATCTCTATCAGTTTCACCGGCAGGTGGTTGTAAACATGTAGCGTAACATGTAACATTTAGCGTATGGCATATTTGACCGTGATTGATGGAGATTATGGACGTGTGGAGTCAATGGAAACCTTGAGCTTAAGCTTAATTAACCAGGCCATGGTGACCATAAGAACAGTTCCTCTTTCGGGAAAAATCCCTATGGCGCCGCCTGGAATCGAACCCGGGATTTATGAATCAATAGCCAGAGGCGCTGATCACTAGACCAAGAAGCCTGTCTTCAACCTAACCTGCGTGTATTTACTATAACCAGTTAAAAAAATCCTTGGTTTACATTAAGTAGGTACGCCGCTAATATAGGAGCAAGGAGGATAGAATACTAGAGGAAATATACCCGAATTTGCACAGAGGGAGGGTGGTAAACCATTCAAATCCCGATCTCACCATCACCGGTAATCCAGTCAAACACGAGCGTGACGTGTTATACCACGCGACCACCGATGCAGGTGAAGATATTTAAATTGATATTCGAATAATTGGGCTCTCCCCTGTTCGGAGGGATGACAAGTTCAAAACTGAGCGAGGTCACTAGCATGTCATACATGCGCTGGACCTTGCCCTCACAAAGTCTTACTACCCGTCCAGGTTATATGCATAATGTACTAGTTACTCTAATGGTTTTAGAGATTAGGAAGGTTATATTTGTATGAAGTGTTCCCAAATTTGTGTGGTGGAGGTAGAGTGGAACACTATTTTGGGGGGAAAACCCACCCTAAGTACCGCAAGTCAAGTTTCGAACCTCGATCTTTCCATCAATGGCCGTCTAGTCTACTGCGAGAGTAGCGCGTTAAATTATGCGGCTACCAAAGCGGGTGATACGTATTTAAATACATTAATGAGATAGTGAGAAGGAATGTATAATTGAAATAAACTGTACCCGAATTTGTTGGAAGAAATAGTGGGAGACAATTTTTTAAGTAAAAAAATCCTCCTCAATACACCCAGAAAAGGTTTAAATCTCGACCTACCAGTCAGAGGTATCCCAGATCAGATGATTCTGTCATTTGGCCCGCGTAGCGACCGTGTGATTACAAGACAAAGACAGACAGACATTCCTGCAGTCATTTTCCCTCGAACCAAACCTTAAGTCACCCCATAAACTTCTAGTTAAGAATATTTAACAGTCGTCGTGTCATGTTCGTGGAGTACAAGTTCATTTGCGACGATAACTGTCATCAGCATGAAATTCACGTCAGACAAATGATCTTGTCACTCTGTCTTTGGCAGCGGTTCGGGGACTCCCACTGACGCTTTGTTTCAGGGTCGTAACCGAACACCTCACGTTCTACTGTCATCCAGCTATAGCTAGGGACACCGACTTCTAGCATTATTACGTATATTTGAGTTCACGAAATAAAACGATAAAAGTATGTATACGTGAAATCAAAGTTTTTTTCATGAGTTCTTATTATTTTTTGTATTTTAAACGTTTGTTCGTTAGCACTCAAATAACATTAGCCGCTGGGGTGATGACCTGATGGTCTAGGAGTAAGGTGTCAGACCTCTGTGATGGGGGGTCAGGGGTTCGAGCCTCGGTCCCAGCACAAAATTATCTGATTGCCAAACCCTTTCTTCACCTATGACAAGACGTGTATTAATCTCAACTTGTGAATGTGTGGAACTCCAGGCCTCCACCGTGGTTCGGAGCCCACATTAAACTGCAGGTCCTCCATTTCATCTCACAATTACCCTACATTACACATTAGCGTAAGAGAGTATAGCCCGAATGGGTAGTAACATGTGGTGCTAATAGTGATAATATCATTAGCGGCAATCTTGATTTTGATTGTTGTAAAATTAATGCAGTAGTGGTCAAGATCAAATCTACGCAGCCTTTACCATCGTTGTCTACAAATATTAAAATACTAGTTGATATATAAACAGTGGACTTACAAAGATCGATAGTAATTTTATTTTCTTCTATGTAGACTTGAAAATAATATACCTAAAATCCCATGCGTTTATTGTATTCCGTTTCAAATCTAATGATAAAATATATGTTTTTATTTTGATAGTAGTTTAAAAGTAATCATGCATTATTTTATTCAATGTATTATTAAATTAGACATTTTATTTATTCCCTTTCAGTAAAAATATATATATATATATATATATATATATATATATATATATATATATATATATCGGATTTATATATTTGTGTTTTTTGCAATCCTTATCTTTGGTTGTTTGTGATCTTTGCAAGTCCTGGAATTTCTAGCATCCTTTGTGATTTCATTGTATCTATGTATGTTATTGCGCGTTAGAATAATTTATCGGTCTTCATTTATGGTTTTATTTTATGTTACATTTGTAAAAAATATAATATGTAAAAAAAAGTGTTTTTCTGAGATTTTTCCAGGTCTTATAAAACTATTTTTACAACGAAATTTTTGTTTATTTGCGAAAATGATGAAATTACAAATATTGTTTACCATAATATAGGATCTCCAGCTATAGCAAGTTGTATGAATTTATAAAAATGTTCATATTTGATTTGGTAAGGAGTAATAAATGACAAAATTATATCTTCTTTATTTTATTACCTTCTCTTTATTTGACAGTAGCTTAGTCTTATATGACGACATTTTTTGGTGTTATTAACGACGTTACACCATAGTAACGGTAAAATATTTTATTTTACAATCACATTGGTTGTTTGATGTTACACCATTTTTAGGTTTGGTTTTCCTCAGACCTGAAGATGGTGTGGGACATATAAAAGGTTCCACCTTATATAGGGGATATATCAAAGGTGACACCTCATTTAGGGTATAAGCCTATATCAAAGGATGCCGCCTCATATGGGGGATATATCAAAACTGCCACCTTATATCGGGTATAGGACCATATCAAAGGATGCCGCCACATATAGGGGAATATGTCAAAAGGTGCAATCACATTATCGGAAAGGTTGTCGTTTAAGACGTCTGACTCTCTTAAAGACTGAAATATCAAGGTTCGTGCAGCGTGCAGGGGAGGGGGGAGGGGGGGGGGTTGTACACTTGTGATTTATCGCCGTGGTTTTACCTATTACCTGTGCATGCGATTGAGGGTGCATTTACTCTAAAACTAGCTACATATCATAATCCATAGATTAAGTTGTTAAACAACCATAGCAGTGGCGGATTACCCAATAGGCGCATCGCGGGCCCCAATTTGTAATGGGTTGGTTAATCATTTAATTAATTTCTTTATGTTTTCTATTATTTTATTTCAAATAAAATACAATCGAAGAATCTTTTGCAAATGAATTGTTCGTACAGGTTCGAAATGGTTTGAGCAAGCTCTGAATGCCGACATGAATCATCTAGATATTATTTCAAATATATGGTTACTTTTAAACAACGCTTATCTGTTATTGGGTGTGTTGACATACAACTAGTAAAACAAATAGAAGTAAAAGAAAAAAATTTTGTCGAGAAGTATTAAAGTGGATAATTGCGACAGCGAAATTATTTGCCAACTTGAGAATCGCGTTCCGTTGACACCGAGGAGAGACACATAGATTCGAATCGCCAAGGATTTTTTTTAAAATTTTGTATAGATTATCTGGATGAGTTCGAGTTCTTCTTGAAAAATAATTTTCAAACATATAGTAACCCGGGCAAAGGCAATGTCAATTATTTATCACATACTGTGTGTGATAAGTTTATATGATTAATGGAGAAGTGAAGTTAAAAAATATTTAATTTCTGAAGTTAAAAAGGCGTTGTATTCCTATTTTATTGTAGATTTCATGCCCGGAATAGCCCATTTGTATCAATTGTGTTTAATTTTGAGGTTTGTTAATGAAAAAGTAGAAATAAAGGAAAGGTTACTATTTTTTGTATTCAAATCGAACGTCATGATGCAGCGTATTCAAAAGAAGTTGTAATGACTTTGCTAAAAGAGTTATCAATCGATATAGAAAAATGTAGAGGCCAAACTTATGATAATGCTGCAAATATGTCGGGCAAATATTGAGAATTACAAGCAAGAATAAAAATTATAGAACCTCAGCTACATTTGTACCGTGTGCCTCTCGCACTTTAAATTTAATTGGAAACTGTGCAGCGGAATCGTGCCAAGGAGCATATTAGTTGTTTTTAATTTAAAATGTTTATGGCGATGTAATATTCTTCTTAGGGCCGGCCTTATGACTACTGGATGAATATTGCTATTGGGAGGTTGGAGTTATCTACCAGATAAAAGTTATCAGCCACTTTAATGTTTTACCCGTCTTATGAACTGCTATCTGTAGGATAAATATATTTTCAT
Organism: Timema cristinae; assembly: GCA_039000515.1. Classification (NCBI taxonomy): domain Eukaryota; kingdom Metazoa; phylum Arthropoda; class Insecta; order Phasmatodea; family Timematidae; genus Timema; species Timema cristinae. The sequence continues at coordinate 19,922,726 of JBCFYV010011172.1, read as the reverse complement.
GCGGAATACGCAAGGTTGGTACTGTTTTTACTGGTGCACGCATGCGTATAAGCCCTGCTGATATCGCTACAACCTGGCGTGTGGTGACAACGCTCAACATTTGTTAAATAATGGCGGCTAAACGAGTGCGAGGAAACAGATGGCGTCCTGTGAACACAGAAGTTAAGATGTCTCGCAAGTACTAATTTCGGTGTCTGCCAAAATGTGGGCAATAGTTGGGTACAACGTTTACAAAATTTAATTTATTGTACTCAAATTTTGATAATTTGTTCTTACATAAATATAACTCTACAAATATATTGTCAATTTTTATAAAAGTGTAAATTAAATGTTCTAACTTTATATAGTTAGAGCCCGGGCCTGTGCTTACTAAACATGTGAACCAAGATTTTAACCTGACAACAGATTCTGATAGGCGAAATCTCATTAAAAACAACGCGTCACTATGGCAACGAGCATTTTAACTTTCAGATAAAATTTGTCAGGTGCTTAAACCTCCCGATAAAAATGTGATGGATAAATATATTTTATCTGGCAGATAAATGCTATCTGGCAGTCATAGGCCGCACTTTTAACTTATCCACCAGATAGAAATATTTATCAACCAGATAAATATTTATCCAGGAGTCATAAGACCGGACCTTAATATCTTACCGGATAGTTCCAAGCATATTAAAAGCGCCAGCAAGGGCAGACGCTGTCTCAACTTTAAGATTAATTTATAGAATAATTAAAGAAACTTTAATATATATTTCTACAAACGAAAATGAAAAACCGATAACTGGAAGACAAAAGTTTATATAAATAAATATTATTATGAAATAGCTTAATTGACAGTTTTATGGGATCAACTATTCCAAATAAAAAATAGTACAAACAATTCTTTATAAGATGTAAAATCAAATGTACTACAACAAACAACCTTTCTCAATTTTTTTTTTGCATTTAGTATGTACATTAAAAACAAATTTGAAGACATTGAGAAAGCTGAAAATTCACTCGATGAAAATCGGAACTTCCAAGAAGGCGGAAAAAAGAAGAGAAAACGCCAAACAAAATTTTGTTATAAACATTCAGAATGTAATTTGCGATAAACTTATATCTGAAATAAAAAAATAGAAGTAGGTGACCTGGCGGTCTAGGAGTAAGGTGTCAGACTTTTGTGCTGGGGGTCCGGGGTTCAATCCTCGGTCCCGCCACAGATTTACCCATCCTTCACATCTGACAAGAAGTGTATTAATCACAGCTTGTGAATGTGGGGAATGCCAGGCCTCCTCCATGGTTCGGATTCCACGTTAAACTGTAGGTCCTTCATTTCATCTCACAATCACCCTACCATTACACATTAGTATAAGTGCGTACAACCCGAACGGGTAGTAAGACGCAGTGTTAATAAGAGCTCAATTTACAACGAAGTTTTAAGAGATTTTAATTATTATTTTTTTTTTCAATTTTTAAATAAGCGACAGTGAATTTAATGGATGAGTAAAAAATGTATGTACGGTATAAAATATGAAAACTATATTAAAACAAAATATTTTAAAGAAGAGCGACATCACTTCACTAACTATGTTCTAGAAGAAAAAGTGTCTGATCCTGTTGAAATGTACACGGTATTAATTGAAGGACTTAAATTTGACAAGCCATCTTGTGAATGTGAGGAATGCCAGGCCTCCTCCATGGTTCGGATTCCACGTTAAACTGTAGGTCCTCCATTTCATCTCATAATCACCCTACCATTACACATTAGTGTAAGTGCGTATAACCCGAACGGGTAGTAAGACGCGGTGCTAATAATAATAATAATAATAATAATAATAATAATAATAATAAAGGATTTAAAACTATATTTCCTAACATGGAGAGAGTCTTAAAGATTTATTTCAACGTTATCAATTTACAATGCAAGTGGCGAAAGATCATGATCGTGTATTGTAATTTTTGTTTCCTGGAAATAAAAAGGATTGGGGCCTCGAAATCGGGCTGCACCTAGGGCCCCCAATTTAGTTAATCCGCCACTGAGCCATAATTTCGAAAGCTACGTAAAAAAATAAATCATGAACATTTCTTCAACTATTAATGGCTTTTTTTTAAGTTAAAAAAAACATCATAGCATATGACTTGTCAATTTGTGTCAATTTTGGCATCTGTGGTCAAAATATTTAATAAATATGGTAAAGTAAGGCTTGTTGTCAACCTCTGTTGATATTGGAGTGAAGCTCTAGCCTATAGATGCGATGTTTGTGGGTTCACACCCGGCCGAGGTCGACGTATTTTTATCGAGAGATAAAAATCCGTAGCACAACTTCATTCGGAGGAGAAGTAAAGCTGTCGGTTCCATGTAGATTGTGGCATGTAAAAGAACTCTGGTAAAGGTATGTGAAAATACCTTTACCAGAAAAATTGGTTAAGCTCTTTCTAACTCGCTCGTATAAATCCATGGGTGGGCTGCTAGCCCGCTCAAGCTGAAATTAACCAATCACAACAACTGCAACAAGGAATAGCTGAAGTGACGAATCTTTTTTGCAGCTTTATGATCCACTTCGGGAGGTAAAGGAATTAATATAATAAAAATAATAAGTATGCATGAGCGACAATGAATGGCCAATAAGGGGGGCTCCAACCCCCGTATTTCTCTGATTTTTTATTTTTTTTGCTATGGAAAAATAAAATGGTGTAGGCCTATTTGTGATTTGGCTACTATTTGCTACTAACAATTTTGAATCATTAATGTTCTAGTAAACAGATAAAAATGATAAAATGTAGATTTCCTGCCATTCCGACTTCAACGGGTTTCTTTTGAAAAATATGCATATTTTCAATTGGTTCAGCTATAACTTTTTTTTTTTTTTCGAAAATCTGTTCTTGAAACTTATCTAATTAGCTCAGAGTTTAGTTTAGATGCTCTAAAATTACCTCCCACGATGTTAAACTCCCGCAATTTTCTCTCGAGGAGTATGGTCCCCCCCCCCCTCCCCCGTAGATGGAACACCAATCTGCCCCCCATTTGGAAAACCCACGTGGGCGCCCTTGCAAGTAGGGCCTATTAGTGAAGCACTATAAAGTTCCATTTATTAAAAAGACTTGATTTATGTTGGGTGGAATATGTTACCAAAAAAATCAGTGTTACATGTCTTACTACCCGTCCGGGCTACTCTTATGTCTAGATTATACAACATTGCTTTCTGAATGATTTAAACAGAGTTTTAGAAGCAGTGCACTCGCATTTGCAGTGGGGAGGGATTGGGGATACAATTTCTTTCAACACATCCGTTCGGAATTCGAACCCTTACCTCTCAGTCACACCAAAACACGACTAGACAGGACTGACACCTTTGTCAGCATACCCACCAGTGCGGGTTCACTCATGCTAACTGAGTGATTAAGTACGATCCAATCTTTCTAAAAAGGTTCTTTTAGAAATTACAAAAATGTTTGCTGCCAAAATTGGTATAAACTTACTATTTTATGAGTATTGTTGATAATATTTAGCAAAATATAATCTTTCGTATTAAGACATGACATTATATCTAGTAGCTTTTCTAGCTGTCAGATGAAAATTGGACCGTAGCAGTCGTGGAACGAGTACAAGTTGTTTTTTTCTTGACTATACTTATGTAGACTATTTACACTTTGGCAATAGGAGCTCGAAAATTTATTGCAGCACTTACAAAAGTACGTCACCTATCCCTATCTTGAGCTACAGTAGCCCCATGGCTTCTTTGGTGCTGCTGACAGCTGTCAGCTGACGGCTTTGAAAAGTTACCAGACCAAAATTATGTATCCCTACGCCGAACCATATGATCTGCAAAAACATGTGTTTAGCAGCTGTCACTTCTGACTGTCCAAATATATGTATATAATCACTTACACCAGAAGAAGATTTACACGGGCCTAGGGGGCGGCACATTTTGGATGACATTATTTTTATTTTTACCATAATATAGTTTTTAATAATGACGTTTAAAAATCATTGACTAAAAATATTGAAATAGTTAAAGTTAAAGTCAGAACGAAAATATTTCTTTTTAAATAACTTTACTTGTTCAAATCACTTTGTAACTGAGGTCAGTCTCCCCTTTTTCATTAATGTTAACTCAAGCTACTGTAGGGACTTGTATATTCCTGATTTAAATCTTTAATTAAAAGATATTTTTTGTAATACTAACTTCCGCCCCTCTCCCACAACAACTATTTCTCCGAAACTTCCTAAAACCCTTGTCAAAAAAATGGGAGCTAGGGTGGGGGGGGGGCGCATATTATAATTGTGCTTAGGGGCACCACATTTTTTAATCGACACTGCACTACACCTATCCTTATTTGAGCTAGTTCTATCAAGTCCACCTCATTATATCCTATCCATTCTGAGCTAGTTCTATCCAGTCCACTCATTACACCCTATCCCTTCTTGAGCTAGTTCTATCCAGTCACTATTATAACACCTATCCTATCTTGGCTAGTTCTATCCAGTCCACCTCATTACACCCTATCCCTATCTTGAGCAGGTTCTATCCAGTCCACTTCACTACAACCTATCCTTATCTTGAGCTAGTTCTATCCAGTCACCTCATTACACCCTATCCTATCTTGAGCTAGTTCTATCCATCCACTTTACTACTACCTTCCTTCTTGAGCTAGTTCTATCCAGTCACTCATTACACCCTATCCCTTCTTGAGCAGGTTCTATCCAGTCCACCTCATTACACCCTATCCCTATCTTGAGCTAGTTCTATCCAGTCCACCTCATTACACCCTATCCCTATCTTGAGCTAGTTCTATCAAGTCCACCTCATTACACCCTATCCCTATCTTGAGCTAGTTCTATCCAGTCACTTCACTACCACCTATCCTTATCTTGACCTAGTTCTATCCAGTCCATCTCATTACACCCTATCCCTATCTTGAGCAGGTTCTATCCAGTCCACCTCATTACACCCTATCCCTATCTTGAGCTAGTTCTATCAAGTCCACCTCATTACACCCTATCCCTATCTTGAGCTAGTTCTATCCAGTCCACTTCACCACCACCTATCCTTATCTTGACCTAGTTCTATCCAGTCCATCTCATTACACCCTATCCCTATCTTGAGCAGGTTCTATCCAGTCCACCTCATTACACCCTATCCCTATCTTGAGCTAGTTCTATCAAGTCCACCTCATTACACCCTATCCCTATCTTGAGCTAGTTCTATCCAGTCCACTTCACTACCACCTATCCTTATCTTGACCTAGTTCTATCCAGTCCATCTCATTACACCCTATCCCTATCTTGAGCAGGTTCTATCCAGTCCACCTCATTACACCCTATCCCTATCTTGAGCTAGTTCTATCCAGTCCACTTCACTACAACCTATCCTTATCTTGAGCTAGTTCTATCCAGTCCACCTCATCACACCCTATTTATTTAAGATCCATTCTAAAGTTGTTGTTTTTTAGCACTGCACCTTACTTTCCATTTGGGTTATGTGATTATGTTCTAAATTCGCTAATGGTTTTAGCGATGAGTAAGAGAATATTTAAATAAAGTGTAGCCACATTTGCGTGAAGGTAAAGAGGAAAACTATTTTGGCCAAACCACCCTCAGTACACTCGAACGAGATTCGAACCTCGACCTCCCCTTCATCTGCAGTCTATTCTATTGCGAGAGTAAGGCCCTTAGACGACGCGGGCTCATTCTAATGTATTAGCACCGCGTCTTACTACCCATTCGGGTTATACGCACTTACGCTAATGTGTAATGGTAGGGTGATTGTGAGATGAAATGGAGGACCTACAGTTTAACGTGGAATCCGAACCACGGTGGAGGCCTGGCATTCCCCACATTCACAAGTTGTGATTAATACACGTCTTGTCAGAGGTGAAGGAAGGGTTTGGCATTCTAATGTAATCCTCTTATCCGCGCGTAGGTCTTCCCAACGGTCTCTCCCTATTGGTTTTGACAGTGAATACCCTGAGCGCGGTGATCGCTTCTATCTCAGACCTAGCTTTATTTCGCTCGCCTCGATCCACCGCTACCCACTGGTGTATCGCGATCCTCAGAATGAGGACCAACCGTGCGATATGGACTTGTGACCGTTTGTGCTCAACCACTGTAACACGTTGTGCATGAAATGTTTGGCCCACAAAGGGTAACAAGCGTTACGAAAAAGAGTGTACAAACTTTCTCATGCGGTGCACGCACATTTATTACAGTTAGTAAAAAAAAATAAAAAATATATAGAGATTTTGATGCACATGGGAAAGGAATCGAGCAATAAGAATATTTGTGAAAATCTTTGCTGTAAAACAACCCAAATGTCAAGAGCAGCGATTTTAAAACCGCGACTGTCGACAGTTCGGATAACATTGATCTAGAGTAGCGTTTTTCAAACTGGGCTTAGCCATAAATATTTCAGGCTCCATGAGGCAATTTTATAATATTATTTAATTATTTTTCACAATATAAAATAGCATCAGTAATAAGGATTTCAAAATTTTTCAAATCTTAATACAGGACATTTGCCAAAGGCTCAGCTATAACTAGAACATGTTTTCAGTTTGTTTTATATTTGTAAAGGTGACCTGGTGGTTTAGGGGTAAGGTGTCGGACATCTCTGCTGGGGTCCGGGGTTCAATCCTCGGTCCCAGCACAGATTTATCTGATTACCAAACCCTTCCTTCACCTCTGACAAGACGTGTATTAATCACAACTTGTGAATGTGGGGAATGCCAGGCCTCCACCGTGGTTCGGATTCCACGTTAAACTGTAGGTCCTCCATTTCATCTCACAATCACCCTACCATTACACATTAGCGTAAGTGCGTATAACCCGAACGGGTAGTAAGACGCGGTGCTAATAATAATAATAATAATAATAATATATTCGTAAAATTTAAATGTCGTTATTGAATGTTCATAATAGTATGACATTGTTTAGAAAGCTCCAGCATGTATTTTTTCTTGTGCAAAGGCTACTTCGGTCTAAGAAGATTGAGGGGCCTCTGGAATAGAGGTCAGACAAACCACACGCATTTCCTCTTCAACTGAGAAGTATATTTGCGCATGCGCAGGTCCGAGTTTCTCGATGTGTCACCAACTTGCACGTATAGTGTGCCGTGAGGACTCAAAAAAACAATGTGTACCGTGAGCAAAAAGAGGCTGAGAACCACTGATTTAGAGGAACCCAATTTTCAAAAATTTGCCAAGGAATTACCACTTCAAATAGCTTCTAGATTGGCATCTAATTTCCCCAAAAATAGTTGAGGCAAACCACTTTAATGGGCTTCTATGGGTATAAAAATTTTAAAAAGTTCTTGGGGAGAATTACTCCAAATATTTTATAGAATAATCTAGTAAAAAAAAATGAAATCTAAGATACTGAAAATAGTTTCTAGAAGACGCCAAATTTTTTAAAAAAATGCATGGGAGGAGAACCCCAATAAATAGCCTCAAAAGGAGTTTAATTTTCAAAAACCCGAACAACTTTATATACTTTCTTAAAATAATCTTAATTTGTATATTAAATTTGGTGGGAAACAACTTTAAATAATTTATCGGAGCATCCAAATTTCGAAAAGTTTATGAGCGAGGACCGCTGCAAATAGCTTGCAACTAGTAAAATTAAAATAAAAAAATACATACGAGGGCCATTCCAAATATCTTCTTGACCCATCCAATTTTCAAACATTTCTAAGGAGAAGGACCAAGAATAACCCTTTGAATTGAGTGTCGAAGCCTCTCAACAACATATTTTGTTGCTGCAGTAGCCCCGTGGCTTCTTTGGTGCTCACTGACAGCTGCTATACACATGTTTTTGCAGATCATATTGTTCGGCGTAAGGATACATAATTTGGTATGGTAACTTTTCAAAGCCGTCAGCTGACAGCTGTGAGCTGTCAGTCAGCACCAAAGAAGTCATGGGGCTACTGTAGCTTTCCTTTCGCTCCCCTCTTCCTAGGGGCTAGGCCAGTGGTTTTTAACCTTTTAGTACTCGCGGCCCCCTAAATATCTTAAAATATTTTCACGGTGCCCTAGTTTTTACTAACATATTAATGATTATGATTTATTCTAAAATAGTGGCTTTATTTACTGATAATAATAACAAACAAATAAATACAACAGAAATTAACTTAACTAAATGTATTTACTTCTCTTTGCTGTTGAGAACTTTCCACTAATTGTTAAATTTTGGTTTCAATTGTATTTCTTAACGCTATTCGCATGGAGGAATCAATTCGGAGTCAATTTCGCTGCTTCATTTTAATATGTATCACTGTGTAAAATCCTTTTTCACATAAATAAGTAGAGACAAAGGGCAGCAAATTTTGAATTTGGAGATGATAAACAGATGGGGATTTTTTTTGTATTACCCCTGAGTTCTATTATCCGTGCTTCCCTTCCTCTCCATTACCCTGGAAAATCGAGAGTCTATTGTACTCACATGCTTTTTAAGATCATCCAATTCGTTCTTCCAAAACGTAACATTTAAGATAATTGGCTTCGATAATAAACAAATAACATTTTAAATTATTTTTTTTCGAGGCCCCCCACAAAACCTTTCACGGCCCCCCCAGTTAAAAATCACTGGCTTGGACAAATAAAATGTAACCGTCATTCGTGTGGTCCATCTCTTACGGAATACTTACTAAGAAGCTTCAGACCTCCGTACGAATACAATTTTAGTGCATTTAATAGATAAAGGCAGAGCGGCTGACCTCGACTAAAAAGTTCATTGTATTATTATCTCATAGCCTTCAACATTTGACACCATCTGTCAAAGGTGACAAAAAATAGTTGTTTAGGCGCATTTCCTTTTCAAAACTCGACATGTCCTATTTTGTTACAGCAACGTGTACTAAATAGTTATTTTAATTTAACTAAACAATAATATAGGCCTACTTATCTCAATCATTTAATTGTTTATACCAGTGTTTGTGGTCAGTAGCGTACCAACGGGGGGGGGGGGGGGGGATTGAGAGGGCTCGAACCCCCTCCCCCCGTCCCTACCGTAGTTTGGGGATTCCCTGAGATATACGCAGATCTGAAGAGAAAATAAAATGGAGGCTTGGGGATGACCAGTTAAACATTATGATCAAAGAAAATATCAAACGCCACACATCCTTGTGTTGATCCTCCCGAGTAGTCCTAATTGATGTTCTTGCAGTTTAGGAAGTGGTCTAAGTCCTGAAAATTGCGGCAGGTTCCAAATCTCCCAGTTTCACACGTGGTTTCATCGAGGAGTTAGACAGTGGCTAGACATTTATCTTTTATAAATAATCGGTGATTTTTGTGACAGTAGGCCTATGTGACGGTCAAGCCAACTTTAAATTAGGCCTATTTATTTATAGTTTTGATAGATTATCACGTTTATAATATTATTATTAGCACCACGTCTTACCACCCGTTCGGGTTATACGCACTTACGCTAATGTGTAGCCTAATGGTAAGGTGATAGATGAAATGGAGGACCTACTGTTTAACGTGCAATCCGAACCACGGTGGAGGCCTGGCATTCCACACGTTCAAAAGTTGTGATTAATACACTTCTTGTCAGAGGTGAAGGAAGGGTTTGGTAATCAGATAAATCTGTGCCAGGACCGAGGATTGAACCCTGGACCTCCAGCATAGAAGTCCGACACCTTACCTCTAGACCACCAGGTCACCCACGTTTATAATAGTAAACATATAAATGATTAAGTTAACAAATACCAATAAAAAAATCTTTCGAAAAAGCTTATAGGTGTATATAATGGTAAAAAATAATAATTCCCTCCGGTGGTGTAGGGCATCTCACCCCAAACCCCCTTGAGGCCCCCTCCCCCCTACTTTACAATCACCCGCCTCGGTGGCGTAGTTGGCTAACGCGCTTGTCATGTTGAGCTCGACTGCTGAGGACGGGGAGATCGAGGTTCGAATCTCGGTCGGGTGATCTGGGGGGGGGGTTTTCCTAAATGGTTTTCCACACTCCCTCCACGCAAATGCGGGTTCACTTCCTCTAATTCAACCTTCCCAATTCCTAATCCATTAGCGTAATTAGTACTTAAAGCGTATAACCCGAATGGGTAGTAAGACGCGGTGCTAAATATTATTATTATTATATACTTTACAACCCTGTTTACGCTACTGTTAGTGGAGCAGTAATATAAATATAGTTAATATACTAAGAGTCGCCATATATACAGCCCAAAGTGGCGGCAGAAAAACCGTAAGCCGAGTATAAATAATTTTCAGTTTGGATCTGACTACTTTTTTTTTCCACAGAACATTTTACTTTGTTTTGATAGAATCTGCCCATTTTCTGATTGAAATGTAAAATAGAAACACAATAATTGCAAAGGGACAGTAAAAATTAAACGAGAAATATTTTTGTTTTAATCTTTACTATACAGTAGTTTCTTTTGTAAATGGAACATCGGCAACAAATCAAGAACAATTGAAAATAGAGCGTCGAATGGATGCCATTATAAGTTCAGAAATGTTTTATAGTTGATATGTACCGGTTTGTTAGAACCGGCCCGGATAATACGGAGGGACGGATAATCGCAATTCTAAGTGTATTATGCTTGTTTGAATTAATAAAAACAAAAGTAGGAGTTATGAATTTGTTTTACCATAAGTCTACAATTTACCAGTTACAAGTGAATGTTTTAAAATTATAACACAAAATGTTTCATACAGAAAATTGTTACTGCGCTTGTGGAAAGTATTTATAAGACTGCTGTTTAGCTTGCCAGTGAAATATTAATTCATCCAATTTAGTCCCCATTGTTGCAGCAACTAAAAATAATTGAAAATTAGTTTGTGACGGCTATAATTTGAATTAAAAAATGTCAATCATTCAATAAATTAAGGAAAATAAATATACTTTGTTAGGGGTTTTCTAAATTAGAGTTGATACAGAAAATTAATGAAGTAAATAAGTATTAATTAAGTTACTTTGTTTTGAATTTCAACATTACTATGTTGCATTATCTAGTTTAATTATTCTTGAACTGTAATGGAAATGCTGATTTATTTCTTATAAAAATGAGTTATCATAATGTAACAGCGTCTACATTTCCAAATAACTCAATCGAAATTGTTCATACTTCACCATCTCCTAACCTCAAAAATCACCTTGTCTGCAACACCAAATTGTAAACATAACAATTATACATGTTACTTAAAATGTTTTTGCTAGAGAGTCATCAATAAAAATAAAAATTGTACTGACTACAAATAATTTATATACCGGTAGGCTAGTATTATTTGATTGTATAATACCATTGTGCTTAGATTTGTAGATAATACTTTTTGATTTATAAGTACTGTACTTTCTATAAGTATCTTTATGAAACCAAACTATAAACTTTATTGTAAAGAACAATGTAGATGATAACATTTCACTTGTAACTAAAAGAGTTTACTTGTAGCTTTACTAAACATAATTTTCTAATTTCTTACAAGCTACAAGTGAATTCTGTTGTATATTGTAGACTTGTAATTTTATGAAACAGACCTCTGATTTCAATTGTTGCGTTTAGAATAAGCACATTATTTTAAGGCAAACAAACTTACATTTTTTCCCCATTTCCATTTACCGCGGGTAATTATTTCTTTTCGCACTAGGCAGTGAGTAGTTATTGTTCTTCCTTGTTATGATAACAAACTTAAAATAAACACGTGATATCACTCGAAGCATTGTTCATTATCATTAATATAAGTCGTCACAAGGTGTATGTTATTATGAACACGAACAAACGCCGAATAAATAACTAGCCCTTGGTGTTGTACAGTTGGTGGTTCTGTAAAGGAAGCTTTTAACTACTGTATGAACCAATTCGCTTCGCTCGACAGCTGGGCTAACACAGGCGGCCATTTATAGATTTTCCACTCGCATTAAAGAGGGATAGAGTGTTTCAAGCGACGAAGTTGCGCAACTCCTGTCAATAAGGGACGTAAAGGGGACACATCATTGTGACAAAGGGTGGTTTTTTTTATTAACACTAGTTGGTCATTTCTATTTGATTTTTTTCTTTTTGTCAGTGCATCTCATTACTTGTTCGGGTTATACGCATACTTATGTACTAATTACACTAATGTGTAAGGGATAAGGTAGGTTGCATTTAGAGGAAGTGTACATACATTTGCGTAGCGGGGGAGTGGAAAATCGTTTAGGAAACGCTGCACTCAGTACACCCGATCAGTATACAAATCCAAGATTTCCCCTTCATTGTCAAGTCAGCTTATTGCGAGAGTGACGTCTTAGATCATTCGACCCCCGAAGCGGTTTTTTGTTTGTTCGTTAATTGCTTTTTCTCGAGTGTGTGTGTGCTTGTGGGTAGGATTACAAAGGAATGTTATGTCTTCATGCGTTGCTCAACAGTTTAAGGGAAACATTTTTGATTTGGGTCACTGTGTAATCGAACAGTTTTTATAACAATTTTTTTTTTTCCCAAAATAAATAAAATATTTGCTCCAGTAGAAACATGGAGTATAATTTTTTTCACACGGTCATATCAACAGCTGTTGTTGAATATCCGTCATGAGCATATAGTGGCATTAATTGTCAAAACTTTTTAAACAAAGGGAGGTGACCTGGTGGTCTAGGGGTAAGGTGTCAGACTTCTGTACTGAGGGTCCGGGGTTCAATCCTCGGTTCCGGCACAGATTTATCTGATTACCAAACCCTTCCTTCACATCTGACAAGACGTGTATTAATCACAACTTGTGAATGTGTGAAATGCCAGGCCTCCACCGTGGTTCGGATCCCACGTTAAACTGTAGGTCCTCCATTTCATCTCACAATCCCCCTACCATTACACAGTAGCGTAAGTGCGTATAACCCGAGTGGGTAGTAAAACGCGGTGCTAAAAAAAAAAAATCAGTTCTTACTTTTTAAAATAAACATCATTACATAAACAATATTTAGGGGTAGTTTGCTCTGGGGTGAAAAGAAAGAAGAGCTATTTTCTCAATTCGGCTCGAACAATAATTTTGATTAAAATTCTTATATAGGGACTGTTTAACATTGTAAACAAAAAAACGACTACTAATTTTCTCGCTAAAACGATTACACTAGCTGAAATTTCCAATTTTGATTATATCTCTTCAAATATTTGAGATATGAAATAACTTATCATTAAAAAGTTGTAGCACTCTTAAAGATATACAATTTTTATTTGAAATGATATTCTATGAAATCTATATTTTCTGAGCTATAGGCGAATATATAATTTTTTAAATAGATCTTTGATAAATGGGTAGTTGAAAATGCACAGAACAAATAAAATATTTCTGTAACAAAGTATATTATAATAGTATATGCTCTTTGGTGTAGTGCGATATTCTTTTTTCACCCCATTATGTTTCTAAAACAAGGAATATTATTTCGTTTCACAAATCTTACGAGCTATAAGTATAATTTAAATAAATTAGCAAGAAAGTCCGTGCTGTGTACTGTACCATTTATTTTAAATGATGTAACTTAATGTGGGATTGAAGGGGGTGCAAGGAAATGCCAGTGTTTTTTGCAGTTTTTATGGCAAATTTTTTTTTTTTTGCTCAAATAAATACAATATTACTCCAGTACAAACATGGAATTTAATTTTCTTCACATGGTGAGCTGAAAATTTCTTGAATATCTGTCAAGGATGTTCTGGAATTTAATGACAACTTTTTCTCTTAATTTAAAAAGTTTCTTAGATATTACCGCTATGCTCATAATTCAACAACTGTTGATATCACCGTGTGTAGAAAATTAAATTCTATGTTTTAACTGGAGCAATCTTTGATTTATTTTGGACAAACAAATGTTTTCGACAGTCCAACCCAACACAAGATTATCTCGTTAGACCACGTGGTAACCGAGGCTAGTGTGAGCTCGTATCAACGGTTAACATTTTCCGATCATGAGCCACGATTTAATTAATTGCTCAAGTTTGATAAATAGACTCGAAGTATTCTCTGAATCACTCAATTCGTCCTGAAAACCATGACCCACTAAAATGACATCATAACATCGATCATATAAGATGATAGATAATCGCACAGCAATAGAGTTTAACCTTTTCCTTCTTTTTAACGAGCGCCACATTGAAGATATTAAGTCAGTCCGGCGGAGGTTCCTAGACTGCACCGTGGCGCTCCGGGGCGTCTCAGCAAACTCACAGGCGCAGGTTATTTTAAATGAATAATTTGTATTATATAACAGGTGCATATATCCCATTAGTGAATAATTGTGGTTATATAATATAGGACCTACGTTTTAGGAAATTAACATAATATCAAATATGTCTGATAAATTCGCGCCACCTAATCACGCCGTTCCCTTACAGGCTAAACAAGAAACTGTGCATATGGCTCAAAAAACCACTCCGTACGTCTTGATTCATCCTCACTAACTTTTTCCACATTTCCCTATCCTCGCATACTCCCTTCACTTCAACAAAATCCATACACCGAGTCATACATGCTCTTTTATTTTTTAAACTCTTAATGTTTCTCTTTTTCACACATTCGTCTACAACAGTTAACCACGTCTTACATGGCCTAACCCTTTCTTTTTGATCCACACACGCTACCTTCATACATTTATTTCGTCACTCGATCCACACTCATCCTTTCAACATGCCCAGACCAACGTAACACGCTGCTTTCACACTGACCTATCGGATTGCCTTTCAAACCACACTCCTTCAGCACCCATTCATATATAATATATTTATTTATTTTAAGGTACTTAGGTGACCTGGTGGTCTAGGGGTAAGGTGTCATAGACTTCTGTGCTGGCGGCCGGGGTTCAATCCTCGGTCTCGGCACAGATTTATCTGATTACCAAACCCTTCCTTCACCTCTGACAAGACATCTTGTGAATGTGGGGAATACCAGGCCGCCACCGTGGTTCGGATTCCACGTTAAACTGTAGGTCCTTCATTGCATCTCACAATCACCCTACCATTACACATTAGCGTAAGTGCGTATAACCCGAACGGGTAGTAAGACGCGGTGCTAATAATAATAATAATAATAATAATAATAATTTAAGGTACCAATCAAAAATGTCACCTCAGCACGCCCTCAAGAGCTGCTTTGAACCCATAACCATTATTAATTAATACCTATTGACTCAAAGTAGATAAAGCAATAATCTTCTTTAAATCACACTCATAAACTTAGCACCTAAACCTGATATGAATATTGTTGTTTTTGAAATGTATGAGTAAAACTATGCTGACGTTTCATATAATTAAAGCTGAATTGAATCGAATTAATAAATAAACACCAGCAGGTACTGATGTAGACGAATGAACCAAAGCAGACGCTGAAGTAGGAGCAGAAAGTCAATAAGAAAAGGGAATTAGAGCACTTTTTGTTATACCAGCTAATACTACTAATAATAAAAAAATTACCTGCTTTGGTGGCCGCATAGTCTAACGCGATACTCTCGCAGTATAGGCCTACTAGACTGCTGATGACGAGTAAATTGAGGTTCGAATATTGATCGGGTGTACTCAGGATGTTTTTTTTCCAAAATGGTTTTCCACTCAGTAGCTATGCAAATGCGGGTACACTTTCTCCAAATAAAGCTGTCCTAATCTCTAATACCATTAGCGTAATTGGTACATAAGAGTTTAACTCGAACGGGTAGTAAGACTTGGTGCTAAAAATATAATTAATACATATATACTTTTTTCCGTCCGTTATTGTTTACAGCCTGCGGCCTGGATCAGTTTGTATTCAAGCCATATATTTTCAATTACCGGCTGACTAGGCCTGTCATAGCTTCATGTGTCTTATAATCTAGCTTAATACTAGGACAGGCACAATATCCAGTCCCCAGCCCTTAATTCCTCACTATGAAAGGGTAAACCTACATTTTACCCATGATATATTTTTAGCCATGCCGGGAATCGAACCCGGGAACCTTAACTCAGTAGAAACACACGCTATTGACTGATATAAGGGGTTGGATTTAGAAATATATATAATTCAATACACTGCTTTGACTGTTTTGAGTGTTATACTATGACGGGCCAGATTGAGGTTTATCGCGGGCCGTAGGTTGGGCACCACTTGTATGCATTATTGCCTAGTCTCGAGCATAACAGCGTGGCTTGCTTATACGTCAAAACAACTAGGTCACGAGAAACAAAGATATGATCAACGGATCCCGGGACTTGGGGTCTCAATCGGCAAGACTGTTTCTGGCGGGAGATTTGTTTGCTCTTTACCGGCGACTCGACCGAGGCTTTCTCATCCCTGACCCACGAGGTCCGGTTATGATCATGTAATATGAAGAAGATAGGTCAGACCTGTCTATGTTCTAGAAGAGTGACTCGGTGGTCATGCGGTATTAGACGTAAGGTTCTCGCTAGCCTGGGAGATCTAGAGCCAAACCTCGGCACGGTGTGGGGCCTATTAAGGTGGCTTCCCCTCATATTTTTTTTTTTAGCATCACAACTTACTATCTATTCGGGTTATACGTTTAACCTGCATTTACGTGGAGAGAGTGAAACATTTTTCTAAAAAAATATATCCTCACCTCAGTACACCCAACTGGGTTTCGAACCCCAATCTTCCGTGATGGGCAGTCGAGTCTATTGCGGGAGTAGTGACGCTTTAAACTATTCAACCACTGAAACAGGTTTCACTCAAATGGCTTAGAACTTCCCCCCCCCCCCCCGTGAATGTTGGTACATTTAATCTCAATTGTATCCTCCTCATCCCTATTTTATTAGTTTAAATATGCAGATAGCCCGGACGATAAGTCGACGTCACACACACACACACCCAAATCAACTTCTTCTAAGGAGTGTATTAGAGGAAATAAACCTACCTTTGTTCAAAATGACGATGAGAAATCCACAGTGAATATTACCCGTGGGAAAACAACCACTGGAATAAGCCCAGCCGGTATCCGAATCCCGACCTCTTCCATCGACGGTGACCGAGTGCATTACGTTGTTTTGACACGTTAGATCAGTCGGCCTTAACTGCAGATAAAGTTAGATCTCATCAGACTAGAACTAGGTCTGGTACAATCCAATCTGCATATGAAGATCTTAAATGATAGCCAGAAAAGTGACTAAATCTACTAACATATATTCATACGTCAGCCCATGTGACCGGCAGCTGTCATTCTTTATATACCTTATTAATACCTATAAAGTAACACAAATAATATAATTAAATGTTATACATTTGGACCCTAAAAATAGTTCTTATTTTATTAAAGGCCCATTCGTGATAATTAGTCTAACTTTAAGTGTAGTTCATGCAGTCCCGCACAGCATTCACGCCAGAGATGTTGTCTACCCATCAGGGCACGTCATCTACATAGAAAGTCTTACTTTTAAGGTGGAGTGCTAGTGAGCGCAAGTTTAGTGCATTAATTTTGCAGTTTTTATAGCACAAACATCTTTTGGCAAAATAAATCAAATATTTATTCTATAGAAACATAGAGTTTTGTTTTCTGCACATGCTAATCTCAACAGTTGTTGAATATCTGTCAAGAGCATTGCGGCATTTGGTGACAAACTTTTTAAATAAAGAGAAAAGTATGTCACCAAATGCCGCCATGCTCATGACAGATATTCAACAACTGTTGAGATTAGCATGTGCAGAAAACAAAACTCTATGTTTCTATAGAATAAATATTTGATTTATTTTGGCCAAAATAGGTTTGTGCTATAAAAACTGCAAAAATACTGTCCTAAGCTCACGATCACTAGCACTCCACCTTAAGGTTTTATTACAATCAAATCAATCCTCTTCACACTCGACGTTATAAGTTGACGATGATACAAATGAGCTGAAGATCTGGCCACCAACACAACACACAAATGCGGGTTCACTTCCTCCTAACTGCCTTCCTCATCCCTATCCCATTAGATTAAGTCGTTAATAGCACATGTACTAATAAACGTAACAATTAATTTTTAAAAACTAGGCCTCACAGTAAGTTCTGTAGTTGAATACGAGTATACAACACATTATTTGAAGCGATCGACCAAGCCACTGTGGCCGTTAAATGTTTTTTGTTGGTCTGTGTCTATCGAACATCAGTCTCAAGAACATTAACCCGTCTAGCAAGTGACAGAATAGGATAGGTGGACATACACGATCAAACATACGCACAAATAAAATCTGATAGACTTTACGGGTCAATGTAAATACAATAAAGCCACACTGGGATATTTATAGCACATGTCAGAAGGGGGGGGGGGCAAAACCATATTTTGCCCACCTTTTTTTTTTGCTTTTATCAAGATGCCTCATAGCTCCGCCATTGCCCCCCCCCCCCCCCCCCCTCGCATGTTCTTATATTTCTATATTATGTTGGTCTCTAACCATTCGACATTGGCTACACTATTACGTTGATCATACACTTTCAGGGGCAACACTGTATTGATCCCAAGTAGGATTCTTGTATTCTAGTGCGATCTATCAGGCGCTTGTTCAACTAAATTATTTCAGGAGAGCTAGATAACAGGTCGGGACCCCACTTAAGTTGTATTTGTGCTGACATCTTCCGGTAGTCTCTGAACTTATATCAGCTTCATTTTCACATTTGAAGTGATTAAAAAGAAACTGGTTGCGCTTTAAAAAATGAGCAGTCATATTAACACAATATATTATGTAAATTGAAAATAAAACTATACTCAAATTTTTAGCCCCAAAAATAAAACTATTTAGGTATTACCGAGACCAAGTAATTTCTTGGTAAACTCAAAATTTAGTATTTGATTTAAAATTAAACTTTGTAAATGCTTACATTGCAGTTTGTTACAGTAAAAAACTACATGTGCTTCTAAAAACAAATATAATTATATAATGACTAACTATAATATGTATTGTGTTTATAAATACATACACACAAACTAAAAACATTCACTATTATTTCAAATCAAATGTAGTTCGTGCGCATGTCTTAAATAAGGTCCTTTTGCTATAAGTACGAGTTATTTTGTCCGGGTACCACATTTGGGGATTTATTATTATTATATTATTTATTATTATTTTTATATCATTAACAGCACCGTGTCTTACTACCCGCTCGAGTTATACGCGCTTACCCTAATGTGTAATGGTAGGGTGATTGTGAAATGAAATGGAGGACCTACAGTTTAACGTGTGATCCGAACCACGGTGGAGACCTGTCATTCCACACATTCACAAGTTGTGATTAATACACGTCTTGTCAGAGGTGAAGGAAGGGTTTTGCAATCAGATAAATCTGTGCCAGGACTAAGGATTGAACCCCGGACCCCTTGAGAGGGAGTGGGGGTTATAATTAGAACCATTCTCTTAACAATAACATAAACTCTTAGTGTTATAAACTTATTTACAATATTTAAATTACGCGCGCAATGCTCTGCAATGACACTAGCGCTTTTTGACATCGAAGTCTCATTGCTAAAAACTAGTGAGTACATCTTGATAGTTAAAAAGAACTCTCCATCAAATGAGATGTACAGGCCGAACGGAAGCCTCATGTTGCCGAAGATAGTGCCAACATTTCAGGTTAGAGTATACCATGTAGTCAGCACGACACCTCCGTTTTCTAGACCATAGCTGATATTTTTTTCTACTCGAGTAGCTACTCATTTGTCTTCACGAGTCTGAGTTGACTCCGTTACAGAACTACTTTTTCACAGAGAATCTTGAAGCACCGGGAATAGAGCACGGGACCTCTGGATCTAAGCCAGGAACTCTTACCGCAGAGGTGGTCCTTGATAGCTTAATGATTTATTTCCCGCATCGGTGGCCACATGGTCTAAAGCACTACTCTCGTATTAGACTAGACTGCTTATGACGGGGAGATCGAGGTTCGAATCTCGGTCGGATGTACTGAGGTTAGTTTTTCCTGAAATTGTTTTCCCCTCTTCCCTCCACGAAAATGTGGATGCACTTCCTATAAATATAACCTTCCTAATCCGTACAGCCATTAACATACAACCCAAACGGGTATTAAGACGCGATGCTAAAAAAAATTGAAGCTTGAAAAACCATTATTATCCCGAAAATATTTAAATAACATTTTGTTACGGTAAAAAAAAACTATATAAGATGTTTGTGTACACAAACACAATTATTTTAGCACTGCTTCTTACTACCCGCTTGAGTTATAGGACTATGTTCTAGTTACACTTATGAGTTAGGGATTAGAAGGCTTAATTTAGAGGAAATGCACCCACATTTGTGTGGAGGGTACGTGGAAAACCGTTTAAGAAAACCATCCTCAGTGGACCTGACTGGGATCAAACCTCGATCTCCCCTTCGACGGCAGTCTAATCTACTGCGAGATTAGCGCGTTAGACCACGCGGCCACCGAAGCGGCTACAATTATTTTTAATAAGTAATAATAACATATATTATGCAGAAAAGATAAATTTAGTCACCTAAACTAAAATTACGGCCAGATAGGCTACATCCAAAATTTTGGACTTGTATCTTTATTTTGGTAGGAAGAACAGTAAAAGTTAATTACTAGAACCATTTTAATATATTCATACATCAAGTCATGTAATCTTCATCTGTCACTTTAGAAAGATTTCAACAATACCTATAAAATTGACAGAAATAATATAGCAAAATGTTATCAATGTTGGCCGCAATATTTTTTTTTTGAATTTTCTAAATTGTTATTCGAATCAAAATCGAAATATAGCCTTCAACTTAGCCAAAACATTATAAAAACACACACATGAAAATCAAATATTTTTAGAATAATTACGTACCCAACGTCGTCTTTACAATAATGTGTTATGAAGGTGAAAGGTAGAATATGAGAGGAAGTGTGCACGAAATTGCTTGGAGAAAGAGTGAGAAACTATCGAGGAGAAAACCACCCTCAGTAGACCCGGCTGATATTTAATTTGATTCCACACCCCAATACTACCTATCATCATCCCCTCGTATCATCGAGACATAGAAAGAGCCTCCACGGAAAGGATGTACGATTAGTACATTCGGTCGTCCTCCGGACAGCGGTACATTAGTTCCCATCATGCTAAACAACACTTCGTGCTCGTCCTGCACTGGTGACATCCTTTATTGTACAGTCTGATTTTAACAGGAAGCCCGTTACTTGAAAACTGGAAACTCATGTTGCATCAATGGCGGAAATAAATAATACACTCCTATTTACATTCTTATACAGTTTTTTTTAATATTCTGAATCCGTTTAGATAATGATGTAAAGAGAATTAATACAGTAATGTATAAGAAAGAATTATTGGAAGCTTTTGATAGCTTAGAGATGACCTTTGCAATTAATAAATCGAATAAGACATATGTCTAGAATTCCAAATTTTAGTGTCTTTCAATCAATGTTGTTTCAAAAGTGGGCTTCTTATAAGAACCAGGAATTACTTAGGTATACTCAGTGGTAGACTTTGAAGTGAGTGTGGGTCTTCTGGAAGAATTATTATTATTATTAGCACCGCATCTTACTACCCGTTCGGGTTATACGCACTTACGCTAATGTGTAATGGTAGGGTGATTGTGAGATGAAATGAAGGACCTACAGTTTAACGTGGAATCCGAATCACGGTTCTGGAAGAACGATTGTCTCCTATCCACCTCGGCTATACTCAGCTTTGAAGGAACCGCAGGTATTATGGAGGAAATATTATCTTCTCTCTCTCTCTCTGTTTATAAGGGCTTTGTATGTGGTTTTTTTTTAGTATGCTAGTATGCAAAAATACTTGTTTATTTCGTTTTTCTTTTCAATCAGTGAAACTATTTCGGATGTTATCTGTAATGTTTAAAATACATTGCAATACATTTGGTTTTGAATTAATACACTACATTTGAAAAGTTAGTGTGGTGTAAAACGATAGTGGTTTTATCCTTAGTTACCCACTGTTCAACCATTAGCGGTCACACACATCACTCCAAGGCCGACCTTGGAGGTGTGCAAAAGCGCAATGCAAGGGGCCCCGTGCTTGCATAATAGTATCTCTATATAGGGAGGCGATTTAGCAAATATTGTCAGAGTGTAAATACAAATAAAAACATAAACATGTGGTTTGATTGATTGGACGATTGAAGCTACAGTAGCTCCATGGCTTCTTTGGTGCTGACTGACAGCTGACTGTCAACATTTAGGTATATACCTAAATTTTGACTGTCAGAAGTGACAGCTGCTAAACACATGTTTTTGCAGATCATATGGTTCGGCTTAGGGATACATAATTTGGTCTGGTAACTTTTCAAAGCCGTCAGCTGTCAGTCAGCACCAAAGAAGCCATGGGGCTACTGTAGTTCTCCCTTTTACTTCCACTTGTTTCGATTTGTCTCTCGGTCCGTGGTGGGTAAATCTTACAATAGCGTTGAACGCATTAGCTGATTTAATTCAAACTTGGCAAAATTCTTTTTTTGTATCCTTATACATAACGAGCTCGGCGGAAAACTAATTCAAATGAAGGGTTGTGAAGAAAATCAATCAGTCTGCCACAGAAAACTTACGACTTGTCAGCTATTTCGAAAGATGGCCTCACGCCTTAGCTATTGCGCAGCCGCAATAAGCAATCCGCCCTTCTTGATTAAGGGGTGCCATTATTTTTTTACTACCAAATTCCCTGTGTTTTCCAGAAGTAATTAAATATTTTTTTCAGGAAGCTTGTATTGAAATAATAAAAATGTAATAAAATTTTAATTTTCATCGAAATGACTTGTGTGAAGTTATGTAGCTTATGTTTAAAACATGATGATTTAAGAAAGTTGGTTGAATACATCTTCTGTAGTTTTCACAACCCTTGTTTAGGGGGTAATAAGACAGATTTGAATCAGCGTGCTTAAGACCTTCAGATCACTTTTTAGTACAGTATGTACAAAACCTACTTTTTTTTTTACCTTTCATTTAAATGTACCATCGGAATGAAGTTTGTGAGGAGCATATTAGCTGTCACTAGGAAAAACAGGATTAGGAATTATATTATCTAGGTCAAGAGTGGGGGCACAGGGAGTACATGAGATAGTAGAGGAAGCAAGACTGAGATGGTATGGTCATGTAATGAGGATGGAAAAAAGAGAGGATTCTAAGAACGAGGAGTTGGGAGGAGCAGATAGCAGAAAGTGTGCAAGTGGGAGGAGAAGAATAAAAGCAATTAAAGGAGGAAAAATGATGGAAGAATAAATCATAGAGGAATATGGAGGCATTTTACCAAACAGGCTCGACCATAGGCTGGAAAAAGTTGATAATATATGAGTTACATGTCCCAAATAATAACAAATAATAATTACAGTATTTTTTTACTGGATTTTTTCTAATTCCCCGTGTTCTCTCGATGTTTTCCAGACACACAGATTTCCCCTGTGTTTTTTTCCCCTCAGTTTTCCAGGTGTGTGTAAAACCACCTACGGATCGGAAGCTGCGACAAGAACATGTTCTGGCGACATCGACAGACCGACGTTACAAGAATCGTGGTACATTTATCAAACGAGGCAGAGTCAACATCCGCTCAACCAACCACGTGGTTTGTTCGCGCCATTCTTACATTTCTGTACAGCTCATCACATTCCCCGACACTTTCGTGATCTGACGAGGGATCTTATTCACACTGACAACTATGGCAGAATTCTGGCAGGAAGATACATTTATAAAATACAAATTTCTTTTTTTTGCTGTCAGCAGAAATCACATTTTACTATTTTAATTAGTGTTATTTTATAGGTATTGATAATATATTTATTATTATTAGCACCGAGTCTTACTACCCGTTCGGTTATACGTACTTACGCTAATATGTAATGGTAGGGTGATTGTGAGATGAAATGGAGGACCTACAGTTTAACGTGGGATCCGAACCATGGTGGAGGCCTGGCATTCCACACATTCACAAGTTGTGATTAATACATGTCTTGTCAGGGTAAGGAAGGGTTTGGTAATCAGATAAATCTGTTCCGGGACCGAGGATTGAACCCCGGACCCTAGCACAAAAGTCCGACACCTTACCACTAAATCACCAGTTCACCAATAATAGATATAAAAAGTGACAGATGCATATCATATTACTTGACGTGAAAGGAGGATGGGAAACCATTTAGGAAAAGACCACCCTCAGTAGACTCTACCAAGATTCAAACCCCGATCTCCTTGTCATCAGCAGGCCATTCTGACACACGAGAGTGACGCCTTAGACCGTTCGGCCATTGAAGTGGGTACACACCTTGTCTATACAGATATAGCAACGCTGTATCTATAATTTTATTTATAGGGTGGATGAAGCAGGGTCAATGGGGGCGGAGGTGGAGAACTCCGTATTATCCGAGGCTGCCTTGGTCCTTTTAACCTCGGATATCGAGAATATACTCTGATTCTAAAGGGATTTAATGTCTAAAAAAAATTGTTTTTTCCTGTTGGAGAGAATTTAGCACCCTTTAACGCAAATAGAGACCCCTCTCAACCTCGAAAGAAGTGTGGCTGATCTCTTGATTAGAAAGTGCGCGTTAGACAACTGGGAAGATAGTAGCGATCACAGTGGCAGTTAGTTGATAGTAAGGTTCAATTTCTTGTGACTATCAAATCATGTTTGACCTCTTTCGCATCTAAAAGTGCTTCATGATTATTATGGTGGCTTTTTTTTCCGTATAACATGAACAGGTAGTAAGATGCGGTAATAAATAAACAAATAATAATATATATTTTTTTCCTGTTTTAGTGTCGACAGTGCGTGGCTCGTGCTTGCGAAGAGAAAGTAGTTTGACCCCAGAGTTTCACGCACCTCCAAATTTGGGCGTTGGTTGTTTTAGTTTATTAACCAGTTTAGCATCAACTTTCACTTTCTAAAACACATTCTTGTGTCGGCCCCACGAGCTTGTCTGACGGCCGCTTAACCGAGTTATTAGATACAAGATTAAACAACGACCTTGAAAAACATCCGAGTGACCTTTGTTTATTGCATTCTTCACTGTATCCGCGAGAGTGGCATCAGATTATTGGTTTAATTTTGATATAATTGTTTTTAATATAGTTATTGTTATTAGCACCGCGTCTTACTACCCATTCGGGTTATACGCACTTACGCTAATGTGTAATTGTAGAGTGATTGTGAGATGAAATGAAGTTGTAATTAATACATGTCTTGTCAGAGGTGAAGGAAGGGTTTGGCAATCAGATAAATCTGTGACAGGACCGAGGATTGAACCCTGCACCCCAGCACAGAAGTCTGACACCTTACCCCTAGACCACAGGTCACCTTTAATATAGTTAAACTGTTTCTTTAAACTTCCTTCCATTGAGTTTTTTTTTAAAGTCGACTACAGAAAACCTCACCACGATGTGACGCTTGTTTCAAGATGTAGTACCTACCAAGTTAGCGATGTTATCAATGGGGTGAGACGGGCTCTTAACCTGAAATAACGAGACGTGATATTTGTCTAACCGTAGCGCTATATGACCATGTGGGAAGCGGAAAAACCTTGTGCATGAATACTCTACTATTTCAAACAAGGGTCAAACCATGGACCTGTAGACGCCTTACCGTCCCCACCCAACAACGAACACAGGCCGGATTTTTTTTAGCACCGCGTCTAACTACCCGCTCGGCTATTCGCTTATACATAAATTAAGATAGTAGTTTTAGAGATAATGGAGGCTATATTTAGAGAAAGTGTTCCCACATTTGCGTGGAGGGAGACTGGAAAATCATTTAGGGAAAACTACCCTCAGTGCACCCGACCGAGATTCGAACCTGGATCTTCCCGTCTTTGACACTCTAGTCTACTTCAAGAGTAGCGCGTTAGACCACGCGACCACTGAAGGGGGTAGCATGGGCTGTAGTTTGTCGTGTAATAAGAAAATTAGTTGATATATTCATAATTTTTACTATTTAATTACAAGTCGTGTCCTTAGAATTTAATATATAAACGTACTTTTTAAAGTCACAGTGGACAGCACAGATACAACTATTAATATATTCAGTTTTCCTAAACGGTTTCTCACTTTACTTCCACGCAAATGCGGGTACATTTCTTAAACACATTCTATATTCTCATCTTATCGGTATAGTTTAAAGCCTATAAACCGAATGGGTGATAAGACGTGGAGAAAATAAATACTCTAGTGTACCCACAATTTATTGACATATGTCTTTTTTTTAATGTTTATTTTATTAGCACCACGTCTTACTAACCGTTCAGATTATACGTAATATATACTAATTACGATAATGTGTTAGTGATGAGGATGGTTGGATATCAAGAAAGTGTATTTGAATTTGTGCAAAGGGAGAGTGGAAAAACATCTAATATTATTTTATATTTTAGCACCGCGTCTTACTACCCATTCGGGTTATACGCTTTAAGTACTAATTACTCTAATGGATTAGGAATTGGGAAGGTTGAATTAGAGGAAGTGAACCCGCATTTGCATGGAGGGAGAGTGGAAAACCATTTAGGAAAAACCACCCTCAGTTCACCCGACCAAGATTCGAACCTCGATCTCCCCGTCCTCAGCAGTTGAGCTCAACACGACAAGCGCGTTAGCCAACTACGCCACCGAGGCGGGTAGCATTTAATGAAAAGCAAACTTGAGTACACCGAAACAGGATTCGAATCCAGGTCTCATTGTTTTCAGCAGTGTCCAGTCTATTTATTGCGAGAGTGACGCGTTAGACCATGCGGCCACCGAAGCGGGTGCCACTTATTTTACAGTTACAAAAATGTTTCTAGACCTTCTTTCATATATTCTTGAGCCAACACGTGTGTACTGTAGTCTTCAAATGTTGACAGTTGTGAGATGATTAGGATTCGGCGACCTTTCATCAGTAGCGAAGGCTCTAAATCAGCGGTTCGCAAACTTTTTTAATGACGTACCACCCCGACAATTTCCGTAATTTGTAGTACCCCAAATATAGTGATAAATATGTACTATTTAGATACATTTTTAATAGTACCCATCCCATGGATCTAACACAGACTGCGCGGCTGTTTGAGTTAGAATCATGGTTGCCACTCCTCCAATCACTGTTTAAATCTGTTTTACTTTTGGTTGGACTTTGTACTAATATTTATAAGATATATAAGATTTTATCAGGCCCTATCTTTTTTTACGACTCTAATTTGCTTGTTTTGTTTGGCTTCTTGCGGTGTACCACCGGGAATAATTTTACGTACCATTGTTGGTACGCGTACCACAGTTTGGGAGCCACCACTTTAATTAAACTGAGGCGACCACTTGTCCTAAATTTCCGGATAAAGTCCCCGAAATAACACTTATGTCCTGGACACACTAATGTAATTTTAAACTAATATGTATCAAATGAAAATGTTTTAATCAAATAACTTGCTAAAAAGTTTGAAATGTAAAATCTGTCAACACTGCACATAATAATATCTAGCGACGGGTATTTATCACTTGTTCTGAATATTGCCTAAACTTTTGCCTCGAACCTTATGTAGGTTAGTTCACTACTTTCATGAACTATATCGTATATTTTTATTAAAGTAAAAAAAAAATCCTGCTAGACCGAATTTCCGGATAGTTCGAACACAATTTTCGGAGAACGCGAGAAAAACAAACAAAAACAAAAACAAAGTCAAATTAAATTCATTTTATTGATAAAAAACTCAAATTTGAAAACAAATCTTAATAAACTCGTGATAAACTAAAATACGCTACGTGTTATAGTAAACTCAATTTTTTTCTTCTTCTGTAAATCATATAAAACTCAGTCAACTGTATTTAAGATTTGTGAAAGCACACCATCTCCTGACTGACTCTTCTATATTCTCCCACTTGATCCGAAGAAACTCCTTTCTCAGTAAGTTCGGATTAGTGAGGTTCTATTAAAGACAATACATCACTAACATCTCATAGACCTAATTTATTAGCACTGTACAATAACACAAATATATATAAAAAAACATTACTATAAAGTGTATTATGTACCATTTAAATGACAACTACCTTCTCAGGCTGCGCTTAGGACGTTTGGCACAATCTGGGACCCTCCTAGGCTGAAATACACGGGGCATTTGGACGACAGCAGGGATAGTTGTTCTATAGGTGTGTAAGATACCTGCTATTGAGAAGGGAAGTCACCTGTACAGAGTGTACTTTGAACCCAATGTCACCCATACAGCAGAAACATGGACAGTGACTGTAAGAGAGACTAAGAAAGTGGAGGTCATAGGAATGAAGTTTGTGAGAAGCATGTTATCTGTTACAAGGAGAAACAAGATTAGGAATGAAGTTAGCCAGGAAAGAGTGGAGGTACAGGGAGTACATGAGATAGTGGAGGAAGCAAGACTGAGATGGTATGGACATGTAATGAGGATGGAAAAAGGGAAGATGCCAAAGAAAATGTTGGAAATGAAGTATGTAGGAAAAAGACCGCAAGGGAGGCCAAGAAAGAGATGGGAGAAGCAGATAACAGAAAGTGCTCAAGTGAAAGGAGAATAATGGAATAAATTAAAGGAGGAAGAATGATGTAAGGAGAGAGGAAGATGGAGGAGGCATTTTATTAAACTGACCCGGGAACGGATTAAAAACAGTCGATGATGATGATGATAATTAATTGTGAAAAAACCTGTTGGTTTGTTTGTTTACTTCTGACTCACGTTTCTATAATCAATGTCTGTTCAATCACCTGATAGTTACTTTAGGTTAGGTTAGGTTAGGTTATGATGGATTAAAATAAAAATTCCGTGGCGTCAGCTCGCAATCGAGCTATACTGACCAAGCTGTCACCGTCTGTTGGTAATGATAGTGCCAACCTTTGCAGAAAGAGTGTGTCATGTGGGCAGCTCAACGAGTCCTCAGACGTTACGTTAATCTCAGTTTTCTAAAACTGAGCCGGAACTTTTTCGTACAAGTATCTCTTCATTTGTCCTCACGAGGCTGGTATTCAACCCCGTTCCAGACCTACTGCTTCACAGAAAAACCTGGAAGCTCCGGAGATCAAACCCGGGACTTCTGGATCTGTATCCAGGAACTCCGACCACTGGACCAGAGAGGTGGTCTATGATAGGTTAGGTCTGCAAATATGAAAGGAAATCGCCTGATGGACAGGTTGGGTTAGGTCCGAATAGATTAAAGGGAAAGTTCTTTTTTCTATTTAGTCCATTCGTCCTATCTCGGCTGGTCCAAACAACCTTCCATTTACTTACTAAGACTGCGCCAAAAGCTCAGTCCAAATTGATCCAAACGGGCCGCTTTTCGGGAGGAAAGCACCACAGTTACTACGGCCGCCAAACTTAAGCCCGTGATTACTAAATGTCGCCATTTTCTTTCTATAATACCCCTGGGGATGTTCTTTAGTACAAAATGTTATATATATAATAACAAATCTTTGATATCTCACCAAAGCTACATAGTATCAAACAAATCTAAAATAAATATGACAATGTAATACCAACTTAAAACAACAAAACGTGTAGCCAAGTTGTCATCCCTGCGTTTTCTATAAAAAATAAAATCGACATTTCAATGAGTCTATAGTGAAAATATCAGCAGGAAAAAATATAATTTACTAAAAAATTTGTTTATATATTCATGCGCCAATTCTTGTAATTTGCAGTTGTAACCAACAGTTTCCAAAGGGGACCACCGCATGTTTTGAGTGGGGTTGAAATGTTTTTTTTATAAATCACCGCGTCTTTATTCCTGTTCAGGTTACACGCATATGCATAGTTAGTCTAATGGGGTGAGAATGAGGAAAGAAGTATTTTAGAGGTAATCTACGCGCACTAGAGTGGAAGGAGAGTGGGAAAACCTTTAGAAGAAAAAAATCGCCCTCATTAGACCCGACCGGGATCTCCGTCTTCAGCAGACCAGTCTAATACGAGAGGCCTAATTAGACCATTTGGCCACCGAAAAGGGTCAGGATGCTATTTAATTTTAAAATAATTTTAATGACAATAGTAAGGTGCAAATTTCAATTAGATATGTAAGCGGTTAAAATTTTAAAATCAACTTCTGTGGCCGCATGGTTTAAAGCGTCGCTCTTGCAATATACTAGACCGCTAATGACTCGATGATGATCGAATCTCGGTCGTGTGTACTGATTTTTTTTCTTCCAAAACTGTTTTTCCCTCCATGAAAATGATGGTACACTTCTTATAAATATAACCTTCCTAATCTTTAAAATCATTCCCGTAATTAGTACATAAGCGTATAACCCTAACGGGTAGTAAGACGCAGTGCTAATTTTTTTTTTTTAAGAAAGTGTTAAAGTGTTTGGTACCTCATCTCTGACAGTTGTTTGCTGCTGTAGTCTAGTGTTATTATTATTATTATTACTATCACCACGTCTTACTACCCGTTCGGGTTGTATGCACTTACACTAATGTGTAATGGTAGGGTGATTGTGAGATGAAATGAAGGACCTACAGTTTAACGTGGAATCCGAACCACGGTGGAGGCCTGGCATTCCCCACATTCACAAGATGTCTTGTCAGATGTGAAGGAAGGGTTTGGTAATCAGATAAATCTGTGCCGGGACCGAGGATTGAACCCCGGACTCCCAGCACAGAAGTCCGACACCTTACCCCTAGACCACCAGGTCACCTTTGTAGACTAATGTTTGGGCGAGTGACATGACTTATAAAAAATACCCACAAGGCTCGTTGATTTTCTTTTTGAGACATAGTAGTGGCATTCGTATTGTCATTGAAACAAGCATGCTTCACGCTGAATATGTCAGGATTCGAATTCCAACCGGGTGTACTTGCGGGGGGGGAGAGATGATATTTCCTAAGTGGTTTTCCTCTCCTTCCTCTATTTAAATAAGGATAGTCTCCTCTAAATTCTACCTAACCCACCAGTGTAATTGAATACGGATAGCCCGGACTGTCATGGACACCCTGGGCGATAAGGGAGGGCCAACTAACGAGATAGAGTGACGCGCAATACAAGGAACCTACCCAGTGGGCGCCGCTAGCTTCACCTACTCACCGCCAAGTGGTGTACCCCGTGATCTGAGTAACCTGGTGTAGGTTGGGCTGAACCCCAGCGGAAACCAGGTCCGGTGCAGACAGACGAGAGACTGATCAGGGCCAAAACCAACAAGCTTAGAACAGGGCCTGGAAGTGTGAGGGTTGGTGATGACGAGCTATATTCCGTTCACGAAAGGTTTTTACCTGGATGACAGTTCGAAAATCATATGTTTAGGTTTTGGGTTGCCAACACTTGTAAAAGATCACAGTTTTGTTATAAATGTAAAGATCTTTAATTACCTGTTATATATTACATTTAAAATAACGTAAACTTAAGTTTTCTCAAACTATCTCATTTTTTAAATAATTTATTTTTATCCAACTCGAAACGATATTTTTAACATAATTAAAAGTACTTATTTTTCGTTTTGGAACGTTACTGATTTTGTGTAATATAGTGCACACATCAATATATTTTAATACAGGCACCGTATTTACTTGTAAAAGAGAAAATGGTTGTCATTTTTTTACATACAATAAATGATTTTATGATTATTTTATCGTATTTTGAAATATTTAACTGAATAAAATATTTTCATCAACTGCGTGTCTGCATCATTGTAAAAAAATTGTTTACCGTCATGTTCAACCATATGGTTTAGATTCGTCATCCGCCATTTTGAAGCTATGTTCGTTAGAAGTTTTTGTGAAAGTGGTGCGAATATTATTTTAAAGTGAAATAAAACTATAAATAAACTTTGTGTCCGACCTCAAATAATATACAAATAATATTGGCCTAAATTACTGTGGTTAACTATCACATTAATATATTACCATCTGTTTTCATTACAGTGATCCAAAGTGATAGATGTCAGCTGTTGGCGTAGTGATATATTAGGGATTACTTCTAGTAATATTTAGAGCTGTCATCCAGGTAAACTTAGCTCGTGAATGACTTATAAGTCACCATCAGCACCTGCAGCCACAGTTAGGGAATGTTACCACCAAGAAAAGGTCTACCTAAGGACCTATAAGCAGCACCTCTGTTACTCAGGTGTAGGCCACGACAGGCTCAGTGAGCCGGTGGCCGCCGAAACAAACAAAAATATTCGAGAAAACAAAGCAAAATTTGCTATCAATAGCTTTGAATTATCAATATCCTATTTAACAGAGATAAAATGTACAGTGTTGTGCAAATTAATGGAAACATTACACTGGGCAGGGGAATTTAGGTTGGCTTCAGTTAGGTTGGTCACATTTCTAACGGCAGTTTTTGTCAGTTATTATCCAAAAGGCTGTGCTAACAGAGCTTTATTGTTTTACTAAGGTTGTGTGTCTGTTGTATTGTGAAGTTAATCCATTATATTTAAAAAAATTCAAAGTGTTTCCATTAATTTGCACAAACTGTAGATTTCCTGCCAATCCCTTTTTCATTTTGTTCTGTTCAATAAGCTTAAGGAAATTATGTTTTCTTTTCAATAGGTTCAGCTACAACTACAGTTTATTTTTTGTTAATTTTTGATAAACTTTTTTGTTGTTGTTGATAAAATTGGTTCTTGAAACTCGTATAATAATAATTAGTTCAGAAATTCTAAAATACCCTCACATTCGGTTAAAGTCCTAATATGTTTTCTCGAGAATGGAGGGAGGGACGCGCGTAACACACCCCTGGGAGATGGGGCTCCAATCCACCCCTCATTTGAAACACCCACCCACCCCTTGCGACGTGTAGTAAGATTCAGTGAAAATAATGTAATTTAAAAACTAGTCTATAAATGCTTGTAGGTTATTGAGAGGTGGCGATAGTTTCAAATTACAAAAATTGGGGTTACACCCTGAAAAATATTGGAAACCACCGGATTAAATTAATAATATATACCAGTGGTAAAATAATTCAAGGTGCGACACATAGAATTATCTCCCTCTTTTATCTAAGAATGAAGACATTTACTAAAAACTTATAAGATTTGCGAAACAAAATAATATACATTGCTTCAGAAACACTCTACCAAAGATCATCAATAAAATAATATAAACTGTAACAGAAACATTAAGAAAAGAGGAACATCTCTGACCACCAAAGAGTATAACAATCTATTTCTATTTTCAAAGCGCTGCATTAAAAATATTTAATATATTAGCTTATAGCTCAGAAACTATTGGTTTTATAAAATAGTATTCCAAATGAAAGATATTTATTTTTTATAGTACTACAACTTTACAATAATTTAGTATCTCAAATAGTTGCGGAGATAAGATCAAAATTGTAAATTTATGCTAACGTAAATTACTTTCAAAGTCATTTTCATGGGAAAATGAAAATTGACTTTTGTTAATTATGTTAAAAGTCTCTAGATACAAAATTTAATCAACATTTTTAGAGCAGATTTTGAGAAAATCTCCCTTTTCTCTATTTACCCTTCATTAAGCTTCTCTTAATTTTTAGGTTGGATAGTTTTCTCCAAAAATCTCCCTGGAAAACATAATGAAAACTCCTGATATCCAGTTTTATCCTGATCGTTAAAATTGTTTTGACTCTAGGCCGAGATACTCACACAGACAACATCGAGAGAAAAAAAATCAACATTTTTAATATTATTTTTGACGGTCACAATACTTCTTTCTCCGAGCGGTCGAGAGAATTCAAAAGACAAATGAAACATATGTTGATTTGTTTTTCCTCGACGCAATGTTTTTCGTAAACATATTTGAGCAAAGCCATTGCACTGCACACATAATTATTTGTGTTGTAAATTTTATGATTTTTTCTCTTCGCATCACATTAATTTCACCTTACCTCAGACGAAAATATAATGTTTCAACATTGTTTAATAAATTAATAATAAAAACCACCATATATAATATATATAAGTATACACATTTAATGCTAACTTTAGTGGGTATTATATAAGCACACGCCGAAGTCTTGGTTTTATACAACCTTGTATTGAAATTCAACTTTAGTTAGAGGAACACTCACAAATACACCAGGGAGGCACCGGCAAACAATTGCGCAGCGACCGATATTTTGGATTGTTCCTGAGAGTCTATATTACAACTTGGGGTTTACTAAAGGTGTGATTTATGAATGAGGCGAGGATTAAGGGGGGTGTCTGGACGCGAGTGAGATTAAGAGGGCATCTGGGTGCGGGGGGTTAGAGGGGAAGAGTATAGAGACCATTTTCCCTCTACATATTATTATATTATTATTAGCAGCGCGTCTTACTAAAGTTTGTTCAGCGTAGGAATTGTTTCTGAAAGGCCTTTTTCCCTACCAGAAATTATTATATAGTAGGATATTGGTAGGAAAAAAGAGCTTTCAGAGAGTAATTGCTACCGTGAATTACCATTCGGGTTGTACGCACTTACGCTAATGTGTAATGGTAGGTGATAGTGAGATGAAATGAAGGACCTACAGTTTAACGTGGAATCCGAACCACGGTGGAGGCCTGTCATTTTCCCTCTACTCATCTCTAAACGAAGGGGAAGGTGTCAGGTAAGCATATATATTACTACGCATAATATTACATTCAATGGCTCTGTTACACTTCGAGTCTTCTATGAACAAATATTTAATATTATTTAACTCCATCATAATATATTCTGCTGACCATTGTTAGCCTTTCTCATTTCACTGGCGTCCTTCAATGAGAAGGGTGAAGTGAGAACTATGGTTCGATTAGCGCCATTTTGAGTTTGGATTTAAGTCCCCCCTCCCCCATCTTTTCTTACTCCACCGTCGTTGCTTCCAGCACCTGGGGGGCTTGCCCCCCAAACCCTCTTGTCATCGATATTTCATCCACCAATTTATTTAAGGGCGCCGCCTACTTGAAGAGATACATCTTCACACGGCTTAATTTCTCTTAACAATGGCAGTTCTGAATCTTCAAAACCACCAAAACAACCCTAGATTTTCTTGGAACGTTCTGTGGTGATTTTGTTGATTAAATGACTTATTTGTTTGAGGAAGGTTAGATATATGTTTCTATCTCCTGTAGGCGGCCCTCTTAAGACTACATAACTGAAAGAACGCGCACACGAAAAGGCCACACACGACTGGACAGGGTGAATGTTGAGGGATATTAAGGGCCGCGACCAGACGATAGTTCCTTCACCGCACGGAATACAGCTTCCACCTGAGGAGGAAGTAGGCGGCGGCCCTCCCTAGGACGACCATGGTGGACAGCGCCCCGAGGTCTATCCAGAACATGTCCCCGTTCATGGCGATTTCGTGCAGGAACTTGCTCGGATGCTTGTAGTGACAGTAGAGGATGTGCTCCGGACAGTCCAGCACGGGCCGGTCATCGCCGTAGATGGCGGCTATTATACCCTCCAGGGAGAACCGCAGGTAGCTGATGTACGTCCCCCAGTGGAGGTAAACAGGCATGTCACGGAGGTTGATGCCGAACCCGGCGAACATCATTATGGGTACAGTCAGAGTGGGGCCCAGGAATGTCCCGTTCTGGAACACACACATCCACATATGAAGGTTAGTCGATATTTGTGCACCACGTCTTACTAAACGTCTGGGATATCCACGTATTTACACTAACGGCGCAAGTATGAGAAAGGTAGACTTTATAGTCAATCCACCCGAATTTGCGTGGATAAAGAGTGGGAAACCATTTTACCCTCAGAACATCCGATCAGGATTCGATCATCGATCTCACCATCACCAGATGCCAGAAATTGAAGGCCATTGGAATTAAGTTCTTGAGGAACATACTAGCTGTCACAAGACGAAAGAGGATTGGGAATGAAGTTGTCTGGGCGAGAGTTGGGCTATAGGTAGTACAAGAGATAGAAGAGGAAGCAAGGGTGAGATGGTATGGTCATGTGATGAGGATGGAGAAGCAGAGGACACCAAAGAGAATGATGTAGATGAAGTATATAGGAAAGAAAGCAAGGGAGACCAAGGAAGAGATGGGAGGAACAGATGATAGTAAGTGTATGAGTGACAGGAGAAGAATGGAAGCCAATAATGGAGGCAGGAAGTAGGAAGATAGAGGCAGTTTACTATACTGACCCGGCCACAGTCTTGAAACAGTTGATGCTTATGTTGTCAGAATATGAATATTTTCTCACGTGTTTGTTACATGCAACTCACCACGACATCAAATATAGAACCAATCATGAGTCCAATGGTTTGTGAGACGAACATTGTAAGTTGTCCAATCACAAGGAACATGACGATTCTTCTCGGCTCCATAGGCTGGCCTGTCATTATGTACACTATCAATGAGAACACGACACAGCTTATCACCTGGGGACAAGAAACATACAACTCTGGCTTTCATAATGCAGTGACTAAACACGTGGAGAAAGAGGAAAGTAGGTTAGGGGACAGTTCTTAAGGAAGACTTAATTTAAAGGTTCTTACTAAAGACTTATTTGAAATGAGGTTATATTATTAGCACCGCGTCTTACTACCCGTTCGGGTTATACGCACTTACGCTAATGTGTAATGGTAGGGTGATTGTGAGATGAAATGAAGGACCTACAGTTTAATGTGGAATCCGAACCACGGTGGAGGCCTGGAAAATAAAGTTTTGGGATGAGGGAAGGGCAGTTCTTAGGGTAGACTGAATTTAAATCAGGATACAAAATTAAGTTTTAGGATGGTGGAAAGGCACTTATTATGGAAAACTGTTTTGATAGTAGGGCGTAAAATAAAGATTTTGACTGATAAGGGAATGGTTCTAATAAAAGAATTTGTTTTAAGGAATTTAATACATTTATAATATATAATGAGATAATTCATCAATGAATACTTACAGATACAGGAATATCCACAATCGTTATGGAGAGGTAGAAAGACTTCAAAGAATACCATCGATTGAAGTGTTCCTTCATCAGAATTGTCATTTCCATCGGAACTGTAAACAGTAAACGAAACAAATTTCGTACATAATAAGTTTGATGCCGATTCTTAGAAAGTATACTTTTGTAAAAGTATGGAAGCTGCTAGAGTAATTAAACCTACGGTAGTGTACAATTTGAGATAATTTTTATAATTTAATAGCTGAGATATTTAAATAACTGATGCCGCACACATGTATAATAAAATTAATTTTCTTCGGTGTAATTGAAAAAGAGTGGTCTTACAAGAAGCTCCAACAAAACGTGGTAGTTATATTCAGGAAAAACTTAGTGCTATCGAAAAATCGCGTTATATATAGTTAGGGCGTAGCATATACAATGCTGCGCATTATGTAATCAAAGTCCAAATTTCCGTACTTTTTCAAAATTCACAAATTTTAGGGGCACTTTTAATGTGTAGACGTGTTCCTTTTGAATATAAAGACGTAAGCCTTAAGTTAAAGGTGGGTCGAATCTTATATTTCTCGAATACGAATACTAAATTTTCTTTCTAGCCTCGATTCCAAATTTGGATCATTGAATCTTTTTTTTAAAAAAAGTGTATTTAGTTAAAATAAAAATATTTAAAATTGAATTTAAAAAAAAGTTGTTTAAGGCGTGATGACACTGACAAATGATATTTTGGTTTTTCATCTCTATTACGTCACAAACAACAAAGAAAACATTTTTTTTTAAATAAATTATATTGATACAATTTTTTTTTAATTTTGTTATTTGAACAACTACACAAGTCAATATAGTTTCTTTTACAGGTTGATTAAAAATTGTTAATTTATGTCAAACTACTATTCATATTGTTGTATTCGAGACAATTTTTCTCGAATACCATAAGATTGAACGGAATCGATTAATCGATGATTCGATCATCTCGTCTCTTCCTTAAATACATTTTCTACATTAGCTAAGTCTCCAATGCTCTATTGCTATATGAACAGCAAACACCTTCTCTAAATTTACATCCTCTATGAATAATTTCTCTCAAAACTGATTAAGAATTTTTTTTTACAGACCTGTGACTTACTTTCATATTGTTGACATATTTCATAGTTCATTTTTGTTATATATTTCTACATCCTGTTGTTTGTATGACATAATGTTAAAAAATTAAATTACAAGCAATTATAAACTGAAATTACACCTTGATTACACGAAGCAGAATAAACTGCAAAGAGGAAAACAATAAATTGTGTGGCATAGAGCTGGAAACAGACAGGCGCATTTACAGCAGCGCTTGTGGCGGGGAAACAAGGTAAGTTACTATGCGCGGGGAATCACGTGGTAGCCGTCTTGGGACCGTGTTACAGAAAAACTATCTCTGTTCCACTGATCGCGTAACATTCAAATCGAGTAAAAACACGCATCATAGGCGAACTTCCTGTATTTTGTCTGAAAAAAGGTTTAAAAAAACCCACACACACATATATCAGTACCCGAGGCCACAATTAGAGTAATTTCAGGATCAGGCGTTCCTATTCTAGCAATACACCGCGTAATGAGCAAGAAATCCCGTGAGGTAAATCAAACCTTTAAGTACTTAAAGTGTTTAAGCGAATTTGGAATGGTTTTTAGTATTTTATTTTGTTGTTGTTGGAGAACCATTAATTGCTCGCTTCATTAACATACTACCCGCTTCGGTGGCCGCATGGTCTAACGCGCTACTCTCACAGTAGACTAGACTACTGGTGACGGAGAGATTGAGGTTCGAGTCTCAGTCGGATATACTGAGGAAGGTTTTTCCAAAATGGTTTTCCACTCTCCCTCCATGTGAATGCGGTTACATTTGCCATAAAATATAACATTCCTTATCCCTTAAACCATTTGCGTAGTTAGTACATAAGCGGATAGCCTGAACGGGTAGTAAGACGCGGTTCTAAGAAAAGTTTAACGTACATTATTTCCAGACTATACATTTTTAAGAACGTTCTCTAACTGATTGAGCGGAACAAGGCCCTGTATGGCTTTTTTTTTGTCCGTTTATTCCTCTTTGACTGTCAATGCGTCTAACAATTTTAACGAAACTTAGCAGGGACGTTCTTTGAACCTAGGTCGAGCGATGTATGAACATGGTTTTAAGATCTGGCAATCCATTTCAAGATGGTGGGCTCTTAAAAGGTTTACCGTTTAATAGCTCATCTCAGGTGATTTTAATTTCCAGAACCTTGGGCGCATTTAATAAATGTTTACATTTATTGCGAGACTGACATATTAAACCACGTGATCCATGGTTATTTCCAATGAATAGTATTCCTTTGTTTTCTGTCTAGCTTATTACTAAATAAAATATCAAATTGAAATCCTAAGAAAAATGTTTAGGATGTAATAAGTATACAATAGTAACCAAAAACATAGGGCCAACAGTGAGATTAGAAAGATTTTGAACTTTGATCCCATAAACACCCTTGATGATTGAAATATTAAAGTAATATTTAAACAATTCATTAATACATCAATCCTGAATGTACAAAATCACTTTTGGACCTTCAAAATGGTTTTCTTCTTTTTTAAGACATTATACACAAAACCAATAATATCTACTTTCACAGCGAAATTTTAATATGTTTTTTGTTAAGTTCATAAATTCGTTAAATGGCTCATAAAAGATGTGTAAATTTTTAGGAGTTTGATTTATGCATTAAATTTTATCCTTATGTATTCAAAAAAGTTACAAAAATCTACATTACTGTATATAAAGTAGTTTTTTTTAATCGCTTCGTTTAGACTAAAAAATATGGTAATTTTTGTTTTGTCCAGAAATATTAAATAATTAATAAATAATAAGCCGATTAATATAAAAATATAATTTTTACACCAAAATGCGTGGTTTTAACAGCATAATAAGCAATGGAAATATAAGAAGCTTGAACCAATATTATAGAGCTAAGGGTTTCCCGCCAGAAAGGTTAGGTGGCCCTATATTTTTGGTTACAAGTGTAAGAATATGTAAGGGGGCGAGGTCTAGTGTTAATATCTGGTGTGTGTTTACATGTGAGGATGGAAAGCATCATATTGGAGCTCATCTGATGGACGAGGATAGAGAAGAGCAGGTTATAGTTGTCGAGGGTTCTGGAGCCATCGTTCCCGGACTGGAAGAAGAGGGTTCCCAGCATCATCCCCATCATCACGTTCACACCCA
Source organism: Timema cristinae (assembly GCA_039000515.1). Taxonomy (NCBI): domain Eukaryota; kingdom Metazoa; phylum Arthropoda; class Insecta; order Phasmatodea; family Timematidae; genus Timema; species Timema cristinae. The sequence continues at coordinate 19,882,870 of JBCFYV010011172.1, read as the reverse complement.
GCCTCATGTGTGTCAGCGTCTGAAACATACGAGCTCAGGGTTGCCACTATTCTTTCCCCCACGAATTTCCCTGGGTTTTACCGAAGGAATTTCCCCAGTTTTTCATAAAAAGTGACTTCTGTGGAGTCAATTATAGATGGGTCAAATTCATATTTTATCGAATTTCATTCTTAAGGCCGTATGCAAGAAAGAAAATAAGTAAAAGTGAAGGGTAACCGAGTAAGTGAAGATTTGCAATATATTCTGAGTTTTAAACTGCTTTAGGATTTAGCTCAGCGCAGCCGGAGTGGAGTCACATGCTCGACCAATCCGTGAAGGGTGGTTGTCATAGCAACCGATACACGTTGCCGGATTTCTGACAGTCACAGAGTATGCTTGCATAGTAGTGACGCGCAAACTCCCACTATGTGGCAACTGTGCTCCACAGCCTACCCACCACGCGAATCCTAAACCAGTTTATATCACCGTATAATAAGTTACGTTCGTGATGACCGTCCAATTGCAAATCAACGAAACTTTAAATTCTCAGTCACCCTTAACTTTGGTCTTCTACTAACAGTGGGCGGATATGTAGCCGTCTTCTGAGATTGGGTCACCGTGCAGGTGCGGTTACTTAGGCCCAAAAAGATTATATGCCAGTAGAAGTCTTATAACCAATTTAATCCTATTCATTAATCTTTCGAAAAACAACACTTGTACAAAGGATTAGAACCGTAACCTTTAGTTTAGTAGGTCAATGCTCTTACCACTGAGATATCCAGGTGTCGTAACGTCATTCTTCACTCAGATTTTGAGGCTTAGGACCAGTTTTATAGTCAGATTGAGTACGCCTCAAGTGCGGTGCTATACTAAATACAAAGACGACACCTACCTAAACTCGAATGGAATGGGCCGGTCTCGTATAAGAAACTGGCGCATTCCAATCTGGTCTAGGTAGGTGTCGTCATGTATTTAGTGTAGCGCCACACTTGAGGCGTACTCAGTCATATTATGAAACTGGTCCACAGTCTTTCTTCAAATCCTACACCGTGACTCAGTCGGTACCGCGACTGTCTACTGAGCTAAGGGTCCCGGGTTCTATTCCCGACACGGCCGAAAAAATGTATCATGGGTAAAATGTGGATTTACCCTTTCACAGTGAGGAATGAACGGCCGGGAACTGGATGTTGTGCCTGTCCTAGTCTTAAGTTAAATTATAAGGCATGTGAAGCTACGATAGGCCTAGCCAGCCTGTAGTAGAAAATATATGGCTTGAATAAAAAACTGGCCCACGCCATACGCTGGGAACAGTAATGGATGTAGAGTGAAGTCTTTGATCAACGTGCGTAAGATTGTCAGTTTCAAATTAACCTAAGCCTAGTTAACCAGACCATGACGACAATTATTAGGAGTAATTCGCCTTCAGGAAAAATATGTCTGATACCACCGGGAATATAATCATGGACCTCTATATTAGTAGCCAGGAACGCTGACCACTAAACATAGAGGCCGACCTTCACTTTAACTCTTTCTCGTTCATGCATACGTTATTGAAAACATAAGTGCTTAAATTAGAAATATTGGAATTATCCTCCTACCCGACTTCCAATTATAATATTGTTCATTAAAAAAATAAATAGCGAATGGTACATTTGACCGGGTGGGCCTTTGACGTCCAGGTTCGGTCGCCTTATGTGTAGACTATTAGCCGCTCTGGTATGTTGGACAGGGTACACATATCCGTAATGAGACGATGTAATGATTGTTATTATGGAGTTGTGGTGCCGGGGTGAGTCTTAACCTAACTTAAGCCTAATTTACCAAACTCTTGTGACTGTTGGGATAATTCCCCTTAAGGGAAAAATACCCAAGGTACTAGCCGGAAATCTAACCCGGGTCCCCTAGACTCGTAGCCAGGTGCACTGAACAGTGACCACTACATCACGAGGCCGGTTATATTAAGTGATAAACTGCCAATTATGGTGTCTTTATGTAGGTTCGTCCTATAATTACGTTTGTCCAAACCACTAATGAGTAATGAATATAATAGCTACAAAAAAAAAAATCAGACTAGAAATATGAAACAAGATTTCTCAATTACCATTTTTTTAAATATAGAACCTCCGTTTCACAACTATCCTTAGGATACCTGAGGCCCATCCTTATTTAGTATTTTAGCACCACGTCTTACTAACCGTTCGGGTTTTACGCTTGGTACTAATTATGCTAATGATTTTAGGGATTAGGAAGGTGATATTTAGAGGAATTGTACCCGCACTTGCGTGGAGAGAGAGTGGCATTTTTTTTTAACCACCCTCATCACACCCGACCTATATTCGAACCTCGATCTCCCCGTCATCGGCGGTCTATTCTATTGCGAGAGTAGCACGTTAGAACCACGAGGCCACCGAAACGGGTCCCATCCTTTTTAAAATGTCCTGATTTTTAGGTGAGTCACGAGAAGAAAAACTTCAGAAAGGTAGCGAATTATTTGTAAATATATAAAATCATGAGTGTTTGGGGCTTGTATATTCGTATATTGGTTTTATTTTGAACTATATTTACTGTGTAGTTTTGGCGCCTGTTGTGCGCATTTGTAACGGTTTATTCTTGCCTTTGGTATTTAGGGTCGTGTGCAAGCCAGTCTCGTCTTTTAGTTCTCCTCGTATCGTTCTCGTGGTCAGTCAGATCCGAGCCCATCGGGCGTCGGTTGCATTTGGTGCTATTATCGTTCATGAACAATACAATATAATTGCCATTTTGGCAATCCTCGTGTGACGTATAACATAAACATTTAATTTACATCCGTGGTTATGTGATGCAAATCGGCAAAAACTATACAGTCCAAGATCACCTCGGTGGCGTAGTTGGCTAACGTGCTAGTGGTTTTCCACTCTCCCTCCACGAAAATGCGGGTTCACTTCCTCTAATTCAACCTTCCCAATTCCTAAATCCATTAACGTAATTAGTACTTAAAGCGTATAACCCGAACGGGTAGTAAGACGCGGTGCTAAATATTATTATTATTATTTATTACTATATGTTTTCATTACAGTTATCCAAAGTGACAGATGCCAGCTATTGGCGTAGGGATACATTAGTGACTATTTCTAGTAACTTTTTGAGCTGACATACAGGTCGCGAATGTACTATAGGAAAAGACCGCAAAAGAGGCTAGGAAAGAGTGGAAGGAGCAGAAAACAGAAAGTGTGCAAATGAGAGAAGAAGAATGGAAAAATTATAGTAGGAAGGCTAGAGGAAGATGGAAGCGTTTTATTAAACTGGCCGGCTATAAACAGTCATTGATGATGATGATAATGATATCTCCCGGCTCCTCAAGAGGGTCAGTAAAGTGTACAAACAAAATGTTGTAAAGTACTATTTTATTTCACTGTATTACAAAATTAATGATTACCTCTACATTTTTATTGTACTATTTTCGTTCAAACCGTACCACCAGTCTGGGGGGTGGGGGGGCCAGGGGGGGAGTCGATTCACCTTCTTTACTTCACGAAACAACACTGACTCTTTACATACATCATGTCATCATGTTAGGTCCCCCCGTCAACCTCCCAAATTATTTTTTCCCGCGAGAGAAAGCCCTCCGCGAGCCGGCCAGGTGATCTCGTGGAAGTTTATAGGAAACACTGGGCGTCCAATGACGTAATATCAGCGCAAAAGTTTGGAAGGCGCATTGTGCTCTAGAATCTAGATGTTTGCAGACAGGTGATAGGTTCGGCCACTTACCGTGTCCCGTTTGGACTTGAGGAATCCTTTGTACAGGAGGACTTTCATCTGGTTCCACGTAGACGTCTCCTGCAAGGACCTCGTCGTTTTCCTCTGAGGAACATCCTCTTCCTCGTCTGCTTCGCGGGAGGACTCCTCGTTCCTCTTCATCGTGCCGTTATCCTCTTTCTGTGGAGATTTAACAACACAGTTAACTTACTTACCCCCCACTCGTGGGAACTTGATCAGAGGAGGCTCTTAACGTGGGGTGGTAGGGATGTTAGAGTTAAGGGGGCAGAGCTCTGGAGTCGGAAGCAATTTTGGGTGGAGTCAGAGTCGCGAAAAATGTACTGACTCCTGCTTCAAAATAAAAACATGTAATATTATAATATATAGTAACCATATCATTTTAATCTTTATATATATATATTCTTAGGACCAACGTTTGAAATTCGGATTGACGAATTTATTTAAATATAAATTCACAATGTCAAAGAAGCTTTAACTTATTAATAGTTAAGAAACCAAATAGCCAAAGCTATTGTTTATACTTTTAGTAAGGATTACTCCAGCTAGATATCATATTTTGAAAATTGACACCTGGACACGGGTATCGAATCCGGACCTTTGGCTTAGTACGCCAATGCTCTAACCACTGAGCTATCCAGATTCTCCCGTGCCAGGTCATTCTTCACTCATATTTTAAGGCATTCTACGATGATAAAATCACACATTTGTGGCCGACGATTTCCGCACGTCCATCATAGACTCTGCCTTAAAATATGAGTGAAGAATGACCCTGGGCACGGGATGATTCCTGTTCAGGTTATACTAATCTGTATTAATTGAGCTATTGGTTAAGGATGAGGAAGGTTGAAGTTAGAAAAAACAAACCTCAGTACAGCCGATCGGGATTCTAACCCTGATCTACTTGCCATCGGCATCCATTATATTGCGATAGTGACGTCTTAGGCTTAGACCATACGGCCACCAAAGCAAGTTTATTAGTTGACTAGGTGATAATGACAGTTTTTTTTATGTGGCATATTTATAATAATCTTGTCACTTTCACTACAGCAGAGTCTTTAATTACATCATTAAAGTGAATTCCCTTTAATTACATCATTAAAGTGAATCCCGCGTGATATTGTGTGTTCATGACTGTAAGTAGGATAATTTTAAGACTTTTATTAGCATCGGAGACCGCCATGGACGCCCATAAATGGGGCTCTTTTATTACTCTGCATTATTTACTCTTTTTTTGTTTGATATATAATATATAATATATATAAAAGGCTAATTAAATAGTATACAATGGGAAATTCCTTTTTTTCTATATACTTCTTTAACATTTTAAATTATTTACTTTATATTCTTTGGTAGAGTGTGATGTTTTTTTTCTATTCTGTTTCTTCGACGGTGTTTATTATTTTGTTTCACATATATAACGAGTATTAAGTAAACATCTCCATTTTTAGGTAAATGAGCGAGAAAATTTGTGCGGTGCATTGTACCATTTATTTTATGATATAATTTACTAAGATGAATATGCTCAATTCCTTACAACTATTTAAATATATTATATATATATATATATATATATATATAATACTTATATTTCGGAAACATTTGGTTCCATACAAATATATTTCAGTTAAAGATTTATTTTTATTTTTATAAGTCCTAAAGTTTTGCAATGGTAAATTATTTCGTAGCTCAAAGAGTTACGAGGATTTGTTAGAATTGGAAATTCCTGCTTAGATAAATTATTCACAAAGTAATTTTAACAGGTTCACCAGTAATTAACTACCCTAATTTTAAAGTTAGATATCTATTTTCAAAATTTATCTGAGGAACCTTATGAAAACCAAGCTATATCTCAGTCGCTGAAATTTTCACATTTTCAGGCCGAGATGAAAATATACGGAATTGTAAACATTCCTTTTTCGGGTCCAGGGGGGTCATGAAACGTCGACATATTATATAATTTTTTTAAATCTTTATTTTTATTTTACGAAACCCTCTCTTTGAGGATTGCAACTAGAATTTTTACATCCATTGCTGTTTCCAGCCTATGGCGTGGGTCAGTTTTTTATTCACGTCATTTATTTTCTGCTTCCGGCTTGATAGGCCTGTCGTAGCTTCATATGTTTTATACTCTAACTCAGTGGTTCTCTAACTTGTTAGTCACGCGGACCCTCTAACCAGAAACAACTGATCCGAGGACCCCTTGTGTAGCATAAATAATTTAAAAAATGTTAAACATAAATTTATAGTATATTATGGGGATAAATTAACCATAATATATTTTTAATTTAAATATAATTACAATAAATAAAATATGTAGGCTTATTATATTTGTTCATTTTTAGACATAATTTTGTTTTGGTAAATACTGTAAATTGAAAAAAGATTTACAATAAAAATGGAAATAAACTAAAACATATATTATGTTTGTACATTTATAATCATTGATAATTTATGTGAGGAATTGAATTGCTCGTGGAAATTTAAAATATCATTGAAATCTGTAGCAATTTTAGTGACCCCCTCCTTTAAGTCTGATTCAACATTAAGACGACTTATTTTCACATTTTTTCTTAACACAAAGAGCAGAAATGGTTTGCTCGCACAAATAAGTTGTTTAAACAGTCATAAAATGTTTTACTACTTTTTATGAAATCTCTATGATGACTGACGAGAAAAGTACATGAAAATGAATTTCCAAATTCTCTTTTTAAGGATGTAGACACAAAGGGCGTGGCCAACCCCCGACTTTTCAGCCTCAGTTTCTGCCCGGACTATTTTTTTTTTGAAGTTATATTTCTTTAGGCGCGTTATGAAAAAATGATGAGAGTGAAATTTTAAGATGCGCGCGCATCACTGTAACACAAAAGTAACAGGTTGAAGGTAAACGACTCACTAAGTCTCGAAAAAAAAAGCTACCAACAAAATAGAAATAGAACCTCTGTTAGTCGCGCATGTTGGTACGCTCATAGAGAAATGTATACTATGTTATTCCTTTCTCTATGGTACGCTCGTCGCCTCTGATCACTGTTTTCATATATATAATATTTATCCACATGTTTCTAGTTTCTGCATTCACAACACGTGTTTTAGTTTCATACAAGTGAGAATTATATATGTGCTAATAAATTATATTCAGTAGTGATTTAAATTGAATATTTTGATTAATATTATTTACTATTCGTAAATATTAGTGAAAAAAATTGTGCTTATAGACTTTTTCAAGTGCTCCAATATAATTGAGGTTAACTATTCGTATGTATTATTTATTGATATAAATTAAAATATTATTATTTAACATAATTAATACTAAATATTATCATTTTATTGTAATTAATTATTTGCATGCAATTAAAAACTATTTTTTAATGATGCCAAAGAAGTATAACTTCTCGCGCGCGTACATAAGTACACACACCCATTTTTTTTAATGGTAGGACAGCCCCCTTGTGTTTAGTATATACCAGCGATTTAACCTTTTATGCAAGCTTTTATAAACTCTAAAAATGTATAAAGATATGTCACAGATTCTCTGGACGAGCCTCGGGGACCCCCGGACCCCACTTTGAGAATCTTTACATCTAACTTAAGACTAGGACAGGCACAACATCCAGTCCTCAGCCGTTGCCCATCACTGCGAAAGGGTAAACCCACATTTCACCAATGATACATTTTTCAGCCATGCCGGGAATCGAACCCGGGACCCTTAGCTCAGTAGATAGACAGGCCGATTCGACCCACATTACGAGATGTCCGTAAGACCAGGTCGAAAGTCACCCTCCTTACCTGAGCAGCAGACGAGGTGTTGTTCAACTTCCTACTCGTCCTGACGATGGGTTTGTTGGAGCTCCGCGAGGAAGCCAGGGCGCTGCCGTTCTCGAACCACTGCAGGTTGCGTCCATTCCCCGTTCCCTCAGTCATGCGGTCGATCTGTTCCTCTCCGTACTCTCCGCAAGCCAGCTCGATCACTGGAAGCAAACTAGACGCGTCAACAACACTGTTCTGATAGGAAATATCTTTTATTTAAAAAAATTACAGACTTTATTGCAGTCAATATTGAAAACATTTGACTATATTAAACATTATTGGGGTTATTTAATAGATTCTGTTCAAAAGTATGTTGGATATGGATGTGAGGGGTGGAAAGCCGAGAGTAAGACCAGGGGACAAGGTGGAGGAAGAGAGGTGGTGGGAGGAAAAGAGGCGGTGGGGTGGCTTATATTTGCAGTTTTTCAGTTTCGCAGTTACCAAAATTGGATTTCTACCATGTAAAGTATCCTCAAAGTCATTTCCAGGAGAAAACGAGCATTGCCATTGTTAGACTGGACACATAGAAAATCTTTTTTTCTCTTTTTGCCCTTAAGTAAATTACCCTTAAGTTTAGGGTTGGATATCCAATTCGGGAGGACCTTATGAAAACCCCAGATACCAAGTTTTAGCCCAATCGGTAAAATAGTTCCGGCTCCAGACAGAGGTACAGTCCGAGGTACAGCCAGAGGTACGGCCCGAGGTACAGACAGAGGTATAGCCAGAGGTACAGCCCGAGGTACAGACAGAGGTACGGCCCGAGGTACAGCCAGAGGTACAGTCCGAGGTACAGACAGAGGTATAGCCAGAGGTACAGCCCGAGGTACAGACAGAGGTACAGCCCGAGGTACAGACAGAGGTACGGCCCGAGGTACAGCCAGAGGTACAGTCCGAGGTACAGCCAGAGGTACGGCCCGAGGTACAGACAGAGGTATAGCCAGAGGTACGGCCCGAGGTACAGACAGAGGTATAGCCAGAGTACAGCCCGAGTACAGACAGAGGTACGGCCCGAGGTACAGCCAGAGGTACAGTCCGAGGTACAGCCAGAGTACGGCCCGAGGTACAGACAGAGGTATAGCCAGAGGTACAGCCCGAGGTACAGACAGAGGTATAGCCAGAGGTACGGCCCGAGGTACAGCCAAAGGTATAGCCAGAGGTACAGACAGAGGTATAGCCAGAGGTATAGCCAGAGGTACAGCCCGAGTACAGACAGAGGTACGGCCCGAGGTACAGACAGAGGTATAGCCAGAGGTACGGCCCGAGGTACAGCCCGAGGTACAGACAGAGGTATAGCCAGAGGTATAGCCAGAGGTACAGTCCGAGGTACAGCCAGAGGTACGGCCCGAGGTACAGACAGAGGTATAGCCAGAGGTACAGCCCGAGGTACAGACAGAGGTACAGTCCGAGGTACAGCCAGAGGTACGGCCCGAGGTACAGACAGAGGTATAGCCAGAGGTACAGCCCGAGGTACAGACAGAGGTATAGCCAGAGGTACGGCCCGAGGTACAGCCAAAGGTATAGCCAGAGGTATAGCCAGAGGTACAGCCCGAGGTACAGACAGAGGTATAGCCAGAGGTACGACCCGAGGTACAGCCAAAGGTATAGCCCGAGGTACAGCCAGAGGTATAGCCCGAGGTACAGACAGAGGTACATACAGAGGTATAGCCAGAGGTACGGCCCGAGGTACAGACAGAGGTACAGCCCGAGGTAGAGAAAAATTGCATTGTGAAAACAACTTAATTGGTTTCAGGGAGTTATGAAACGTCGACATTTATCAAACTCTAGATTTCGATTTCTTTTTACGATCTCAATACCGTCTCTTTGAAGCTTCGAGAGAAAGTAAGAAACGTTTCAGGCAAAAGTTGTTTGTTTTTATGTGTCTAGAGTAATGCCTTTACAAAAATTATAGGTTAAAAAAAATGACCTTTAAGATATCCCCAATATCAAAAATAACTTAGGTGGTTTTCTTTCCTCCTGGAAAGCAAAAAAACTTTTGTTCGAAACAATTGTTTCTAAAATGTTTCATTTTCGGGATCTGGTGTGTCAACTTGAATGCCTCATCCTGTATAATTTATAACACATAAGATGGTTTCCATTTTAACTTTTTACTTATTGTTTTTACTTTATCCTTTGAATTTGGCGGTTTTTTCTACATTTTTAAGCCTTTATTTTCTTAATCATTATTTCTAGTGAAGCAATAAAAAAGTTACTAAAAAACATCTAAAAATAATGATCCGTGTCATTGTCAACAACTTTAAAATATGAATTATTAAGAATTTACCTAGCGATAAAGAATTTCTTTTAACCAATCGGATAAATGTTTCAAATATTAGTGTTTTCTTGCAGTTTGTAAATAATGATTTTCGTTTTTCAAATTTTATAATTTGATCTACACATTTTCATATCAGCAGAAATCTTAATAGAAACTATTATTATTATTATTATTATTATTACTATTTAGCACCGCGTCTTACTACCCGTTCGGGTTACACGCTTTAAGTACTAATTACTCTACTGAATTAGGAATTGTGAAGGTTGAATTAGAGGAAGTGAACCCGCATTTGCGTGGAGGGAGAGTGGAAAACCATTTAAGAACCCCCCCCCCCCAGTTCACCCGACCGAGATCTCCCCGTCCTCAGCAGTCGAGATCAACACGACTAGCCGTTAGCCAACTACGCCACCGAGGCGGGTCTTAATAGAAACTAAAGTAACTTGTAATTGAGTAATTTTATAGATCAATGCAAATATTGTGTCCTTAATTAGCTTAATTTATAGTAAACCTTTTCCCGAGGCGGGACTGAAAGCTAAAGTTAAAACAGGAAAAAAGAAAATCAAATATACAAAATGCAAGTAAACTCTAAAATTTTAATAACACATTAGTTTATTTAAAACAAACGGTTAACATTGTCTTCACTGGAAGGAAAATACTGTTTAGTCTATATTTCGGAATATTGATGACAATGGAAGTAGGCGTAGAGCTTAGCAGTTTTTTTGACTAAAATTTCACAAGACCCAGACAATTATGTTAATTTGTTTCCAAGACTAAACAAAAAGTGATTAAAAAAAAAAGACGCAGTAGTAAAAATTATTAAATCTTGTTAAAAAGCTAACGAAAAAAAATGGGTGTGTGTACTTATGTACGCGCGCGAGAAGTTATACTTCTTTGGCATCATTAAAAAATAGTTTTTAATTGCATCAAATAATTAATTACAATAAAATGATAATATTTAGTATTAATTATGTTAAATAATAATATTTTAATTTATATCAATAAATAATACATACGAATAGTTAACCTCAATTATATTGGAGCACTTGAAAAAGTCTATAAGCACAATTTTTTTCACTAATATTTACGAATAGTAAATAATATTAATCAAAATATTCAATTTAAATCACTACTGAATATAATTTATTAGCACATATATAATTCGCACTTGTATGAAACTAAAACACGTGTTGTGAATGTAGAAACTAGAAACATGTGGATAAATATTATATAAATGAAAACAGTGATCAGAGGCGACGAGCGTACCATAGAGAAAGGAATAACATAGTATACATTTCTCTATGAGCGTACCAACATGCGCGACTAACAGAGGTTCTATTTCTATTTTGTTGGTAGCTTTTTTTTTCGAGACTTAGTGAGCGGTTTACCTTCAACCTGTTACTTTTGTGTTACAGTGATACGCGCGCATCTTAAAATTTCACTCTAATCATTTTTTCATAACGCGCCTAAAGAAGTATAACTTCAAAAATAAAAATAATGCGTCTTCATGTTTTGATATTCAGTATCAGAATAAACTTGATCAACGCCTATTTCTCGTTCCCACAGATGCGGGTTTTATTATTACTATTATTATTATTATTTGAACATAAAATTAATTACTTTTTATTTATACTTTATCCTAGTTTTATCCAAACATATATTATTTACTTACTTAATTACTTACTCTATGGCACTAAGAATTTGAAAGTTCATTGCTGCACTCAATTAAGCAAGCCAAATATTCCTATTTTGAGCTAGTTCTATCCAGTCCAACTATTACACCCTATCTCCATCTTGAGCTAGTTCTATCCAGTCCACCTCATTACACCCTATACATATCTAGAGCTAGTTCAATGCGGTCAACCTCATTGCAAATAATATATTTATTTAAAGTTAATTTAAACATTTCTAGGTAATTCTATTAATAAAAACCTCTCTACAGCACAGTATTAAGTTTGAGGCTAGATATATTTTGGCACGAGTAAGTTTGCAATCTTTCTAAACAGGCCAAATAAATAAACGCTATCACAAAAACAAAGTCTTGGCAGTAGATCTGTTTCCGCCTTTGGTTTCGGTGAGGTCGCAGAAGTAGATAAAGCACAAGTTATTCTAGAAGCATCACACTCTTTTATTTTTTTTAAAATTATAATTTAGCACACGTCTTACTACCCGTTTGAGTTATACGCATTTGTAATAATTAGTACTTAGATATTTTAGGGAGGAGTAAGATTCAATTTAGAGGTGGTATATTCATATTTGCTGGGAAGAAAAGCGGAAAACCATTTAGGAAAAACCAACCTCAGTACACCCGTTCGGAATTCGAACTCCAATCTACCTGTCATCAGAATCCCATTATTGCGAGAGTAATGTCTTAGAGCAGTGTTTTCCAACTGGAGGCCCGCGCTCACTGAAAATGTGGCCCTCACAAAATCTTGGAGGAAAGTTAAAGGGAATCTATGGGTGACAAAGGTGAAACAGCTTAATGATTCAAATAAAAATATTTATTTTAAAAGGTCACGATTTCATTGTATTATGCATTTATTTGATTAATAAAAACATGTATACATTTATATCCATAATAATGTGTTTTGTAAAAAAGTGTTTGTGCGTGCATATTTCATAATAAATATTTGGTAGATTAATAAAAAAAAAGTTGCAGTAAAATTTGAAAGATTATATCAACCTAAGATACAATTTATACCTAAGTATTTAAATAATTGTTAACTAAGTATGATTTGTAGGCCTTTTTTAAGTTGATGGGCTTACTAAACAATCTTTGGCCCGCGGTGGAAACTGATGATTAGAGTTGGCCCTTAGGATTAGAAATGTTAGACCACCTTGACTTAGAGGATAATACCATTCAAGCACTGAGGTGGTTAGCGGTCTATTGATGGGCAGAGAAGTTCCTAGTTTTATTACAGGCTCTGTGTGTGTGTGTGTGTGTGTGTGTGTGTGTGGTATAGGCTCATCTTTGTTTTTATATGTCCACCCAGTCGGTATCAACTAGGGTGGTTTTAAATTAGCAGAATTTGTTTGGCGAGGGTACATTTGAAGAGGAGAGGAGAAGAAAAACTCCCTCTAATACACCCAACCTTAGATCGAACCGCGGACACATAGTAAATCTACTTTCACCTAAACATACGTCAGGTCATGTTATTTGTAACTGTCAATTTTGACTGATATTTATAACAATAAAAGGAAGTGTTTGTCTGAGTGCGATGTCCAGCCAAATCCACGGCACGCAGATATCTGACATTTTTTAACATAGGTGGACGGAAGGGTGTCCGAATGCACCTCGAAGCCGGATTTTTAAATTTTTAATTAGCTTTTTAATTAGACTATTTAAAAAAAATTGAAGAAAATATTTTTAATCTGGTTTAGATTACGTCTCAGGGATAACGTTTCCATTTGAAATCTGGCACCATGGAGGGGGGGGGGGGGCTTATATAATTCTTACAACACAGTGGGTCACGGGCAACGCTGTGTGGGATTGTTAATTATCAATAATTCCTATAAACTAAAAATAATACTGTAGTAAAATGCTATCAATTTTGTGTTAAGACCAAACAAGTGGTAAGACACGGTGCAAAAAATAAAAAAACCACCCCTCCTATTGTAAATAGGATAGGTTCCTGCGAATAAATAACGCACGTATTTTTATAAACGCCCTGTATAAATATAGAATATATATCTTAGTTTGAACTTTGGAATGGGAATAAATTCTACCCTCGCCATCAAATAAACGAAAGATTAGACTTTTCGTCGCTAAGAAACTAATAATTTTATTTCTTTTTTAAAAGAAACTATTGCGAGATAAAAAAAATCAGGATGTAAACAACACTTGTACGTTTGATATTTCCCCCTCCCACTAAAATATCCTTGCCTTAGGTTCGGGGTTAGGCCCGCGTAATAGGGTACAAAGGGTACACTTATACGGCTAATCTCAAAGTACAGTCCGTTTTACTTTTTACTATTTTTGATAAACAACTCGTAATAACCTTGACCAACCGATTAAAATTTATTAGCTAAATAAGAACGTAATTAATTCATAATGACTTTCACAGTTGGATACTTACATGGAATGCAAGGGCTTCAGACCACCCTCCTTAAAATGTAGCACATCTTTATTATTTGGGAAATACATCCTCTAGTTTTTCAAAAAAAATGTAAATTCGATCGTTACATTTAAATGTTGCTTCAAGTTTTTACTTGATTTTTTTAAAGTCTGTTATTTTTTTTATTTATTTCTTCTTTGTATTTATTTATTTGAGGTATTTAACGCGCACTTTCTGAACCTAATGATTGTATTATCTATCACACGACACGAGAATTTCTATGAGCGAGAGCGGAAAAGCCTAAAAATTTTACCGTGAAAGGTATTTTCACATAACTTACAGAGTTCTTTTACATGCCACACAATCGAAATGGGACCAACGGCTTTACTTCCCCTTCGAAGGAAGTTGTGCTACGGATTATTATCGCTCAAGAAAAATCCGTCGACTTTGGTTGGGTTTGAACCCACGAACATCGGTTCCTGAAGCGAGGACTTTGCCCCATAACCACCGAGATCAAAATTCTTACTTTCTCTCAGCCCTCTCGGAGAGGGAATGATTGTAATAGTAAAAAAACTAGGAAATAGAGATTTTGATCAATGTCGACGTTTTATGTGACACCTTTAAACCTAAAAAGTGTTTTTGGCATGTCTGTTCGTCTGTCTGTGTCTCGGTCTAGAGCCGAAACCATTTTACCGATCAGGATTTTATAAGAGTCCCCAGAGGGAATAAAATATCTAACTCTAAAATGAAGGATACTTTACTTAAGGGCAAAGAGAGATAACATTTTTTTTCTCAAAAAAGCTATAACGATTTTGATTAAATTTTGTACCCAGATTTGTTTAATATTTCAAACAAAATGGCGACTCTTGTTTTCCCATGAAAATGAATTTGAGGGCACTTTACATAAGCGAAGACTTCCAATTTTGACAATATATCCGCAAAATATTTGGGATACGAAATAATTTATCGTTGTAAAGTTGTTGTGATATTAAATATTTTTTTAAAAATATGTTTTTATAGAGGTCATTGAAATGTGAAATTGCTCTTTGATGGACAGAGATGTTCCATTTTTTCTCAACGTTTTTGTAACAGTATATATTATTTCATTTATGATATTTGGGGGACTGTTTCTACTTTATTTTTTATTTTAAGATAAGATAAGATAGAAAGAAAGTCTGTGCGGTGTATGGTACCATTTATTTCCTTTAGTAGCTGAAAATCTATAACAATAATTAGACTCGCTATGGCGTTGTGGAGATTCTGAGTAAATATGATGTTAGGTGACGTCCCGAATATAAAGATATTTCTCCTTTATTATGTTGTACTACAATTTTTTTTGGTATGATTCTAGACGAAAACTATGTAAGTTACGTACTAGTACAAGTCACCCGCCTCGGTTACGTAGTTAACTAACGCTCTAGTTTTGTGTTGATCTAGACTGCCGAGGACGGGGAGCTCAAGGTTCGAATCTCGCTCAGGTAAACTGGGGGTGGTTTTTCCTAAATGGTTTTCCACTCTCCCGTCATGCAAATGTTAATGATACATTTCTTCAAAATTAACCTTTCTTCAGCCCTAAGACTTTAGCGTTGTTAGAAAATGTGCACGTAATCCAAACAGGCTATGAGATGCGGGGCTAAAAAAAAAATTCAAGTAGAAAGAACCGGCCTCAATATGTTGATTAAAAAAAAAATCCCAAGATGCACATATTAATGTTTCCCCGAGTAAACACGAAAATTTCCGAATTCTACGCGGTTTAATATATCAAACTTGCCATATGTAAAAGTCAACAAAAAACACGCCCAAGATATGCAATGTGCATGCCTACGTCGAATTCCAGCTTGCTGTGTTTCTTGGTTTATAAGCTGCGCTCTAAGATGTCGGGCTTTCAAGAATAAAACATAATCAGTAAAAAAGTTTAGGAAATTAAATGTATGGATTTTAAAGATAAAGATCCACATCCTCACCACTCACCGTGATCTGCAGGGTTGTGGCAAGCGCAACACGGAGCCTCCAGTGCTACTCACCATGATCTGCAGGGTTGTGGTAATTATGCCACGGAGCCTCTAGTGCTACTCACCGTGATCTGCAGGGTTGTGGCAAGCGCAACACGGAGCCTCCAGTGCTACTCACCATGATCTGCAGGGTTGTGGTAATTATGTCACGGAGCCTCTAGTGCTACTCACCGTGATCTGCAGGGTTGTGGCAAGCGCCACACGGAGCCTCCAGTGCTACTCACCATGATCTGCAGGGTTGTGGTAATTATGCCACGGAGCCTCTAGTGCTACTCACCGTGATCTGCAGGGTTGTGGCAAGCGCAACACGGAGCCTCCAGTGCTACTCACCATGATCTGCAGGGTTGTGGTAATTATGTCACGGAGCCTCTAGTGCTACTCACCGTGATCTGCAGGGTTGTGGCAAGCGCAACACGGAGCCTCCAGTGCTACTCACCATGATCTGCAGGGTTGTGGTAATTATGCCACGGAGCCTCCAGTGCTACTCACCATGATCTGCAGGGTTGTGGTAACTATGCCACGGAGCCTCCAGTGCTACTCACCGTGATCTGCAGG
Organism: Timema cristinae; assembly: GCA_039000515.1. NCBI lineage: Eukaryota > Metazoa > Arthropoda > Insecta > Phasmatodea > Timematidae > Timema > Timema cristinae. The sequence continues at coordinate 19,866,440 of JBCFYV010011172.1, read as the reverse complement.
GTTGTGGCAAGCGCAACACGGAGCCTCCAGTGCTATTCACCATGATCTGCAGGGTTGTGGTAACAAAGCCTCCAGTGCCACTCACCGTGATCTGCAGGGTTGTGGTAACTATGCCACGGAGCCTCCAGTGCTACTCACCATGATCTGCAGGGTTGTGGTAATTATGCCACGGAGCCTCCAGTGCTACTCACCGTGATCTGCAGGGTTGTGGTAACTATGTCACGGAGCCTCTAGTGCTATTCACCATGATCTGCAGGGTTGTGGTAACTATGCCACGGAGCCTCTAGTGCTACTCACCGTGATCTGCAGGGTTGTGGTAACTATGCCACGGAGCCTCCAGTGCTACTCACCGTGATCTGCAGGGTTGTGGTAACTATGCCACGGAGCCTCTAGTGCTACTCACCGTGATCTGCAGGGTTGTGGTAACTATGCCACGGAGCCTCTAGTGCTACTCACCGTGATCTGCAGGGTTGTGGTAACTATGTCACGGAGCATCTGTGTCTCCCGTATTGCAGGTTGTACTATGCACGGAGCCTTAGTGCTACTCACCGTGATCTGCAGGGTTGTGGTAATTATGTCACGGAGCCTCTAGTGCTACTCACCGTGATCTGCAGGGTTGTGGTAACTATGTCACGGAGCTCTTCTTAGTTGCTTACTCATCCGTGATCTGCAGGGTTGTGGTAATAACATTGCTGGTCGAGGTGGTAATCATGTCACGGAGCCTCTAGTGCTACTCACCGTGATCTGCAGGGTTGTGGTAACTATGCCACGGAGCCTCTAGTGCTACTCACCGTGATCTGCAGGGTTGTGGTAATTATGTCACGGAGCCTCTAGTGCTACTCACCGTGATCTGCAGGGTTGTGGTAACTATGTCACGGAGCCTCTAGTGCTACTCACCGTGATCTGCAGGGTTGTGGTAACTATGCCACGGAGCCTCTAGTGCTACTCACCGTGATCTGCAGGGTTGTGGTAATTATGTCACGGAGCCTCTAGTGCTACTCACCGTGATCTGCAGGGTTGTGGTAACTATGTCACAGGAGCCTCTAGTGCTACTCACCGTGATCTGCAGGGTTGTGGTAACTATGCACGGAGCCTCTAGTGCTACTCACCGTGATCTGCAGGGTTGTGGTAATTATGTCACGGAGCCTCTAGTGCTACTCACCGTGATCTGCAGGGTTGTGGTAACTATGCCACGGAGCCTCTAGTGCTACTCACCGTGATCTGCAGGGTTGTGGGGTAATTATGTCACGGAGCCTCTAGTGCTACTCACCGTGATCTGCAGGGTTGTGGTAATTATGCCACGGAGCCTCTAGTGCTACTCACCGTGATCTGCAGGGTTGTGGTAATATGTCACGGAGCCTCTAGTGCTACTCACCGTGATCTGCAGGGTTGTGGCTAACCAATCACGGAGCCTCCAGTGCTACTCACCATGATCTGCAGGGTTGTGGTAATTATGCACGGAGCCTCTAGTGCTACTCACCGTGATCTGCAGGGTTGTGGTAATACAAGCCTCCAGTGCACTCACCGTGATCTGCAGGGTTGTGGTAACTATGCCACGGAGCCTCCCAGTGCTACTCACCATGATCTGCAGGGTTGTGGTAATTATGCCACGGAGCCTCCAGTGCTACTCACCGTGATCTGCAGGGTTGTGGTAACTATGCACGGAGCCTCTAGTGCTACTCACCATGATCTGCAGGGTTGTGGTAACTATGCCACGGAGCCTCTAGTGCTACTCACCGTGATCTGCAGGGTTGTGGTAACTATGCCGGAGCCTCAGTGCTACTCACCGTGATCTGCAGGGTTGTGGTAACTATGCCACGGAGCCTCTAGTGCTACTCACCGTGATCTGCAGGGTTGTGGTAACTATGCACGGAGCCTCTAGTGCTACTCACCGTGATCTGCAGGGTTGTGGTAACTATGTCACGGAGCCTCTAGTGCTACTCACCGTGATCTGCAGGGTTGTGGTAATTATGTCACGGAGCCTCTAGTGCTACTCACCGTGATCTGCAGGGTTGTGGTAACTATGTCACGGAGCCTCTAGTGCTACTCACCATGATCTGCAGGGTTGTGGTAACTATGCCACGGAGCCTCTAGTGCTACTCACCGTGATCTGCAGGGTTGTGGTAACTATGTCACGGAGCCTCTAGTGCTACTCACCGTGATCTGCAGGGTTGTGGTAACTATGTCACGGAGCCTCTAGTGCTACTCACCGTGATCTGCAGGGTTGTGGTAACTATGCCACGGAGCCTCTAGTGCTACTCACCGTGATCTGCAGGGTTGTGGTAATTATGTCACGGAGCCTCTAGTGCTACTCACCATGATCTGCAGGGTTGTGGCAAGCGCAACACGGATCCTCCAGTGCTACTCACCGTAATCCGCAGGGTTGTGGTAGAGCGGGCAAGGCAGGTTGACGCCGGAGAGGTAAGGCACCAGCTGATCAGTGGACCCTTGGTACAGACACCTGCCCTGAGACAGGACGTACACGTGGTCGAACTGTTGGAACAAGGAGGCGCTGGGCTGGTGGATCGTGCACACGATAGTCCTGCCTTGTCTCGCCAACATCTTGAGGAGCTTCAGACACTGCGAGCACGAGCTGCTGTCCAGTCCTCTGCAACGAGACGTAACGTCAGTGGATGTGCGCCCCTGACAGGCTTCAAGTGACCCAGGACTACAAATATGACGGCCCTTAGCATTCATTCATAAACACCACTGAAGCATGTTTCCGTGCAAGTTGAAGTGGTCAGGTGTAATATTTATATTTTTATAGCTAGAAAGTTTGATCCAGAGGCCGTTTCAAATACATTATTGATTTATAAGTTGCTTTTCAGTCCACATCAGCTAATTCTTTCTACTGGCATGAGCAAAATTGCTTCTGTTTGTTTGTATGAAATTATTTTCAATTTTGTAACACATATAAGTATAACATTAATAAAACATGAGAAACATAAAGGACAGACAGTTAACACCAGCCCCGAAGGGCTCTCGGAAACGGACACGACATAGGACGTAAAACAAAAACTAACAAAGAATGACAATGGCGCCCTGGCGGGATGAATGCTGATATCCATAGGTTGGGGGTGGGAAAGTAAAATTGCTTCTAGATTGTTAGACAATAACTGGGACTCTATTTCTGCGTGATCTAAGGCACCACTCTCACACTAGACTAGATTTCCAATGACGGAGAGATGGAGGTTAGAATCTCGGTCGGGTGTACTAAGGGTGATTTTAAAAAAAAACCACTTTCCCTCCACATAAATTCGGGTACAATTCCTCTAAGTATAATTTCCCTTTTCCCTAAAACCATTAGCGTAATTAGTATATAAGCGAGTGACCCGAACGGGTAGTAAGACGCGGTGCTAAATAAAAAATGATCCTACACCTGTGTAGAATTCAACGCTAGTAACTCTAAGTATATTACCCACCTCGGTGGCGTAGTTGGCTAACGCGCTAGACGTGTTGAGCTAGACTGCCAAGGACAGGGAGACCGAGGTTCGAATCTCGGTCATGTGAATTGGGGGTGGTTTCTCCTAAATTGTTTTCCACTCTCCCTCCACACAAATGCGGATTCACATCCTCTAATTCAACCATCCCAATTCCTAATCGATTAGCGTAATTAGTATTTAAAGCGTATAACCCGAACGGGTAGTAAGACGCGGTGCTAAATAATAGTAATAAAAACATAACTGTCAGTATTCACTAATTAAATGCTTGTACTTTGGTTTTAAGGTGCGGCCGAAGGGAGCGCAAGTATTTTTACAGTTTATTTTATATAATTGAAATTTTTTGGCAAAATTAAATCAAATATTTCTCCAGAAGCAACATGGAGTTTAGTTTTCTGCACATGGTGATATCAACAGCTATTGAATATATGTCAAAAGAGTACTGGAATTTTGTCAAAACTTTTTCTCTTCATTTTAAAAAGTTTGTCATCTAATGCCGCTATGCTCATGACAGATATTCAACAACTGTTGATATCACCGTGTGCAGAAAACTAAACTCCATGTTGCTTCTGGAGAAATATTTATTTTGGCCCAAAAAATATAATGCTATAAAAACTGTAAAAATTACTCACGTTCCCTTCTGCCTCACCTTAAGAAATGGTTTATAAACATCGCCCATAAACAATATTCGGAAAGTATTTACATTCTAATATTATACTACCATAAAGCAACATGGCTGACTCACCCACTGATATTAATGTTTACCTACTTACAGATGAGCTAGAAACTTGAAATTTGCCAAACTTATAGCTTCTAACCTGTAACCAACGGGAAAATTCCAAAAAGTCAAAACATAATTTTTAACCCCCCGAAAAAATATTCAAAATATCGGAGCAACTTTAAAGTCGGTGTGGGCCTTTCTTTGGAGGTCTCTTGTGGCTAAACGGTAAGACCTATAAAAACAGCTCTGGAATTATATTAGTTTACATCCACTTGCAAGGAAAACTCACTGGGGGTTTGGGGGTGGAGCCCCTAGCGAGTCATCGTACATCCTTATAAAATGTTGTGTATTGGGAACCCTGGACTTACTCATCGGAACTTTTGTTAACAGTTGTATAAAAACTATATTTGAGAATTGATTGGCTAGCTTTATTTTAAGTAACGGCGATCAAAATCAAATCAGTTCACTGGGGTACCTACCGACCCAGCCCAGTCCTGACCAAGGGTGTGGGAATCTTATTATTCTATAGGGCAGTGCTTCACTAACCCTTTATTAGAACCGTGAGAAAATATACACACATAACTTTAATGAACATGAAGGTAGGGGTATTTAAAAAAAATTAATTACTTTTGAAAAAAAAACCTTATCTACTCCAGGAATTCCCAAACTTTTTCACTCAAGGACACACTTATTCCAAAACAATAATATTTTCACGGCACACTTGTGTAAAGGCTGTATTATAATATATTTTTCTATTAAATTTAGATAAGAATTAAAATGATGAGTATTGAGATGCAGTTGACAGTAAGTGGATGTATCCTCCCATCGGTGCTCTCATCTATTTGCAGAGCAAATTACCTTAATTTTTTCAACAACATTTTGAATGATGTTTTCATATATTACAAAAATGCGTCAGCCTATCTTATTATTCGATAAAGACACTTTGGAAATTTGCTCTTTAGATTATTTTGTAAGCATGGTTTCAATAATTAACTGAAAAGCTGACCCACATATTCACCAATAACATTGTGGTTTCGAGTTTTTCGCGATCAATTCACAAACTTTGAATGAGTCCTCAAGTGCACTATCAATAATTTAAACAATTTTTTTCCATTTTATTTGTGTCTAATATTGGGATTATGGTATTTTGGGACTCGCTTGGATGTTTGGTGTTTGGATGCCGCTACATTTGGCTCAGAATCATTGTTTCATTGCTCAGATGTTCTCCACAAAAGATACAGATATAAACTGGTCAGCCACAATCTTCTTTTCAAGTGAAACCTACAATTATCCATAGCTTTAACACCGGCTAAGCCAAGGTGTTAGACCTTAAGAGTGATTAACCTACAGCTGATTTTTATCCGAACGTTAAAATGTCAGCTCTGGTTATTAGGGGATTAAAGTACTCTAATTATTATTATTATTATTATTATTATTAGCACCGCGTCTTACTACCCGTTCGGGTTATACGCACTTACGCAAATGTGTAATGGTAGGGTGATTGTGAGATGAAATGAAGGACCTACAGTTTAACGTGGAATCCGAACCACGGTGGTGGCCTGGCATTCCCCACATTCACAATATGTCTTGTCAGAGATGAAGGAAGGGTTTGGTAATCAGATAAATATGTGCCGGGACCGAGGATTGAACCCCGGCCGCCAGCATAGAAAAAGTACTCTAATCACTGGCCTCGGTGGTCGCATAGGCTAAGATGCCACTCTCACAATAGACTAGATTGCCGATGACAGGGGTTCGAATCCTGGTCGGGTGTACAGAGTATGTCTTTTTCTTAAAATGATTGCCCATTCTCTCTCCACGCAAATGCGGGTCCACTTCCTCATTCCAAACACATTATTGTAATTATTACACATTCATATAATCTGAACAGGTAGTAAGACGCGGCGCTAAGTTAACCCATGTGGGCTGACTTGAGGAAAGTGAGTTTTAAAGATTTGGGTCCGAAGGTGAGTATCGAAACCCCCCCCCCCCCCTCTCTCTCTCTCTCTGAAGTTGTCGGCTAGAAAATCATTAAGACCCGCTCTTCAAGGTCTAGAGGTTTCACTTAACAACTTTCTCTTCAAGAAAGGCTTTAATGACATTATGGCTGTTTTCTTCGTTACTAAGGGGAGTGTCTGCATATGTGTAGCCCATACAGTGAGTGAGTGAAAGAGAGATACAGTGGAGAGTGAATGTCAAGCCCCCAAAGCTACATACACGCATTTGTTTACAGTGAAATTTTGGTGAAGTGAATAAACGCTAGAGTCTACTTGGTAGAATCTAGGGCTTAGACTTAGCGCCAACAAATGTCAACGTGAATGCTTAGAAGCTAAGTCTAGGTAGATGTATCCTGCCCAGACCTGAAATAACAGTAGGTTCTACAATGATAGATATAACCCAAGAGCTAGATACATATTGTTTGTACTATGAATCAGCTTGAAGGGAAAGTTGAAAAAAATACTTTCAGTACAACCGGTGTGGCAGGACATATTTATACTGGCACATTTTTAGGTAGAGGTTCTTTGTCAATGTCACATTTAAAAAAAAATCTCTTCATGATTATAGAATTCAATATGAAATATTAATTGCGATAAAGATATTGAGAAAAAAAAATTAGTGAGATATAAACACTTTTATTCAAATATATCTGTGTAGATTAGTTAACGTGGATCATTATTGATTTTACATATTTGATTGGATATAAAATATAATTAAAGCAACACATTAAAAATGTGAGGGTCACACTACATTCATTAACAAGTAAAAATATACCACAATAAAATTAATTTAACATAACTAAGTCATATTGTGGTATATTTTTACTTGTTAATGTAGTGTGTGTGACCTGACTCACATTTTTAATGTGTTGTTTTAATTATATTTTATATCCAATCATATATGTAAAATCAATAATGATCCACTTTAACTAATCTACACAGATATATTTGAATAAAAGTGTTTATATCTCACTAAAAATTTTTTTCTCAATATCTTTCTCTCAATTAATATTTCATATTGAATTCTATAATCATAGTTTAAACTGCTTCCTTATTACAACTTTCAACATGCATTTGAAAAATTAAATCTCTTTGTCAACGCTGCTATGTAGTTCCTAGTAAATCTTTAGACTAGGAAATTTGTAGGTAACAGTTCTTTTATTAATGACACCCTTAGGAGTTGTAGTTGAGTGTGTGTGGACAAAAGCTACGATTAAAAAACACTGCGGTTGATGCGTTGAAGGCTTTAGTAAATAACTAAGATGTGAGAGGTATCGCCATCCGTTTTCAGGAAGTCAAGGCTCCTCTGCGTGTTTCTTTAGCTACTGGCAAAAAAAAACTCCGCAGTTAGAATGTCAACATTTTCACTTTCAAATCTTAACAGCTATTTACATATATTAACATAATTCCGAACACGATACATTTTCTCATGTCTGACCGGCAGGAACATCGCCATGATCAAACTGATGGACACTGCTGAAAAGCTATCAAGCCCCCTCCACGTCTTAAAAAAATACCTAGATGTATCTCAGCGAAAAAGATAGATTATACTATTTATTCACCCAATAAATCTAGCCCGCCTGGAAAAGTCAAGATACATCTAGGCATACTAGAGACTACAACTTTTATTCACATAAAATCTAGATACATCTAAAAAAAACGTCCAAGATCTAGCTACATCTAGTTTTTATTCATATTGCTCATTCACTTGGCAAAAGCGGATGTGTATAAGTTTATATGATTTTTTTAAATTTAATTAAAAAATTAATCCCTTACGTTCTTTATTCTACAAGACCTAATATACCGTAAGGGATACCAAGAATGAGATTAGACAACTAGATAACAGAAAGTGTACAATAGAGAGAAGAATAGAAGAAATTAAAAAATTAAGAATGGTGAAGAGATAGAGGAAGATGGAGGATTTTTACTAAACTGAACCGGCCAAAGGCTGGAAACAGTTGACGATCATGAAGATTTGAATTTAATGATTTTTTAAAGTTTTTTTCTCCCCCCATTCACAATATTGTAAAAATGTTTCATTGATCTAAGTTCCATTGTTTTTCTAAAATAGAAAACCACGGCTTGCTACTTCCATTTCGAGGCTTAACTTAAGAGTCCAATTTTCACAGGTAGATTCTTTTAGAAAATAGAAATATGAATTTTTATGGCCACAGGAATCAATCCCGGGACCTTTGGCTTAATACACGTCCTTAACAGACTCCACCTTAACGACGTTGACTACTCGGGGTCTTCAAGCAGTTGTTGCACTCCCCCCTTATCCACCTCCTCACGAGAGAATTTTAGGAATTTAAACCTTGTGGGAGAGGATTTTAGAGCATCTGAATTTAATTCTGAGCTAATTATATTAGTTTCAAGAGCCAGTATTCCCAACAAAAAGTTTCAAAAAAATTAACAGAAAGTAAAATTCAGTTGTAGCTGAACTCATTGAAAATACACATTTTTTCATAAGTTTATTGAACAGAACAAAATGAAAATAAAGCCGTTGAAGAGGGAAGGGGAGGGAATCTATATTTTATAATTTCTATCTGTTATTTCGGATCAAGTTTGCGTTTAAGATCTTTATGCAGTGCATGTATCTCAATAACGTTTTCGGGAATTATTACATTTTCTTACAATAAAATATCTCTCCTTAAAAAAACTGGTGGTGTGTCTTGACAATTTCTTAGCGCCTTGATTAGTGTGAAGGGAGTTGAAAAAAAAAGAAGATTAAAATAGCTGCTTTAAAGTTTCCCGTGCGAAAGGACACGTAGACAGCAGCGTCCTTAATCACGTATCTGTCCCCCCCCCCCCCCCCTACCGGGGACCCGATTAATTGAATCCTTGCTCCCAGTCCCCCCCCCCCCCTTCAAGTCTGAAAGGAGCACTCACGTGGTAGGTTCGTCCAGGAACATGACCATCGGGTTGTTGACGAGCTCCAGGGCGATGGACAGTCTCTTTTTCTGACCACCAGACAGCATGGCCGCCCTCGTCTTTTGAGCTGCCAGGAGCCCAGGGTGGACAGTATCTCTTCAATCTGTACCAGAACAAAGGCTGAGATTCATAGAAAGCCCGTTATTTGGAAACTTATGTTGCTACGATGGCGGAAACCACAATATTACAATTATTCTTATTTGTGTCTATGTTTTTTTAAATTATTATTTGAGGTATTTAACGTGCACTTTCTGAACCGACTGATTATACCAGCACTCGAGAATTTCTATGACCGAGAGCGAAAGAATCTACCAATTTTGCCGGGAAAGGTATTTTCACATACCTTCCAGGGTTCTTTAATAAGATACACTCGACATGGGGAACAACGGCTTTACTTCCCCTCCTAAGGAATTTGTGCTACGGATTTTTATTGCTCGACCTCGGTTGGATGTGAGCCCACGAACATCGGTTCATGAGACGAGCGCTTTACCCCAAGATCCCCGTGGTCGACTATTCTTACATTCTTAGTCCGTTTAATTTCAATTATTTTAGCCCCGCGTCCTGTTTAAGTTATAGGCATATGTACTAATGAAGCTAATGAGTTTGGGCTGAGGTATTGCAAGGGAGAGAGTGGAAAAATATTTTGGAAAACTATCTTCAGTACACCCAACTAGGATTTGAACTCAGATCTTCCCGTCGTCGTGAGTCTAGTCCAACACTAGAGTAACGCCTTAGACTGTGCGGCCACAGAAGCCGGTTCTATTTAATTAATAATCTAAAGACCCGCTTCGGTAGCCGTATAGTCTAAGGCGTCACTCTCACAATAAGCTAGACTGTCGATGACAGGGGTTTCGAGGTTCGAATCCCGGTAAGATGTATTGATTTATTATTTTTCAAAAAAATATTCTCCACTGTCCCTCCACGTAAATGCGGGTAAATCTCCTAAGAAAATCAACCTTGCTCGTCCTTAGCCCATTAGTGTAATTAGAACATAAGCTAATAACCCGAAAAGGTTGTAGGACGCGGTGCAAAGTAAACTTATTAAGACAAAATTATACAGTAATCAGTAAGGAAGTGTTATTGTAAACTTTTGATAACGTTTTGAATAGTAAATCCTTTAAAACAAATGTATACGTATTTCAGTGACTTTCAATAAATGTTGATGCTGAAAGGTGGGCTTCCTATAGAAATCAGGGTACAGCTTCATGGCCTAAGGTGACCATTTGGACAATATTCCCGGGCACACTCTCCGAAATAAGAATTAGACCTATTTCTCGGATTAATTATGTCCTGGATTTGTTTAATAAATTTATGTAATTTGGACTCTATATTTATTAGACAAAAATATGGTATGGTAAGTTATCTGCTAAAAGGAAAATGTGGAGGTGGGACTTTGAGAAAGCTCAAAACCCTAGAAACTTTATGGCTATTCGATATTAGAATATATATAATTATTTGATGGCGGTGACCTGGTGATCTAGGGGTAAAGTGTCGGACTTCTGTGCTGGGGGTACGGGATTCAATCCTCGGTCCCGGCACAGATTTATCTGATTACCAAACCCTTCCTTTACCTCTAACAAGACGTGTATTAATCACGACTTGTGACTGTGGGGAATGCCAGGCCTCCACCGTGGTTTGGATCCCACGTTAAACTGTAGGTCCTCCATTTTATCACACAAACACCTTAACAATACACATTAGTGTAAGTACGTGTAACCCGAACGGGTAGTAAGACGCGGTGATAATAATAATAATAATAATAATAATAATAATAATATTTGATGGCTCTTGCCGCGGAGTTTAGTTTTTCTATGTGTCGAGAATGTATGGCCATCCTGTATATTATTGGTGTTATTTTACAGGTACGTATTGATACTGTCTATCAAACGTAACAGGTTAACTTAACGTATGAATTTAATGAAATTCTTTCAGTATATTTTGAACCCACCTGTAAAATGTATTGTTATTTGAATCAAACAGTAGTGATGGAAAGTTCTATTGAAATACTCACAATGGCCAGCTTCTCTTGCGTTGTAACGTGAACGCCTAACTTCAGATCAGCTGCCACCCTCATGTTCTCCTGAACGGTTAGAAGAGGTTCCAGTCTATCGTCTTGGGTTATGTAGCAAGATAGTCGCCTGAATTCATCCAGATCCCTTTCCACGCCATCCACGCCCACTACCCCTGTCACTCCTGATATTCTGAAATACAACCATTGAGGAAGGATATAGCAGGACAAGGATCTCAAAGGATCCTTTTATAATCATTCCCACACTTTCTGTCACTCCTGAAATCATGAAACGAAACAATTGAAGCAGGACAAGTATCTTTAAGGACACTTCTCTTCTTCCCCTACACTTCCTGTCACTCCTGAAATCATGAAACGAAACAATTGAAGCAGGGCAAGTATCTTTAAGGACACTTCTCTTCTTCCCCACACTTTCTATCACTCCTGAAATCATGAAACGAAACAATTGAAGCAGGGCAAGTATCTTTAAGGACACTTTTCTTCTTCCCTACACTTCCTGTCACTCCTGAAATCATGAAACGAAATAATTGAAGCAGGGCAAGTATCTTTAAGGACACTTCTCTTCTTCCCCTACACTTCCTGTCACTCCTGAAATCATGAAACGAAACAATTGAAGCAGGGCAAGTATCTTTAAGGACACTTTTCTTCTTCCCCTACACTTCCTGTCACTCCTGAAATCATGAAACGAAACAATTGAAGCAGGACAAGTATCTTTAAGGACACTTCTCTTCTCCCTCCCACACTTTACGTCACTCCTGAAATAAGAAAATATAAATAGTTATACATAATTATCTTCAATACAATAAGGAAGAATATAAGAAGATTTCTTCAATAATTGATATTTTTCACAGCAGATAAATGAGGAATTGTATTCTAACGTAAGAAATCTTAGCGAAGTTAGTGAAGATAACAATTTAAAACTATTCGCCATAAAGCAGAGGTGTTCAATTTATTTATTTTTTTGTACGCGCACCCCTAAATATAATTCATCATTAACTTGTTACCCCAAATGCAGTTGGTGCATAAGTCAAGTTATACAAATTCTATATTCTACAATATACATATAAAATACATCCAAAATAAAATAATTTAATAAATAATAAGTTTTAGATGATTGTGTAGATATATTTTAAAAGTTTCTTCCTCATAAAAATGTTTACACTTCCTAATATTACGAACATTCAATAACGACAGTTAGATTTTTCAAGTATAAAACTAACGAAAAAAATCACATGATTTGGCTTGCGCCTTTGGCAAATGTGCTTTACTCAAATTTCAAAAAATCGGCAATCCTAATTTTACTGATTCTATTATATAGTAAAAAAAAAAATTATGATAATTTTTAGCATCGCGTCTTGCTAAATGTTCAGTTTATACGCATATGTAGGCCTAATAATTACGATAATGATTTAAGGATGAGGAAAGTTGAATTTTATTTTAAGTGTATCTACATTTGCATGGAGGGAGAGTGGAAAACCATTTAGGAAAAACAATCCTGTGTAAATCCGACCGGTATTCAAACCCCGATCTCCCTGTCATCGGCAGTCTAGTATACTGCAAGAGTGACGCCTTAGATCATGCGGCCACCGAAGCGGGTAGTGTAATAATTATTATTGTACTGTTAAAACATTTAGTATCGCAGAATTTTGCTAAGAAGAACAATTTTATGAATTTAGAAACTTATTTTTTGTGGTCAACATAGATAATATTTCATTATACTGTTAGTGTTATTTCACAGGTATTGATAATATCTATCAAAAGTGACAGCTGCAGATCACGTGACTGGAAGTATGAATACGTGAAAGTAGATCTATTAACTTTTCCTAGCTGTCGGATGAAGTTGTTGCTATAAATATTGAACTTCAAAGTCAAGCTATATGGTAGAACCAACGCGAGGTCAAGTGGTCAAGTACCAATTATCTTTTTTTCTAAGCACTAATTTTGTACCACACGCTATTCATTTGTTTTAGTTTTTTTTATCTTACCTTCCATTTGTAAGAGAATGATTACCATAGTCACAAACCTGTATCCGGAGAGAATATCTAGAAGAGTGGATTTTCCCGCACCGGAGGCCCCATTATGGCTATCAACTGGCTGGGGACGAAGCGGCCGCAGATTTCGTGAAGGATCTTTTTACGACCTGCAACAGACAAATGTTGCAGATTCAGATTGATTTAGCAGTTTATTCGTGCACTTTCTGAATCAACTGATTATATCAGTACATAATTTACAATACATTAGTTTAAATGTGACCTGGTGGTCTAGGGGTAAGGTGTCAGACTTCTGTGCTGGCGATCGGGTTCAATCCTCGGTCCCGGCACAGATTTATCTGATTTCCAAACCCTTCCTTCACCTCTGACAAGACATCTTGTGAATGTGGGGAATGCCAGGCCTCCACCGTGGTTCGGATTCCACGTTAAACTGTAGGTCCTTCATTTCATCTCACAATCACCTTACTATTACACATTAGCGTAAGTGCGTATAACCCGAACGGGTAGTAACGGTGCTAATAATAATAATTAGTTTAAATATAGAAGAGACACAACCCCCCGCCGTTAATTCATCACTGTGTAAGGGTAAACCCACATGTCACCGGTGATAAAAGTTGTCGACCTTGCCAGAAATCGAACTGGGACCCTTATCTTATAAGGCAGTCACGCTACCAATGGAGGTAAGGCGTCAAACGAAAATCCAGTTGAGATCTATACTAAAAAACTGAGAATAATAAATCAGAGTTTCAGCTAGCTTTCTTATAAATTTGGTCATCCTTAAGAGCGCCAGTGGCCCTCTCCTGGAATTTGTTGAAAATTATTAGGTTCTAGAATTTATTGGAAATGATATTTTCATTTTAAAAATATATTGATGCCTCTAACAACATTTATTCCTGGAGAGAGGGGGGGGGGGGCAAATGACCTCTCCTTAAATCCTCTCCCCCAGTTATGGCATCACCTAATACCTTTAAGTCGTGCTTATTGTAAATTTTTGAACTTGAAGGGAGCAGATGCTATGTAAGTTTCTAAATGTTAACAAAATTGATAGCATTTAATTACAATTTAAATAAACTCCAGATAGCCTCTAAAGGTATTTAATATTCGTGCATACATATATACATACCTATCGCGCCGTTCTCTTACAGGTAGGCAAGAAATTGTGAATATAGCTAAAAGAAACAATTCAGTTCTTAATCCTTACTCACTAACTTTCTCCACACTTCCCTATCCTCTCATACCCCCTTAGATTCCAACAACATCCATACACCGAGTGATACATGGTCTTTTAGTCTTAAAACTCTTCAAGTTTCTCTTTTTCACACATTCATCTCAACATATAGCCACGTCTTACATGGCCTACCCCTTCCTTTTGATCTACACACTCTACCTTCATATGTTTGCTTCGTCACTCGATCCACACTCATCCTCTCAACATGCCCAAAAACCAACATAGGTCGTTTCTTTTACATTAACCTATTGGACTCCCTTTCAAACTGAATTCCTTCAGCACCCATTCATTACTGACTTTGTCCATACGAGTTTTTCCACAAACATTTCTTAGCTATCTCATTTCAAGCTCTTTGTGTTTCTCCTGACAAACCCACGATTCACATCCATAAAACAATGTTGGAATTAAGACAATTTCATATACTGCCATCTTTGATTCTTTCACTATTACTTCATTCTTTGTTTAATATTCGTAATTTGTCTTTTCCTACGGCTGTTAGGGGAGGGGGCGACGGAAACCCCCCCTGAAATGTTGACCTGGCTACGGGCTTGCTTAATTCCATCCATCTCTTGTGTATTTTCTCGTGTCTCGATCACTTCAACTTAGTGTGAGGTTCAGTTTGACAGGAGCGTTATCAGAACACGTTTTACCTTCAAACTAAACTTAAGGAAAACTGACCTTGGCTCACTGCTCCAGAGATAACCATTCAAGATCAAATTCCAATTTCATCAAAGAATTTCACACGGTGTCTCAAAATAAAACACCGCAGGAGGTTTATCAGACTAAACTAAGCTTTAACTTTAAACTTATTTAACTAATATTATTTGATCCACTTCGATGGCAGCATGGGGTAAGGCGTCACTCTCGCAATATAATGGACTGCCGATTTTGGGATGATCGGTGTTCAAATACCGGTCAAATATACCAAAGGTTATTTTACCTAAATGGTTTTTCACTCTCCCTCCACACAAATGCAGATACACTTTCTCTAAATCCAACCTTACTCATCCCTAACACACTGTCTTAATTAATACATATGTGTAACCCAAGCGGGTAGTAAGACGCGGTGATAAAATAATAATAAAATAAAGAAATAGATAACCTACCTTTAAACTTAAATTTTTGATTAAAATTATTTAAACTTACTGTTTAGAGCCTTGAGTAAGAAGGTATGAAACGACCAAAGGTTGTAGGGGTAACTTTGATCTAATATTAACTAAGAAGTGTCGGTAGGATTCTACTAATTGATGGGTACAGCCTTAATTAATTAATTTTATATAACAAGGGTTGACAAGACTCAACAAAGTGGCCAACACAGCCTCAAAGCGCTAGAATAGTCGAGAAGAAAAACAGAAGACACGTGGGTTTACACCTAAGGTGACCAAATCATGATCGAAGAAATCCAGAACACCTGGGAGTCCGGGAATTATTATAAATATTTTGAACCAAAAATTGCCTTTTTAAAGGGCTTTTATTGACGTCCCCAAAAAAACTTGTCAAAACCCCGAATTTATCGAAGAGTAAAGAGTCATCTATGTCAATGTCTTTCTCCTTTAAATTAAAAACTTTCTCCTCAACATTTTCCCAGTAGTTTTTTTCTCTCGACAATATCCAATTAAAAACACACAACGAATATTTGCTTAGATATTCTCGACAGGTTTCATAACACTCGTCAAATCAGTCGTTAAATCTGCCTCAGCTGATTCTGTTACTTCACTTCTTCTAAGAACCAATTCCACATTAAATGAAATGAAATGTTGTTCTTTCCTTTTGGTGACTGTTTCAAAGAGTATTTTCTAGAACATGAATTACTTAAATTGCACTTTTTGTGCTTCCTTCAATTTTCTTTATTCCATGCTGAAAGTGCCGAGCTGGCTGTGAATGAACCACAAGTAGGCTTCATTTAATGGAGCGTTGATAAACGTAATCAATGTTTTCGGTGCCTTTTCCTCGCTCAAGAAAAATGTTCTCAGGGCCTCAAACAGCCTTAGGACGCTTTCTACGGCTGGTAATAAAGACAACCAGCGTGTATTTGAGTGGGACATGATAATCATATATTCAGTCCCTACAAAACTGCAAAACTTCTCAAGCCTCTCTGTTCATACTGTAAAAATAGATAAATAGGAAAATAATTTTACAATTATGCTTTCGACATCACAACTCAATCTATCATCAGTTGTCTGGACACAGTTGTGTAAAGCATGTGCTAATCAGCCTATCCCTTCAATGTTTTATGTAAACCACTCTTTAGGTTAATTTACCTGGCCTCTTTAAACCACCGAAATTAGTGTTCGCATTGTCTCCACAAAATAATATACATTTATTTTTGTTGAAGACAAATGAGTCGATAGTATATAAACAAATTTTTTATATTTCATCGGATGTTACATTTGGGAGTGATCCCACCCTCAAGAGTTTTGACTGTACGCCTTCATTAAAAAAAAACTGAACCACAAATGGAGACATTTTGATGGCCTTGTGGTTGCTTGATATTCCATAAAAAAAAAGCCTCTTTAATATCTTAAAGGCTTTATTTTAAACCCTGAAGACACATTTCAGGCCCGGGCGGGACATTTTCAACACCTGTTATAGTAAGGACTGCAACGAGTTACCGAACGTAATACTTTACTGAACAGTAAATTTTGGGACACATGTATGTGTTATACTGGAATCCCTAAAAATATATAGCATGAAAAATTAAACTATATCACTATGTAATATAGGGACGAATAGAATTAGAAGTCCTGAAATTCTTAGGCGTCAGTAGTTGGAATACAATTTATAAGACTAGAACAGCCATTAGAATTGTACATGGTTTATTATGCTTTATTATGAAGATGATGATCATAATAATAATTATAACAATAATTATAATAATAATTTAAAATTGCCTGTTACATTTATTTCACATTATATATTTACCATTTACTTATGACAGTAATAGGTTATACTAAACTTTACAAAAAATTGTGCTAAAAATTTACAATATGAAGAGTTAGAATATGCATGATGTATATATCAGTCATGTAAGCTACAAGGAATAAATACATTTATACTAGAATAATTGTCAAAAAAGGGGATACTTGAAAAATAGCCAAGCCCCACAGACTATTCAAATTCTTGAGGCAAGTTACTTTTTTTTATTACTGTGGCTGATCAACCAAAATATGTGGATTTAAAAAAAATACTTTTTCAAAGTGGAAAATTTCAACTTTTAACCTATGTTTACAAGTCTATATAAATATAGAGTCATTTTAATTATATTTAGGTTTGTACTCTTTCCCGTAAACACCCAACTCGTGCAGTGTTACATAGTGTATCAATAGTTAACCTAGGTGCAACATCTGATGGGGAATATCTCACGCATCTAGGAAGTCCCCTTAAGGTGCGTTGTCCATGCTGGGTCAGTTACCTGCGACTGCGGCTTGAGTCGCAGATCATGGCGACACTAGCCACATGGGACACTCAATTTTGATCCAAGGATAAGAACATTTATGTTGACATTTTGAGGAAGGAAAAAGATGACGGCGAAATAATTTTAAGGTGGTTGTACAGAAGAATATGACAGAAGTTGAACTGTATATTTTAGGCATACGCTTAGGAAGAATGTTATAGTATTTTAATCAATATACATTCTCTAAGTGATGATACTAAGTTCAGGTAATATTTTAGACTATATTTTAATTAGTTCAATCATATATTACAACTTGTCGAAAGTGATATCGTGAAAAACTCATACAATTGGTTCAAGAAACCCATCAGTCCTGCTGAAAACTAGTGGAGGTCAGGGTTTGAATCTTGTCAAGGTCCATTAGGGGTGGTTTTCTTTATGTGGTTTTATACTCTCCTTCTAACCAACGCGAGTAATGCACATTTCACCTAAAAATTCTTCCTTTCTCATTCCTAATTCATCAGCGTAATTAAAATGGATAGCCCAAACGAGTTGTTAGGCTCGCTGTAAAAAATTATTCATTTTATTTTTCCCGCTGTGTCTCATTAGCCCACCTTGCATTGTCTCGTGCATGCATGTTCTTGTACTTCGGATGTTTTAAATCGTATACGCGTAGATGTTGGGATACAAACTCACCACATCCTGCGAGTGGGTCATTAGTACCCCAGTTTCCGTTATTTAAACATTAAAAAAAATAACAAGTGCACTTGTGGAGTAACAGGGACAACATCTAACCCTTATTTAGAGACCTGATGATGGCGTTTGTACGTCGAAACATGTAGTCAGTCAACCGGCCCTCTGGCATCCAAGGCTTAAGGAGAGGAATTAAAACCAGCTAAGAAACACTTATATTCAATCAACTTTTCTCTATCAATTTTCGTATTATACATAAATAGACTGTTCAAGGCCTCACCTTGGAATTTCGTCTCTAGCCTATATTAAACAACTCTACTTAATTTCCCTGTTTACTACCATATTGTAATTTAACTTTTCCTCTTGACAACTCTGGATCTGTCATAATATTACCTTTAACTAACTCAACTGGTTTACTATAGTTAATATCTTACATAGTAATGTTTTACTCATTGACATGTAACCTTGAAATATGATTTTTATCTTATTATTGTCTAATTTTAATATGTTTTTTGTATTATAACCTATCATCTATCTTGTTCGTATCCTATCTGATTTCATAACTTAATAAGAATTTCAAGGTTAGGGTTTCTTGATAATGGTTTAACATTATTATAGTCAGTAATTTTCTTTTAATAATGTAATATATATTTATTAAGACTGTTTATATACATCCACTCAACTATGATAATATTTAGCATATTTAGCACCGCGTCTTACTACCCGTTCGGGTTATACGCTTTAAGTACTAATTACGCTAATGGGATAGGAATTGGGAAGATTGAATTAGAGGAAGTGTACCCGCATTTGCGTGGAGGGAGAGTGGAAAACCATTTAGGAAAAACCACCCCCAGTTCACCCGACCGAGATTCGAACCTTGATCTCCCCGTCCTCAGCAGTCGAGCTCAACTATGATAATCCCAGTTGTCTTTTGCTAATTAAAATTTCTATCTTCATTTTTCCTTATATTTAATTTCAATTATATATATTCATTTAGAATTAATCCTTTGTATTGTTTTTGGGCGTTCCTTGGATAATTAATTAGTATATTAAAAAAATAGATTAACACACAAAATTCATTAACAAATACTCAATGTCGCTACAATTCTTGTACTGACGCTGTGGCTTTGCAAGCATTGCCCACTCTACCGGTGCTGCGACACGTGTCACAGACCAAACCAACCTCAAACTCAAACTGCGCATGCGCGAAGACTGCGACTCCAGCCGCAAGCATTGCTCATTCCACCGGTGCTGCGACACGTGTCACAGACCAAACCAAACCAAACTCAAACTGCGCACGCGCGAAGACTGCGACTACAGCCGCAAGCATTGCTCATTCCACCGGTGCTGCGACACGTGTCACAGACCAAACCAAACCAAACTCAAACTGCTAACGCGCGAAGACTGCGACTCCAGCCGCAAGCATTGCTCATTCCACCGGTGCTGCGACACGTGTCACAGACCAAACCAAACCAAACTCAAACTGCGCACGCGCGAAGACTGCGACTCCAGCCGCAAGCATTGCTAATTCCACCGGTGCTGCGACACGTGTCACAGACCAAACCAACCTCAAACTGCGCACGCACGAAAACTGCGACTCCAGCCGCAAGCATTGCTAATTCCAACGGTGCTGCGACACGTGTCACAGACCAAACTCAAATTGCGCATGTGCGAGTACTTCGACTACAGCCGCAGTTAATTGTTGCAGCTTGAACAACGCACCTTCTGAGTTAAATATAGGTAAGAAGGGTTGATGAGACATTGTCAAGTTTTTAGATTAACTAAGAATGTGGGAAGGTTGTAATGTGAAATTATACATCAAATGTATTCGGATAACAATTAATAGGAACACTCGGTAGGCCCACATACAATTATCTTATCCGTTCATCTTAGATTATTGGCGTCCTTGATCACTTGCTAGGTAAAAAAACACACATTAACAACGAAAATAGGATGAGTCCATTATCATTTGAACTTTACTCTAAGAATGTTTAAAACGAATTATTGATGAGAATGTGTGATAAGTAATTACTGTTTTTCACACCGCGTTTTATTACCCACATAACTGTTTCAGTGGCCGAACGGTCTAAGGCGTCACTCTTGTCTTAGAATGACCTGCCGATGACAGGTAGATCGGTGTTCTAATACCGTTCGGGTGTCTACCGAGAGTGATTTCCCCCAAATGGTTTCCCACGCTAATGCGGGTGGATTACCTCTTAAATAGCCGGCCCCGTGGTGTAATTGTCAGTACACTTGTCTACGAACCTAGGGATCCCGGGTTCGATTCCCTGCTGATAACTTGGGTATTATTCCCGAAACGGGTATTACCCCAACGGTCTCCAATTATACCTCTAAAATGCTTCCTTCCTCGTACCTATCCCATTAAAATAATTATAATTAGTAAGACGCGATGATTAAAAAAATACTACCCACCCTGACAATAAGCACTAAACTATACTCTGATTTTGGTAGGAAGAACGGTATCTGGTAGTTACTAAAATAATTTTAATAAATTCATACATCAAGACACGTTATTTGCAACTATCACTTTTGGTAGATATTGTTAATAACTATAAAATAACACGATTAACACAGTAAAATGTTATCAATGCTGGTCACAAAGAAATATGTTTACATTTTCTAAACTGTTCTCCCAACAAAAATCAGACTATACACTGCTGACCCTCGTGCCGATTGGAATGTAGTCTAAACGTCAAACTCATTTAGTCTGGTCAAACAGTAGACTAATAGCGAGTTCCGGGGCTCGAAACCCAACCAGATATACTGGGCTTGTTTCCCCCTCCCCCTTTAAATTGTATCCTACATTTCCGGGTACATTTCAAAATTGCTCTCAGTTTACCCAGCAGGTATATATATATATATATATATATACATGTACACCAAACTTCCCATCAAGAGCAAACCAGACCGAATGAGCTTGACATTAAGACTGCGTGCCCACCGAAGCGAGTCACGGTAATATTACTAGGGCTCCAGGCCTATCGCCTATTTTCTTTATTAATAAGAATAAGGTTGGTTTATTTAAAATATTTATGTAAGAAAAAATGAAATTTATTGCTTTTAAAATGTTTTATATCAGTTCCATTCACTTCTTCCTGTTCATTCGATTCACCTTTTTTTAAAAATGAAAGTGACACTGCTATAACTATATATTGCCATATAATATAACTTTGACTCTTAAATACATACGTAACAGCAACAAGTTCATTAAAACTAGATGAATTATATTATAAAATAAATATTATATATAGGTGTTCTAAAACAAGATGCGCAGGAAAATATTGGATAAAAAAGAGGATACTGGGAGTAGAGGAGGTTAAATAATGTTGAGTTACATACCCTGTATCCATCATAAGACATTGTTAGAACAATAAAGTTTCGAATATTATGGTGGACAGGACATGCGGCTCGAATGGGAGTATCTATAACCTTGTTCAGGGTACCGACTGCCAAATTCATTGGGAGGACCTAGACACAGATGGGAGGATAACATTAGAATGGTCCGAAAATAGATATGGTGTAATGAGGTGGACTGGATAGAGCTAGCTCAAAATAAAGATAAAGTGTAATGAGGTGAAGTGGATAGAGCTAGTTCAAAATAAGAATAGAGTGTAATGAAGTGGAGTGGATTAGAGCTAGCTCAAAATAAGGATAGGGTTTAAATGATGTGGATTGGATAGATCTAGCTCAAAATAAGGATAGAGTGTAATGAGGCGGAGTGGATAGAGCTAGCTCAATATAAGGATAGAGTATAATGAGGTGGACTGGATAGAGCTAGCTCAAAATAAGAATAGAGTGTAATGAGGTGGAGTGGATAGAGCTAGCTCAAAATAAGGATAGAGTGTAAATGATGTGGATTTGATAGAGCTAGCTCAAAATAAGGATAGAGTGTAATGAGGTGGAGTGGATAGAGCTAGCTCAAAATAAGGATAGAGTGTAATGAGGTAGAGTGGATAGAGCTAGCTCAAAATAAGGATAGAGTTTAATGAGGTGGAGTGGATAGAGCTAGCTCAAAATAAGGATAGGGTGTAAATGATGTGGATTGGATAGATCTAGCTCAAAATAAGGATAGAGTGTAATGAGGCGGAGTGGATAGAGCTAGCTCAAAATAAGGATAAAGTGTAATGAGGTGGACTGGATAGTTCTATTTTTTCCCCATAAATATTGGTTTTATTTTTGTTCAAGTGTTGGCGGCTCCGCTTTCATTGAGGATAATGTACTGCTCTGGAGTACAAACATGCGGACCGTTGACCCTCTTCGCGGGGGGGTCACGTCACAGTTCTGCGCCCAAACTGATTGTTATTGGAGGACCGTTGGAATCAAAGTCCGTCCAAGTGCCTGACGAAGAGGTCATTCTGCGCGAACAAAATAAAATATCACTTCCTCTAGTCAAGATAACTTCCGAGACGCTGCTAAGACCTTTTTATTATTAATTAATATTAATGTATCCTGAACAAGGGTTGGTTTGAAGGATCAAATTTCGGCTGATCGTCCCACACTAACTCAACAATCTAGTTTTTTTTATGTATATTATTTATTTTTTACCAACAAATCTTACTACCCGTTCGGATCATACGCCTATGGACTAACTACGCTAATATGTTAGCGACGAAGAATATTTAACTTAAAAGAAGTGTATCCGCATTTGCACGAAGGAAGCGTGGAAAGAATTTAGGAATAACAATCCTCAATACACACGACTAGGATTCGAACCCTGATCTCCCCGTCATTGGCAGTTCTAGTTTTTGTTGTTGTTGCGAAAGTGACGCCTTAATCCATACGGCCACAAAGCCGGTTTCCATGTTATTAAACATTATTACGATGCACAATCACTAGTAAGTATGCGGAAAAAGGCGTCACGCTCACCCTGTCTGTTTTTCCAGTGATGGAGGACATTTTGAGATTTTAATCTTGTGGTACTGATATGTTAATTTCTCTTAAATGATTTCCGACTCTCCTTCCACGCGTAATAGGTTGTACTATCTCAGAATTCTACTTTCCTCAACCCTACACCCATAGTGTCAATCAATTTGAGGAAACTGGTCCAAATTTCTTCCAAAGGCCTTTCGGAAAATAAAAAATATATCATTTTTCGGTCAACACTGATAACATATTTTTACTATATTATTTGTTGGCAATATATCTATTTAAAGTAACACCTTCAGACCACGTGATTTGACTTTTAGCCCTAACTTAATATGAACTTGCAATGTTATTGATATTATAATCCGACACCCTAGCTCCGTCAGTAGCGCATCTGCCAACTGAGTTTCAAGTCCCTGGTTCGATTACTAATAGGGCCGACAAGTGTATTATTTGTGAAATGCGGGTTTCCCCTTTTACAGTAACAAACTAACGGCCGAGGTGTTGAGTCTGTTCTGGATTTAAGTTTTTTAAGTCGTGTTCTGATATATACAGTTGGTTTAAAAAGTGCACATTGAATACCTAAAATAAAAAAATAAATAAAAAAATAGTAATGTAACAAACTATTTTGGGGACCTGTAAAATATTTTTTTGTCTTAAAAATAATTATAACGATGTGAACGCTTTTTAAGTAGCAATTAAAATATTACTTAACGTTTACAACAAATCTTTGTTTCAAAGTCTTTTCATTTCATAAGTCGCAGTTTTCCTTTAAAAATAAATGGTACGAAACTCCGCACGGACTTTCTCGCTCTATTGTTTGAAAATGAAGATATTTACTCAAAACTCGTAATATATGTGAAACTAAATAATATACACTAGCAAACCCAAGCATAAATTGCACTATACTTAGGTACAACTTTTTTGTAGTCCCAGTTTTAAATTTTATAATTTTATTTTTAAAGAATTAATGTCCTCATTTGTATGTTTGTACCGATAAAAAGATCAATATTGAGTCCACATGGCTCAACACATCGTATTAAAATTTCGACTTCCGGTTAAAATTTTCGACATTTTATAAGGTGTTGCAAATCTTCATGCCATCGCATTGCTATTAAATTCCTCATTTATACATTTTGAACAATACATAATGTAAATATTGACTATTGAGTCTAAAATGGAGATAGATAAATGTTGTACAAACATTTTTCCTAACAGGCTTAAGGAAAAGGAAAAACAACATAAACTTTTTGAGAGACTCACTTATATTTAATTATTCTATGGCATTGGAGAATTATTGCGTTAAAACTTGAGTAATATCTCTTTACAAATAAAGATCACAAAATTGTATTAATATAGTTGCCAATATTTCAGAAACTGCTGGTTTTATAAAATATATTTCATATAAAAGTTTTTTATTTTTAATAGTACTACAATTTTTCAATGATAAGTTATTTAGTAACTCAAATAGTTGCGGAGATACGGAAGTTTCTGTTTTTGTAAAGTACCCTAAAAGTAGTTTTCATGGGAAAATTAAAATAGCCAGTTTATTTATAATCTTAATCAACTCCTAGATACGAATTTTAATCAAAATCGTTAAAGCCGATTTTGAGAAAATAGTTTTTTTTTTCTTTTCGCCCTTTATTAAACCAGTCTCAATTTCAAGTTTAAACAGACACACAGACAGACGGCATTGCCAAGACCACTTTTAGGGTTCGGGGGGTCATGAGACGTCGACATCCATCAACATTTCAAGTTAGATTTTTTTTTTACGGTCGCAATACTTTTTGTGTTCGAATATATAGGCCTATATTTGCGCATAGCTTGAAAGTTATTGGTTTTATAAAAATATGCGTCAAATAAAATATTTGTATTATAAATAGATCTACATATTTGTCGTGATAAGTAATTTCATATCTCAAATAATTTAGGATATATTATAAAAAAGATAATTTACACATTAGACCGGAGCCCTTAAAGTCATTTTGCCGAAATATTGAGAGTATCCATTTTGTTTGGAATATTTATAAATCTTTAGAAATGAAATTTAATCAAAATCATTATAGAAGATTTTGAGAAAAATCGACTTTTTCTCTTTTTGCCCTTCAGTAAACTACCCTTAATTTTAGGGTTAAATATCCAATTCCAAAAACCTTCGGGGCAACCCTATGAAAACCCTAGATACCAAGTTTTAGCCTGATCGGTAAAATAGTTTAAGCTCTAGTTGGAGGTACAGGCAGACAGACGGAAATTCAAAAAAACAATTTTTCGTATCACCAACGCGGCTTTACCCGATCTCCTCTAAAAAAAAAAAATCTAGCACGTCTTACTACCCATTCAATTTATACGCTTATGTACTATTCACTCTAATGTGTTAGGGATTAGGAAGGTTGAATTTATAGGACGTGTACCCACATTTTCGTGGAGAGAAGGAGTGGAAAACCATTTATGAATAACAACCCTCAGTACACCCGTCAGGGATTCGAACCCTAACCTCCCCAGTTTCGTCTATTGCAAGAGTTACGCCTTAGACCAAGCGAGTGATTCGAAGCTCACCATTGACTCGTGTTAAGATTATAGGAAAGTTACCTTTGTTTTACCACAGGCGGTGTCTAATGAAATAATATACGTTTCTGTGCGTCTCATTATCCACCCTCACCAGTGATAACGCAGTATAGGGCATTAGACTCACAATAGTTTATATTGCCATTTACGGGGCGGTCAAATTTCAAATCTTGGCCTGGGAGCTGGGTGAATGTTTACCCCATAAGATTCATCATCCTGGTGTATATACCCCACAGCCAATCTCTACGCGAATTCTGGTACATTTTATGTGTCTACCCTCCTCATCTCTAGCCCAAAAGTCGTTGAAATAAAATTCTATTAACTCAAAAACAAATATATTAAGGTGGAGGTGAAAGGGAGCCTTTTTTCAGTTTTATAACAAAAAAACTTTTTGTTAGCCAAAATAAATTAAACATTGCTTGGAGTTAGATATGTGTTTACTTGAAACTTATCCACAGAGCGATCTCACCCGCCTCGGTGGCGTAGTTGGATAACGCGCTTGTAATGTTGAGCTCGACTGCTGAGGACGAGGAGATCGAGGTTCGAATCTCGGTCGGGTGAACTGGGGGTGGTTTTTCTTAAATGGTTTTCCACTCTATTCACGCAAATGCGGGTTCACTTCCTCTAATTCAATCTTCTCAATTCCTAATCCATTAGCGTAATAGTACTTAAAGCGTATAACCCGAACGGATAGTAAGACGCGGTGCTAAATATTATTATTATCACAGAGCGATCTCGAAAGTTCTTGAATATTTATCAAGGTCAGCGCGTAGTTTTGACTTCTTCTCTTCGTTTGAAAGGTTCCTGTGCAAGTTCCGCTATTCCTGTGGCAAATATTCAATTAATAAATGTATGAAATAGAGATGGCATAATCGTTTCTCGAATACCTTAAATCTTAAGCAACTAGCCAAATCTTAAATTCGTAAAAATCTTGAGAAAAAAATTATCTCGAATATAATTATGAAGACCTTGACTTCAAATAACATTGGAAACAATTGGTAAAATAAATTATATACACTTGTGTATTTGATAGAGTAACAAAATTACTAACAAATTTAAAGATTTATATTAATACAGTTACTTTTTTTCTAAAAGTGTTTTTTGTGCTGTTTATGCTGTAATAGACATGACAAACAAGATAGTATTTGTCAGTGACACCGCGACTTAGAGTTGGGATGTAGGGGACGCGAGAAAAGGTCAGTATTTTTTTTGCAATTTTTATAGTAAAACATTTTTTTAGGTCAAAAAAGTCAAATATTGCTTGTATACAAACATAGAGCTTAATTTTCTTCACAGGGTGATAACAGCTGTTGAATATCTGTCAAAGGTGTTCTGGAATATCATGACAAAACTTTTTATCTTCAATTAAAAAGTTTCTCATCTAATGCTGCTATGTCATGACAGATATTCAACAACTGTTGATATCACCGTGTGAAGAAAATTAAACTCTATTTTGTATTGAAGCAATATATATATATATATATATATTTTTTTTTTTTTTTGACCTAAAACAAATGTTTTGATATAAAAATTACAAAAACACTTACCTTTGCTCTCCTGTTCCTACATCCCCACCTTAAGCGAATGCTAGCAACTTTTTCTTTTGAACATTATTATAATGTGTAACGCAAATGCGGGTTCACTTCTTCTAATTCAACCTTCCCAATTCTTAAATCCATTAACGTCATTAGTACTTAAAGCGTATAACCCGAACGGGTAGTAAGACGCGGTGCTAAATATTATTATTAAATATTATAATGTGTAAATAATTTACCGTCCATTAAATTTTACTTTCTCATATCATAAGAAAGTATTGTAATCGCGAACATTTTCGTAACTTAAGGTTATGATGGATCTAAAGTTTTATGTGGGTTCGAAATTAAAAAAAAAGTGGATTTTATAAATTGTCCTGTCTGTCCCTGGCCACAGATCTGAAACGGTTGGATGGATTTCGTTCAAAGTTGAGGGAGGGTTTTACTTGACAATTAACACTTGTATTTTGTATAAATATTAGTTAAGGAGTAGTTTAATAATGAATGATTTTCAAAAAATTAAAAATTAAAAAAATATATATATTTACTGATTTCGTTTAAAATGAATACCCGAGAAATGTTTGACGTGATAAACAAAACTATGTTCTTGTTTTTTAGGGGGAAATTTGTTTACTTATGGCTGATTTTTTTATTTGAATATTATATTAATTTTAATAAATGGTTCTAGCGATTTGATTTAAAATGACTGATGTTGAGTTTTTTATATTATAAATAATTTTATATGTGTGTTTTACTTATAAAAATAATTTAGTAATAGTTGTTTACTGATTAATTTTTTAATTAATATTTTTTTAAAATAGCTCTAACAATTTTGCACAAAATTAGTATTTGTAGATCATTTTACATGATAATAAATCATGTTTGTTGATTTTATAAATATTTTAATATAAGGGTACTTATGACAAATTTTATAAAATTTGAAATATTTCGAAAGTGCCATTTTTAAGATTGAGTTGAGTTTTTGAGATTGGGTATTTGCGAGTAGTTTTTCATGATAAAAAAAGAATAAATTTGTATTTTTACAAATATAAATCACAAAGGGTATTTTACAAATAATTTAGTTTTGATTTTTTTCCCTTGCTTTAATTAACTAACTAAAAAATGTTTGCACGATTGTGTCGTGACATTTTTTTCACATTGAGGTCACTTTACTCAAGGCATAACTAATATTTTTTTAAATAATGAGTTATTAAAGAAATAATTTGTGACGACATGCAAATATACTTTTACTTATTTTTTGCAATCCCTTTGACTTGAGAAAAAAAAACAGGTGTTACATCAATTAAAATAAAGTATATGTATTGTATATACCATGTCTTACTACACGTCTGGGCTATTCAAATATTTATTCTAGTAGAGTAGGGATTTGGGAGGATGAATTTATCCCCATATGCTTGGACGAATGTTGAGGAAACCATTGTCTGCTTGGTGAATTCGAAGCTATTTTGTGAAGCGGGTTGCATCTTAGCTTGACTCACTCGGGCATAAAATCTGTGCCTCGTCTGACAATTCTCACCCCCTCCATGAAGACCCTTCCCCTCTTTCGCAAATTAGCGTGGCTACAGTAGCCCCATGGCTTCTTTGGTGCTGACTGACAGCTGACGCTTTGAAAAGTTACCAGACCAAATTATGTATCCCTACGCCGAAACAAATGATCTGCAAAAACATGTGTTTAGCAGCTCTGTCATCTGATACTCAGCACCAAAGAAGCCATATTT
Organism: Timema cristinae; assembly: GCA_039000515.1. Classification (NCBI taxonomy): domain Eukaryota; kingdom Metazoa; phylum Arthropoda; class Insecta; order Phasmatodea; family Timematidae; genus Timema; species Timema cristinae. Next base: position 19,837,302 of record JBCFYV010011172.1, on the reverse strand, counting down.
GGAAGCCGAACCTATACCTATGTCAGGAGGGTAAAAATTCCACTCGCCACTCGGAATACCACCAATTCACTTTTCAGTGATAGATACTCAAATACAATAGTTTAGCGCTCTGATGGCTAAGTGAACTAAGGCATTAGACCAGTGATTTACAACCTGGGAGTCGCAACCACATTCAGGGTCGTGGCATATTTCGGGTTGGGTCGCATTGCCTGTTAAGGTTATAGCGTTATGCTTACTTTTAAAATTAATTATCATTATATTATAAAATGAATTATCATTATAGGAGGGTGCAAAATCCAAATACAGTAGGAATAAAAGCGGTTAAAATACCAAAAAAACTGTTTGTCTACTAATTAGGTTCAATTTTGTTACTTAGCTCAAACAGTTGCTTGTTGACTTAGTTTGCTGCTGTAGTCTCGTGTTAGGGCGAGTGGCGTTGCTATCATATAATTTTCAAAATATACAATGGGCTCATTGCTTCTCTTTTGAAACATCTTAGTCGCACTCATTTAAATAATATATAAGTAGTTTATAATAATGAAATCAAACACATGGGCTCAACACCACGCTAGTTTGTTTCAACTGATGAGGTCAAGATTCATATTCTGATGAGGGTTCTGGGATTTGATTTTCCCTAAATAATTTTCCACTCTCTTCCCTCAAAAATTCGGGTACACTTGATCTAAATTCAACCTTCCTTATCCCTAACACAGTAGCGTAATTAGTACAACATGTTTATAGCCACAACGGTTAGTAGGACGCGGTGCTAAATATACGGGTAGCCCGGATTAATAATATTCATTGAAAATTATAATTTAAAAACCAGGATATTAATGCTTGTAGGCTATCAAGGGGTCACGATGGTCTCAAAGACAAAAATTGATGTCAAACACGGCATAAGGTTGGAAACCACTGACCTAAGCTCGTATTGCACCCACAGGTTAATGTTCGCATTAGACAAGTGCAATGGGCGTGGTTACCCTGACATAATTATCAAATTGTCTTCCTATTTTATCTCCACGCCCATGCGAGTGCATTTCTTATGGGCTAACATTAGTTCCCCTAGTGCACAGACAAGCAAGAAACTGACTCCAACCTTACAGGGTTTCGCTGCGCTGCTTTTGCCAGCTTGAGTCCTTCAACACTGGGCTTCGCTAGTGTCACTGCTGGGTAATGATAGGACTAACCGCAGCGACGCTAGTGGTGAAAGACTCAAGCTGCCAAAAGGAGCGCAACCATTTTCACCTAGAGGTTGAGTGTCTGGGTATATTAATTGTCTGTGACCTAGTGTTAATAATACGAGTAAATAAACACATGGCTTCAGCCCACTAGCGAGCTTTACTGGTCTAGCACCGGCCGACTATTGTCAACGATATGTCAACTTTTGCGGACAATGTCACGTCAGCAGAACGATCCCTCCGACCGTTAAACTTCTCAGTTTCCCTCACAAGTCTGAGTCGACCCCTTAACAAATCAAATACACTGCTTCCCAGAAAGTCTTGAAGTACCGGGAATCGAACCCGGGATCTCTGGGTCTGTAGTCAAACATTGATTGCCCCTAATATTAAATATAATTTATAGCTCTGGTTTTGACAGGGTGGTAATTTTAAATAATAATTACATATTTTTAAATCGTGTTATAAAATTATAATTGAAAAGGGTCGGAAGTGGGGTCCCGTCTTTCCGTTACATTCCCAAGAGTTATTTTGAAAGAGTTTACAAAGCTTCACACTATAATCTGTAGATCAAATAGGTGAACTATACTCTATATCTATTACGTTGAGAAGAACACACACTGAGACAATCTTCAAGCTCTAAAGGTATGCAGATTTATGTTACTGGATAAGAAGTGTCGCTAGTGTATGCATGGGTGTCATTACTTTAGTAACTTCAATAAAATACAGTAAAAATTAGCAACGCTGAATGGTTGGGTTTGGCATAATTTATATGACATTCTCTTTCCTCTTCAATAATTTTAAATGATGAATGGATGTGAGGTTTATTATTATGTAGGTCCTAATATATATTTGACTCAAATATACGAATAATACTGATTTATTTTACTTTTTATTCAAAAGTGTTTTATAATATATATAATATGTTTAGATTGTCCATTTACATTATGTATACATGCAAGATTATTAACAAACTATTTATTTCAAAACACAAAGAGGTGTGTGGATTACAGAATATTACAGTTTCCCAATCTATTTATTTTGATCAAAATCCAATAAGTGGTCAAGTAATTTTGGATAAATTCAAAATGTGATAATAAATCTGGTGCTTTGCGCACCGCTGATAATTTTCTTGTAACGCCAACTGTGGAAATGAGTATAGTTTCCTTAAATCTGCCAAACAAACTTTCTTACTGTATTTTATACATTTTTCTTCAAATAAATAGCTATATCAAAATGTCTTCCTCTCAAGTGTTTACAATATCCACTTAAAGTGTCCTTAAAATAGTGTAAATAGCCGTTAGTCTGGGCTGGTAGTAAGATCCGTGGCACACTTAGTATAGGAAGTAATTATTTGGTTGTGTATGGATGAATATCAAATTCAACTCTAATTACGATTAAAAACAAACTCCAGATATATTATAGATGCATCTTCTTTTAAAAGCACATTAGCGTAAGAGCGTATAACCCGAACGGGTAGTAAGACGCGGTGCTAATAATAGTAATAATAATAATCTTTAAAAAAAAATAACTTCAAATATCTAAATGAGCCATTCAATTAGTAACTAAATTTACCTCTAGCGGCCCATTCTAAATAGCTAATTAAAAAATAGCTTTTAATTAAAAAATAAAAGCTAAGTGAGAACGACTCTGGATAGTTTTTAAGATAATCAATTTTTTTTTTAAATTGCCAGTGGCCCAATCCAAATAGCTTCTAGACTAGAGGCATCCAATTTTCAAATAGCCAGTAGGAGCTCACACCAAATAAATTCTAGTTCAATTTAATTTTCAACAATAAATTCGGGCGAAAATTCATCAACAAATAGGGTCTAGACTCTAGAGAAATACAATATCTTAAAAACTTGCTGAGGGATGACCACTTCTAATTGTTTTAAGAAGACCCTAATTTTCAGAAATTTTCGGGTGAGAACCAGGTTAGAAACATTTCTGGGTAAGCGTGTCCGAGCTGCCCCTTTTTTTAAATTGACTCCCCTCTCTATACAATACAAAAAAGATTCTACAAACACAGGAGAATATAATTAACTATTAAATAAAAATTGAGTATAACTCTTAATGATTGTTAATTCAACCTCTCTACTGTGTTCTTACTATACATTATGAGAAATAAAAGAACTACCCATGAAAAATAAAACAGTTTGTTATTAAAATGATTACTCATCAAGGTTTTTCCGTTTGACTTTACAAATGTTTCCAACTTACCGGGAAGTTTTTTTTAGATTAGTTAATTTTATGCAATAAAAATTGTAGTATACAAATGTAATTATCAATTCATTACCGTAAATTTAAATTTATTATAAATTATTTCACTCCATTACTACACCTCTATGTTAATAACTACCAGCCACTTATAAATTGGCTGAACAGTAATGGTTTTTTTCCCTCTGAAAATATAGAGAAATAAGTCGACAAATATTACGTAAAAAAGAGAAAGGGTTCAAATGATAGATTGTTTTGCTTACAGGGGGGGGGGGGGGGGGAGGTTGTATAAAATGGCCACAACTATGCTTACCTATAACCTGAACACCCCCTAATCAGTATTCGTAAATTCAAAACAATGAGTGTACTGTTTATAAACTTCAAAATAAATGTAGTTCTAAGTACAATATAATAAATATTATTCTAAGGTTCTGATATTGAATAGAAATGTTGGAAAGCCTAACCAGGAAGGTTCGGGTTACCATTCTCATAGTGTCCTGACCTGGTGATGAAATCTAAAACACATTTTTGCTAGTTTTGCTTTTCTTTTGATATCCAAACCCACGAGCTAGAGCAGTTCTTCTTAAAGATCGTCGCTTACTTGGTAAACAAAGTTTCCTCTTTGGGTTTTTATATCTCAACATTTTAACTCAGTGGCGTAAGAGATTAAACTTGCCCCCTTCTTCCCACCCACACTTTTGCAAGATTAATTTTCGGGCCCCCTTTTCCAAATCATCTAACACCTTAATAAATGTTGTAAGAAATAATTAATAGTCCTAAATAATTACTTATTATCTCACTTATAATGACTGTTTTAGGCTGGGTTTTGTGTTGGGAACGTCATCAATTAATCAGCTTGACTGCATGAAGATAAAAAAAGTTGTGTTATTTAAAATAGAAAGAAATAGTTGAAATAATGCTATAGATTAGTTAAAATTTACAACACCTTATGATACACATATTAAACTATATAAATTGTCAATAATCACAACATAAGTTACTTGATTACAATTACTTTCACCAAATTTATGGTAGTTTAAAGTTTCCTTTCGCGGGGCCCACTAACCATTGCCCCCTCCCCCCGCATTGCAGGCCCTGTGGGCTGGGGTGTTACACCACTATAAGAACTATCACTCTTGAAGCCAATGCACGAAAAAAAAAGGGGGTAAAAAGAAAATGATCCGTTCACCCTGCAAGGTAGCTCGCCTGCCTGCTAGTAACAGTTCCCCTCTTTCGCTGCAGATAGACAGCCTCACTCTACTATATTCACCCGCCTCGGTGGCGTAGTTAGTTAACGCACTAGTCGTGTTGAGCTAGACTGCCGAGCACGGGGAGGGTTTTTTCTTAAGTGGTTTTCCACTCTTCCTCCACGAAAATGCGGGTTCGCTTCTTCTAAATTCCACCTTCATAATTCTTAATCCATTAGCGTGATTAGTATTTAAGCGTGTAACCCGAAAGGATGGTAAGACGCAGTGCTAAAAACACACAAAAAGCTACTATTTTCGCTGGACAGCATTGTCTTTAATTTCCATTTTCTATTTTTCTCGTTTCTTATTCTATATAGACATATGCTTCCACGACTTTTTAAATCTACATTCTAGCGGAAAGAGTCTGCTAAGCCATTTTCGGGGATAAGCCAAGTAGCCCAAGTCGTGGGCATTAAAAATATAGGTATGTTTAATAAATAAGTATTTCACGATAAAAAAAATAACTTTTTGACTTTGGTAGATTATTTTCGGAATTATTAAAAAAATTATGCTATTTGTTTTAATTTATATCCATAAAACTCGCCGAGTAAAACGTAAATACACTAACATGAAAAATGCTATCTTGACAAGCCGTTCACAAGTAGGCAGAGTCCTTAAGGGGCAGGGAAAAAAAAACCTAAATACACACCGTCAGGATTCACTCCCGGCACAGTAAAACCACATTAGGCGCGACTGACACCTTATTACACAGCCCGCCAGGCGTTCGGAACAAATGTCCTCTCTTTAGGGAAGAGTTGGTTGCCCTTCGTACGAGGCACAACCTCTGGACTAAACGTGACCACGGTCGAGGCCAACGCACTCGGTCGGACCATGCGACAGTAAAATACAAACTGTCAATTACTCATCACATTCCATCACGCAGTTATACATTTAACTTGAGGTATTTAATCTTCCCTTTCTGAACCAGCTGATTATATCAGTACAAGACTACGAAACTAGCTTGAGGCGATTAGCCCTGTTATTTGGCGCGGAAATGTAGAGCCATGGGAGCAAATGGTTATCTTCAAGAATTTTTATTGTTTTACATTTTTCTTTTCGCAAACGGTTTGTTCAAGAATAGAAGCATGTTGATTAAGTTATACTTTTTATACACACACATCCTCCTCTATAATTTTAACAGTGATCAAATATCGAAAAAAAAAGACATTTTTTAATAGAAAACTGCCGGCTTCATAGCAAAAAATTAAAAAATGTAACAATTAATAAACATCTATACATTATCTTAGAAGGGATGTTGAAAATATTAACATAACAATTTCACTCATTCTCGAGAAAACTGATATTTTCAAACGTATGATTTTTCCGCAAGACTTGTCCGGTAGCTAGCGCCATCTACGTTTTCCGTAATCCATCTGTTCTTGTTGGAGCGAAAGGATACTTTGGTCGGTTTTGAAACCACGCCACGCCTTTCACCCTCCCGCCCTCCATCCTACAAAATAGGTTTTAGACTTGCACTCGACAGGACCAAGGACCTTAACGACGTTGCCCAGTCAAGGATTTCTAAGCTGTTCAGAGAAGCGGGTTGCATCTTAACTTGACGCACCACAACTCATTAATATGCGGTTGAAGGGGATGCGAGAAAGGGCCAATGTTTTTGGAGTTTTTATATCAAAACTCATACTCCTTCAGTAGAAAAATAGAGTTTAATTTTCTTCACACGGTGATATCAACAGTTGTTAAACATCCGTCAAAAGCATAGCGGCATTAGACGATACACTTTTTAAATTAAGAGAAAAAGTTGTCATTAGATTATAGGACACCCTTGACAGATATTCAAGAACATTTGATATCACCAGGTGAAGAAAATTATATTCTGTGTTTTTAATGAAGAAATATTTGTTTTATTTTAGCAAAAAAATATTTTTATATAAAAAATAAAAAAACACTGTCCATAACTCGCGCTTTATGCACTCCTTATAAAACCCGTGTTCTTTTTAAAAATTGATAAATTTTCAAAAAATCTGTCTTTAATAAACAACACCGTCTAACTACTTGACTACTTAATTAAATAATTTTCCCCTCAAATTCAAGTATATTGTGTTATATATTTTGTCTCTCCAAGCACTTCACGGGTAATCTTACTCTTATTTATTTTTATTTATTAAGCACCGTGTCTTACTACCCGTTCGTGTTATACGTTTAAGTACTATGGGTTAGGAATCGGGAAGGTTGAATTTAGAGGAAGTTAACCCACATTTGCGTGGAGGGAGAGTGGAAAACCATTTAGGGAAAACCACCCCCAGTTTACCCAAGCGAAATTCGAACCTCAATATCCCCATCCTTCGAGATGGGTGGTAATCATACTCTAACAGTGTTTTTAACATGCGCGTCTAAAGCGGCCCATCCACGTGCGATCCTGGCCCGCGAGTCTGGGTCGGCTCGGTTTCCAGCTACCCCAACTCGTGGGTGGGGTGTCACGAGCCAGGTGCTTGTATCCACACTACAAAGAGTGCGATTGACTTTGTCAATCAGAGGAACCATGTCGGCTTCCATTTCCAGTTCGTTCACGAGCCCTGAACTTTTGACAAAAGTTTCTAGAGGAGTACCGCCAATGGCCGGCTCTGTGGCGAATTCGTAGCACAGATTATTATAATAGAGGAAAACAGGATGAGGCTTAGGATTCACATTGGGGAAATTCACTAATGCTGACTTAGGAGACGGCCAGATTGGGCGTACGAGCGACTAAAAATATAAAATAGAACACATTGGTTGTAATGAGAGGTGGCCAACTGGAGTGCGCGCGCTCGAGCCGGTACAGTCTAGTTTACAGGCGCTATGCAATATTATTGTATGTTGGTTAATTGAGTGCTAGGAAAACTTCTCCTTTTGAAATTTTTATTACTATCGATAAGTTTAGCACACTTGCTACTAACGGCCTAATTTAATTAATAAGATCATAAACAATACTATATAAATGATATATATATATATATATATATGTGTGTGTTTGTAAAACTGATATGTTAAAATACTTCAATAATATAATCAAAGTAGGCCTTTACAAATAAGACCCACCATTAGCGCGGAGAGAGGATGAGAAAATCACAACAATAAATCACTTGTCAAAAACCACCCTCAGTTCACTGAGCCAAGATTCAAAACTTTGCCTCCTTGTCAACCACTATCGAGAGCTATTTGCTAGTCACGCGCTCGCTTGTTAGTCTGGCCGAACCCTATGAGTATGTTAAAAAAAAAAGTAGACAATATCCGGGCATCGATCAGGAAAGAAACGCGCCCCCTTCTGGATAGTGAAAGAAATGTAGCGTCGGAGGACGATGTAACAAGTCCACCCGTGATAGTGGTAGAACGTGTGTGGTGAAATATGACCGAATCCGGCTCACGGGTAAAGGTTGTTTCACACTGTGGGGGATGCTCACAGTCCACTCACAGAGTGCTCAGGCTACTCTCAAATATCGTACTATGCGAATCAAATAGGAGTGTTTATACTATGGGGAACACGCACTCATAATGACCACTTTGATCCTTGTCGAGAATATTTTGAGCGCGGTATTTTGATCGTAGCCCGAATGGAGCGCTACTGTAAACATGGCATGCACAGTATAGTCCCAAGCTCCAGTTTGTTTTCAACCCGTCGAACAAATATGGACCCCATGGACGGAAAAATTGATCGGACTTGTGCGTACCAAACCTGAACTATTCAACTTGGCAAACAAATAATATAGTGATGATGTTAAAAAAAAAGTATGGAAGAAAATAGGACAGGCTTTAAACAAAACGGGTAAGTTTCAACGTTTATTTTATAATCTTAAATAAATAACATAATTTAAAACCTACAAATTTAAATCATATTGACCCACCTCGGTGGCGTAGTTAGCTAACGCGCTATCATGTGAGCTCGACTGCCAAGGACGGGGAGATTGAGGTTCGAATCTCAGTCGGGTGAAATGGGGGTGGTTTTTCCTAAATGATTTTACCCTCTCCCTCCACGCAAATGGGGAGTTCACTTCTCTAAATTCAACCTTTCCTATTCCTAATCCATTAGCTTAATTAGTACTTAAGTGTATAAACCGAACGGATAGTAAGACGCAGTGCTAAATAAATAAATAAAAATAATATTGTGTTGCCAGGGAACTGACTGAGCCTGCTTCTGATATGAAGAATCTTGGAAATATTCTTACGTGGGCGTCTCAGTGTGAATACCTTGGTGCATCCCATGAGCGTGAGAATGACGAGAGTGTGAGCGTTAGTGTCCCCATAGTGTGAAACATGCTTTAGTCTCGCTGAGCCAGACTCGTATGTGGATTGGCGATTAACCCGGTAGGCAATAAGTGGTGATAAAAAAACCTGTTTAGTCTAACGCGAAAGGCTTTGAGTCGAGCTCACTTAAGGTGTTTCGTTCATAGAGGTCTTTATTATTGTCAACATCATGTTTTATTCATAGAGGTCTTGATTACTGTCAAGATCATGTTTTATTTATAGAGGTCTTGATCACTGTCAAGATCATGTTTCATTTATAGAGTCTTGATTACTGTCGAATCATGTTTATTTATAAGGTCTTGATACTATCAAGATTATGTTTCATTATAGAGTCTTGATTACTGTCAAGATCATGTTTTATTTATAGAGGTCTTGATTACTTCAAGTTTATGTTTTATTTATAGAGGTCTTGATTACTATCGAGATCATGTTTTATTTATAGAGATCTTGATTACTGTCAGATCATGTTTATTTATACAGGTCTTGATTACTGTCGAGTCATGTTTTATTTATAGAGGTCTTGTATTACATGTCAGAGATCTAATTTGTTTTATTTATAGAGGTCTTGATTACTGTCAAGATCATGTTTCATTTATACAGGTCTTGATTAGTGTCGAGGTCATGTTTCATTTTTAGAGGTCTTGATTACTGTCGAGATCATGTTTCATTTATAGAGGTCTTGATTACTGTCAAGATCATGTCTCATTTATAGATGACTTGATTCACTTTAAATAGTTGTAAATGTTGGCTAACCTGTATTTATATTTTTTTAATAAAGTTTTTATCTTATGGAACATGTCTTATAGTCGTTCGAGATATCATCCATATTTACAATAATTGAGTAAAGATTAAATGTACTCGCATTTGCGTGGAGGAAGATAAGGAAAATCATTTAGGGGAAAAACACCTTCAGTGTACCCTGTCTTAGTTCAAACTTCTATCGCCTCATCACCCGTCAATTCAATCTATTGTGAACTTTACGCCTCATAATGTGTGAACACCAGTGCAGAAGTACTATAATTGGCAGAACCCTTATATTTATCTTTCAATGTTAAAAATTAGGATAGCTTTAAAAAATTAACATTGGCAAACACTTTATTTGGCACATGAATATATAGAAACAGATCCAATAACGTTTAGAAATATCAGATAATTATCCTCTAGTGGCGGTCCGACTATAAGTAATTGATAAATAATTGTGGAAGATTCACATCACACACAATAAGCTGTCAGAAGTCTGAAATAAATTAAATGTCAATCACTTTCATTAAAAAAGAGCTGTCTTTGCATATGACACGATTATAAATTGTTTTATGTTGAATTACGTAAAATATATTAATATGCCTCATCAATTCCACGTCAGTCGTCAAATAGATATTTATGAAGTTTATTATTTTTAGTTACGTAACAATATATATTAATTTGATTGCGGCAAATTTTCATCTGTTCAATAAATGGTCAACCTCAGTTGTCTTGGAGGTTAAGTGCTTGCCTCAGGACCCGGCCGAGGTTGACGGTTTTTTCTTGAGCAATTAAAAAAAATCCGTAGCACAACTTCCTATGGAAGGGAAATAAAGCCGTCGGTCCCTTGTCGGTTGTGGCTTGTAAAAGAAACTTGGAAGGTATGTGGACATACCTTTACTGGAAAAATAAAAATTCTCGTTTGCTGATAATATTAGTCGGTTCAAAAAGTACACGTTAAATATCTCAGACAAACAAACAAAGAGCAAATGACTGTCTTAGATAAAACATTAGGTTCACCTCTGTCTCACTGGACAGGATATGATCCTGGCTAGCTATTAGTAGAGCATTAGTGAAGTAAGTCAAAGGTCCCACGTTCAATTCTGGTGTCCAGGTCTAATTTTCAAATAAAGATAAATGAATATCAAGTCAACGGTTTCAGCCAATATTTTTACTTCTTCTAGACTCCTTGGAGAGAGAAGAATTGTGATGGTAAAAAAAAAAAATTTAAATCAAGATTTTGATAAATGTCGATGTTTCATGACCCCCGAAACCATGTGTGTGTGTGTGTGTGTGTGTGTGTGTGTTGTGTGTGTCGCCTAGAACCGAAAACATACTACCTGCCAATTGGGCTTAAACTTGATATCTATGGTTTTCACAAAATTCACCCGAGGAGTTTTTGAAATTAGATGTATAACCTTAAGATTAAGAATAGTTTACTAAAGAGAAAAGATAGAAAAAAAAATTCGAGATTGTTTCAAACAATTTTGATTAAAATTCTATATATATTACTGTTTAGAACTGCAAATAAAATGACTATTCCCATTTTCACATTAAATGGACGTTGAGGGTACTTGCATAAAGGGAAATTTCCAATTTTAATCATATTTCCACAACGATATACGAAATAACTTATGATTGTAAAGTCGTAATATACTATTAAAATTGAAAATATTTTAGCCCTAAAATAGTTATCCGGGGATAAGCCAGGTAGTTAATGTGAAAAGGGGGTAAAAAGTCAAAATGGACAAAAAGGTCAAAGATGGTAAAAATTAAATCTAGTCAAAATGGGCGAATATTTCAAAAATGTTTAAAAAGGACCAAAAAGGCAACAACAAAAAAGCCACAAAGGGGCACAATATTTCAAAAATGGTAACAAGGACAAAAAGGGTAAAAAGTAAATCTAATAAAAATAAAATGGGGAAAGAAAGGGGTGAAATAAATAAATATTTAAAAAGATTTACAAGCAGAAAAAAGGCCAAAACGAGGAAAAAAGTTTAGCGGGGTAAAGGGGGTAAAATAATTTTGATTGAATTTAATTTTGACCCTTTTTACAACTTTTTACCCTCTTTAACCTAAAATAATATCCTTTTTGCCCTTTTAATTATTTTTACACGATTTACCCGTTTTACTCACCCTATTTACGTGCCCTTAATACTTTTTTGTTTTTTGCCCTTTTTATAGCTTACCTCTTTAACCTAAAATATTACTCACGACTTCAACGCTGGTAAGATAATAAAATATAGTTGGTGTTGATCGAAACCAAATATTTTAGCTTTAGAAGTAGCTAGTAGTATGTTCCTATCAGAATCATACTATAGTAGCTAAAATAGATCCAAAATGGCCTGATTGTGTCACATATTAAAATATAATATAATTGCCATGCACTAACAGCATGAATTGACTTTAGGATAATAGAAATAGTTGCAAACGTAGCAAATTTATCGATAGATAATCACGACTTCTTTGTATGCCCCAGTGCATGCACTTGATATGAATGTCAAAATGATATTATTCCTTTTTTTATTAGTTTTGGAGGAACACTCATTGATAGCTGTAAGTATTAAGTAGATGATGCATTTAGATATTCGCCAAAGATACATAAAAAGTCAATTTTACATGATTAACTGAGGGTAAAATTATGGGGATGATAAATTTTAGGTTCCATGATTTTTCGGGGTTTTACAAACTAACAAAATTACATTTCCCAGTGTTTAGGACAAAAGCTACAAATACAAATATAAAAATTTGATTATTTTTTTCTTTCTCTCGCAATTCTTTGGGTAGAGAAAGTATTGTGATGGTAAAAAAAAATCTAACTATATTTTGATGTATGTCGACGTTTCATGAACCCAATAAAGGGTTTTTACTTTCTCGTATGAAGAGAAAGTATTGTTATCAGGAAAATTTTCTACCTCGAGATTATAATGAATCTTTACGTTTAAAAATAAAATGATTTTACGATTTTTGATGGATTTTGTCCAAACTTAAGATGCATATATTATAGTGCAATAATCCCGGAAGTTTTATTTTTATTTTACCCTAGCACTTAAATTAAAGGGTTAGGCCTAGTTTACAAATGAGTGATTGTTTTAAATTCTAAATTTTTCAAAAATGGCTCTAACGATTTTGTTTAAAATTAATATCAAGATATTGTTTTACCCGACAAAAACGCTGTAAATGTGAATATATTGGGTACAAAATCTTAAGGGGTAGTTAAATGATGAGTGATTTTCAAAAATTCAAAATATTTCTATAATCGCTCTAATTAATTTGTTTAAAATTTATCTCTGGTGAATGTTTGATACGACAAACAAAATTGTACACTTTTTGAGGGGGGGGGGGGATTCTTTTAAATGTTTAAGGGTAGTTTACTTCGGACCACCCTTAAATTACGAAGATTAAAAAAAAAAAATTCGACACTTCGCTACCCCTACCCTTCTGTAAGAGATCGTAAGATTTTTCCCCTCTTTCTTACGTACTTTTTATTTACGATTTGGTAAATTAAATTATTTTAATATTTTTGTTAGTTTTAGACTCACTAATTGGTAGCAAAATGAGTGATATGAGCTATAAGTCTATAAATCAGTGAAAATTAATCATTAAATTGGGGTTAAAATGAGTGAAAACCAAACAATTTAGAACTTGATGTAAGAAACTTTGCTTTTTAGATTTTGTCTCACCATAAACATTGAAAAAAGTAAAAACCTTACGTAAGATGAATTCTGATCCTTCCGACCCCTCACCGCTTTAATAATAAAATGTTCAGAAAATAGTGAAGATACCCTTCCCACCAAAAACCATTAGGTAATTTAAGGACAACCCCTGATGAATGATTTTTTTTCCTTAAATATTTTAAGAAATGACTTAACTTTTTGGTTTAAATAGTTTATAAAATATTTTATTTGTTTTTGTTTAAAAGAATAGTTTAATAATGGTTTACTGTAGAATGATTTTTGAAAAATTGAAATTTTTGAAAAATAACTTAAACAATTTTGTTCAGAATTAGGCCTAGTGTTTGGAAACTATTTTATATGATAATGTTGGTTTATAATAATCGTTGTTTTTTCTAAAATAAATTAATTTAAGGGTAGTTTACTTATGACCGACCGCGTTTATAGTTTTGTGGTCAGAGTGTCTGGCTACAGATACAAAGTCTCAGGTTCGATCGCCGGCACTTACAGATTTTCCTGTGAAGCAGCGAGTCTGAAACGGGTTCAACTCAGCCTCGTGAGGAATAAATGAGGAGCCAATTTAAAAAAAATAGGGGAGGGGAAGTAGCAGCTCCAGTCTAGAAAACTGAGATTAACGGCAGGAGGTTTTGTTGTGCTGCACACACACACCCTCTATCCTCAAAAGTTGGCACTATCTTAACCAACAGACGGCAGCCGGTCGGTTGGTATGGTTCGAATGCATGCTGGCGTCATGACGGGCCTTCAGAATGTCCTTAAAATTGGGGACCACCGTTTATACTTTACAGGTTGGTATATTTGTTTCTTAAAAAAAAAGTTCTGGAAGGGGTAAGTAGGCTAGTCCACGACACCGAAAAGGGTAAGCGAAAGAAGAAAGTTAGTGTATCACAGCGCCTAGATGATTAAAATTTGGTATTTCACAACATTGACAATATGAAGTCATGCCATTTGTGTTTAGAATAAGATGATTTGACATTGATGGAGAAATATAAATGCAGTCGTTACGCAAATCGGTCATAAAGAAGGGGAGATTAGGATACTTTATGTTTGGATCAGCGTCTTTAATCTCTAGTTCACTTTTTATTTTACTATCTATAAAAACCTACTATTTATAGGTTAAAGAAAAAATGACCTAGATTCGCGAATATCCAGTTTTTTTTAAAGGTTTCTACTGTTTTCCAAGCGGATGGCACTCCTGGCGCAAATAAGCTGCAGGAGATTTTTTTTAGGGGGGGGGGATCTTAATCAGGTTCACGATGGATCAAACACTTCTGGATCAAGAATTCGAAAATATTTTTATGATGATGATGATGATGATAATAATAATAAATAGTAGTAGTAACGCAACTGTCCAAACTTTGGTCTACCTTTTTTCAATAATTTATTTAACCTGCACTTTGGAAAAACTTTTTCAACCGGTGTAGTCCTTAGGGACTAGCTGAATTTTGAACTATTCAAGTGTAGCACCACTTACGTTTTTTTTATTGAATATTTAAAAATATAAACCTGTTGAATATTATTAAATTTAATGAATAGTAGAAATAATAATAATGCCTGAATTTTAAAGAAGGAAAATTTATTAAACTGTTAAAGTGAGTGACTTAGACATATTAATTTCAAAAATTCAAAGTAAGAATAACAAAAGTAACACCTTTAGTGAAAAATACAATACATTGATTATATATATATATATATATATATATTATTTATTAATTATATATATATTCCACGTTTGTAAATGTATTACTTTTCATTTTATATTTTATTTATTACACGTTGGGAAATGTTTAATTTTTTATTTTATTTATTCCACGTTGGTAAATGTTTTATTTTTTATTTTATTTATTCCATGTTTGGAAGTGTTTTATTTTTTATTTTATTTATTCCACGTTGGTAAATGTTTTATTTATTATTTTATTTATTCCATGTTGGGAAGTGTTTTATTTTTTATTTTATTTATTCCATGTTGGGAAGGGTTTTATTTTTTATTTTATTCTTTTCATGTCGGTATGCCACCCAAATCGTGTTCGCGTGGTGTGCCATATATTTGCCAACCCTAGACTTTTTTTAAATTAAAATATTTTGTTTAAACTCAGTACTACACAGAGCTATGATAAAGAGTATTATTCATCCATAGTCTATAATTTTTGTTAGGTTATTTAACGTGTGTTTCCTGTAGTAAGACAGCTTCTGTAGTTTAATTGTCAGAGTTCCTGGATTCAGATCCTGAGGTTCCGGGTTCAATCCCCGGCGATTCCAGAGTTTTCTGTGAAGCAGTGAGTCTGGAACGGGGTAAACTGAGCCTCGCGAGATACTTGAATTTAAAAAAAGCAACTCCGGTCTAGAAAACTAAGATTAATGGGCAGAAGATTCGTTAAGCTGACTCTATGACACACTCGCTCCTCAAACGTTGGCAACATATTCGCCAACATGCGGCGGCCGCTCGGTCAGTGTAGCTCGAGTGAGCGGATTGACGTTATGGAATTGTTTTTATCCCTATAGTAAATATATTTTTTCCTGTACCAATGGGTATCAATTACTTATTCTCGGATACGAGCAGGTCACGTGTCACCCGTGTGACAATATATAATCATACCAGATACTATGTGTTAATTTGTATGCTACAGTCAAATAACTCAGGGTCGTTCTTTTCTTACGTCACAGGTTTTCATTGAGATATTAAAGCCCATTCATTCACATTATTAACAGCTCAGAAGTATTGATATTAGTAGACAAAGTAGGGTCCCAGGTGCCAACAACCCTTCCAATCCTCGCTTATCCCTATGCGGCGTTAGCGTGACTATAAAAATCAATACTCAAAATAATTTAACGTGGTTTATTACTATTTTTTTTTCATACACTTTAAAACGAACTATAGGTCACTAACGCCTTTCATCAGACCTCAACCGGTATTCGAAACATCATAAGCTTTCAGAGATAGTTGGAAAACACTTTATGATTATATCGTTTATATTATGAGATATTTGACCCGCGATACGGCACCAATTAAAGTGAGACGGTATTTTATTGAGATATTGCCCTGTGATTGAGTACTAATTATAATTATATCGGGGTTTTATTGTGATGACAACGCGTATTTGCGTTACTGCACACTTGTACACGGTGATGTGATCTGATTATACATAATTATAAGTATGAAATGAGCAAGACTTTTGATATTGCACACGGTTTATTTATATGATTACACTTTCGGTACTGAAGATATGATATAAATTGACACAGTTTATGTTATATTACGGATTGTTTTTGTGTGATTTTACAGGTCCCGCGTTCTGAGTACTGTGTGCTGTGTAGAATCATGTTACTACGGCTACTTCATACGCATAACCTGCTTATATATGACCTATCCCTTGGCCCCCTTGTCCTCTTGGACCCTTGTCACCAGTGTTAAAACTAATAGAACTCCTGGTAGCCTGATGTTGTGAAGATTAGCTTCCTATTGGGTAGAGGGATCCAGCGTGTCACAAGATTTCGCTAAATTAAACGGAGTTGATCTTTTAAAGAAAAAAAAGTTTTATGGTGCAATATATTGAAATTACTTCTGAGTAGCGCGTGACTCTCCATGGATGAAGTATTTAAAGGATATTTTACATACAGTTCTTTAAAGGAAAATGCACTTCATCCATGACCTTTTTAATATATAATAGGGGTCCAAAACAGTATAATTATAACTTTGAGACATTAACGATCTTGTTCACATTACGGGGTTGATTAACGATGATAATAATAGTAAAGTTTTTAGCTAGCATATTTAGCTTATGAATTAAGGATAAGAAAGGTAGAATTTAGAGGAAATGTACCCATATTTGCGTGCAGAGAGAGTAGAAAACCATTTAAGAAAAAATCTCAGGTCCATCTACTGGGATTCAAACCCCTATTTCCCCGTCACCAGCAGTCCATTCTCTTGAGAGTCCGATGCCTTTTAGATTATCTTAAGGTTGGGGTGTAGGAAACGTGGGAAAAGATCAGGGTGTTTACAGTTCTTATAGAAAAACATTTTATTGACCAAAATAAATAAAATATTGCTTCAGTAGAAACATAAGAGTTTCATTTTCTTCTCACGGTGATATCAACTGTTGTTGAATATCTACAGTAGCCCATGGCTTCTTTGGTGCTGACTGACAGCTCACAGCTGACTTCTGACAGTCAACATTTAGGTATATACCTAAATTTTGACTGTCAGAAGTACAGCTGCTTAACACGTTTTTGCAGATCATATGGTTTGGCGTAGGGATACATAATTTGGTCTGGTAACTTTTCAAAACATCAACTGTGAGCTCTCACTCAGCACCAAAGAAGCCATGGGGCTACTGTATCATTAGCATAACGGCATTAGAAGAGAAACATTTAAATGAAGAGAAAAGGCTGTCATTTAATTCCAGGACATCCTTGATAGCTATTCAAGAACTGTTGGGAGTCCCCATATGAAGAGAATTAAAATCTAGGTTCCTACTCGAGTAATATTTGATTTATTTTTGCTAGAAAAACTGCAAAAACACTACCCTCAACTCATGTTTCCTACGTACCCACCTTAAATATAAAATATAACCGCCCTTGACATAACCAGAAATTATGTCACATTTTTACACATAAATATAGAGGTTACATTAAAAAACATGATGGTAGTAGTAATAATAATAATCTCATATTCCTTTCAGAATAAACAAGTGAGGACGCAGCGACAGACATAAAGTCCTTTGGACTAAAAATTAATTTATTAGAAAGTTAGTTGGACTCTTGTGTTCTAACCAACATAACTGAATAACACCTGTGGATGGAATTTTAGAACTGTAGCCCTGCACACCATTGCAAGAGAAAGAAAGAATGAAACTCACGGCTATTTCTTTCTCTCTTTTTTCATACATATGTCTATGATACAATAATTTGCACATACTTCAATATTTTATGCAACTTTATGATATATACTCTGATTTTAGTAAGAAGAACATTTATTGGGGTTACTTTAGTTACTAAAGTTACTAAAACAATTTTAATACATTAATACATCAAGTCATGTTATCTGCAGCTGTCACTTTTGATAGATATTATCAATAACTATAAAATAACAAAAATAATATAGTTATATGTTATCAATTTTGGCCGCAAAAAAAAGTTTGAATTTTATTAGCTGTTCTTCCAAACAAAATCAGGGTATGTATCAGGGCATTATATTACCATAAAATCACATGACTCACTCACTGACATTAATGTTTACCCACTTCCAGATGAGCTAGAAACTTGAAATTTGACCAAATTATAGCTTCTAGCCTGTAACCGACGGGAAAAATAAATAAATAGTAACACCCGAAAAAACTTCAAAATGGCGGAGCAACTTTAAAGTCGGTGCGAACATTCACAGATGATCACTGAACAACTAGTACAAATCACAGATCATGCTCGAGAATGAAGATGTTTGGCTCGAGTTGTTACGTTAAGTTAACCTTAAGTTGATCGTGATCCCGGCGTTAGTTCAGTTGGCAGACAAACTACCGACTGAGCTAAGGTGTCGGACTCACAGGTAGCAGTACGAAAAGTAAAATAAAATCATAAAAAGAGTAAGATGAAGTACTACATGGATCAAGCTTCCATCAGAACTTGGTGGGAGGAGTAAGGTAGATTGTCCAACTCACGTTGCAATAATAAAGCTTAATTATGAGCCTAAAACAATTGATTAAATCCTAATTATGCTCCATAATCGATTTATATTCGTAAATTGTGATAACAGTAACAAAAGGCAGATTTTTTCCTACTAAGGGTTCGGCCAGACTGACAAGCGTGCGAGCGAGCGCGCAAGCGACTGGGTGGCCAAACTGGCGAGCGAGCGAGCGCGTAATTAGCAGACCCTAGTTCATTAGAGAAGATGTCTCTGTCAAAGACACTTGGTACATCTCTGTTCTTCGAAAATTCTTACAGAAAATATTGTGTATTTATAAAAAAGAAAAAAGTAGGCGTGCGTACAATTAATAAATTGAGAAATGTGTATGGTACTGTACTGAAGTGTTTTAAAATCAGATTAGCCGCACCAGTGCGGAATGGTGCGTTGCACTCGATAGCTTTTGACTATGAGGCAAAGGTTCGAATCTTGGCTCAGTGAACTGAAGGTGATTTTTAAAACTTATTTATGGTTGTGGTTTTTTCATACTCTCTCCAAACTAATGGTGATTCTTATTTGTAAAGGCCTACTTTGATTATAATATTGAAGTATGTTAACATATCGGGTTTTAATATATACATTATATTATTTATGGTCTTACCAATTAAATTAGGCCATTAATAAGTGTGTTAAACCTATCACTGATAGAAAAAAGTCAAATATCATGTCAAAATGAGAAGTTTCCCTAGTACTCATTGAACCAACATACAATAATATTGCCTAGCGCCTGTAAACTAGACTGTACCGGGTCGAGCGCGCTCCAGTGTGGCCACCTCCCATTACAACCAATGTGTTCTATTTTATATTTTAGTCGCTCGCACGCTCAGTCTGGCCGTACCCTAAGCCTATTATTCCATCGCTACGACTTTGGTTTAATGCTAAGACATTTACATCTGAAAATAAATTGAATTTTACCGTTTTCTGATAAATCATTTTGAAATTGTGAAATTACACTTCTAACGTTTAGGATTCTTTGATGTACAATTTATATAAAATCACAATTATTATAATTCGATAATGTATACTGCAAAAGATTATAAACTCATATACAACAACTAAAAGAATAAATTTAAAACTCTATAAATACTTCATACTAAAAACAAAAACACTGTCTAGCTACAACAGTTAAATTAGCCCCTCATTCCCCCTAACCTACTACCCCTGTGTATACTCTAAAATGGTGGTAACTATGCTTGCCAAATAAATGATGATACATGTGCCTAGAATGGATAAACATAATCAAATATATATTTAATTATTGAATATTTTAAAACTCGTTATTTATACGATTATTTCACATATATTATTTGCATTTATTTTATTTATTTGAGCTATACTAGCTTAGTAAATAAAATCATTATGATATTGATTCTTAAATATTTGTTCAATAGTTGGCACACTGTTTTTCTTGCGATAATTATTCAGCAGCCCCTGGGTTGTAAACACCCTAGTTCGTTGGCCAATGTTTGTTAACGAGGGGAAAGGGGGAGTGTTGCAACCCCATACACATTGGTCAAGGTCAATTAGAACTTCTGTTTTCAAGCAGCAGGTCCTGAGCTTCATAAGCTGGGTAGATGGAAGAATAATTACTTAAAACATAATATTCTTGGAATATTAGTTTAAAAAATTAATAATATATATATGTACATTTAACATGTATATTAATTCACAATTCCAACATTACTATTTACATAGTTTGCACAGACTGTATAGAATTAAGAAACTAGTCCGTATAATTATGGATATGCTGCGCAGAACTAACATACACAGAGAATACGTCACTGGTGTACCCAAACAAATGAATACTGTAGTTACAATACTGTAAAACCTCATTAGACCGAACTCCTGTAGTCTGAAATTCCAGACAATCCGATTCATACTTTTCGGAAAACGGGGGGAAATTTAAGTCAAATGAAATATATATGTTTAAAAAGCTCAACGTTAAAAGAAAATTGTAAGAAACGGTGATATCTGATAATAAATTCTTAATATTTACACGTTGTAGTCAACACAATGTGTTTTCCTGTAAATAAAAATAATTACAGTTACATAGTACGTGTTATACGTCAGTTAAATAAATGAAAATTTGATTAAACTCATTCAACTGTATTATTATTATTATATTTATTATTATTATTATTATTATTATTATTATTATTAGCACCGCGTCTTACTACCCGTTCGGGTTACACGCACTTCCGCTAATGTGTAATGGTTGGGTGATTGTGAGATGAAATGGAGGACCTACAGTTTAACGTGGAATCCAAACCACGGTGGAGGCCTGGCATTCCCCACATTCACAAGATGTCTTGTCAGAGGTGAAGGAAGGGTTTGGTAATCAGATAAATATGTGCCGGGACCGAGGATTGAACCCCGGACCCATTCAACTGTAAATTCGTAAAAAAAAAAATGTATCCTTGTATTCTCCGTTTAATTCGAATTTTCGCTAATCCGAACAAGCTTAGGTCTCAATTGTTCGGATTAACAAGGTTCTAATGAATTGATTACATAGTTTCTCAAAGTTTAGTTATGAAACGTAAAAATAGTTGTTAACGTTGTAAAAAGATAGCATTTGAAGAAAAATAGCCTATAAGACGAGATATTTTTTATAGGTATAGTAAGTTCACCGGTCTCAAAAGTTATTTTATTTGCGTCCGCGGCATATTACAAAGACGTTCCTCCAGTTAAACATTTCCTTCCCGAAAACTGAATTGTGCTTCGAACGATCGTTACAAAGTTCAATGTGTCGCTGGTAAAAAATACTAATACTCAGCGCGCGGCGCAACACACACACACATACACACACACACACACACGTGACAAAAGCCATACGTTAGCTACATTTTACGATTGGTCGTCAGTGACGTATGTGGAATTATAGTCCTCTGCATAAGTTGTGGTGGGTTTCGTTTTCTCTCACAAAATAACCTTCATAGATGGGCACGCGGACTAGACGTCAGACTCGTCTAATCTGATCTATGCCGTGTAACGGAGAGGTCAGGGTTCGAAATACCAACCAAGTGTATTTAAGATGTTTCATTCCTAAATAATTTCACACCCTTCTTCCAATTAAATGCGAGTACACTTCCTTTAAAGTCTACCTTTTTCATCCCTTCTTCATTAGTGTAAATCAATTATTTTTTTCTAAACGCAGCTAATTAGCAAGTTGATATGAAAGTCAAGTCACGATGATTAAAAAAAACTCCATGACGTCAACCCACAAGCGAGCTTTATCGACATGGCACCGCCACGTGTTGGCGAAAATAGTACCAACATTTGCGGATATGGGGTGTCATGTGGTCAGCAAAGCGAGCCCTCCAGGCGTTATCTCAGTTTTTTAGACCCAAGCCGTTACTTCTTTATTAAAGTAGCTCCTCAACTGTCCTCACGAGGCTGAGTTGACCTCGTACCAGACCCACTGCTTCACGCCAAAATCTGGAAGCGCCGGGAATCGAATCCGGGACCTCTGGAGTCACTAATCCTGACCACTAGACCCTAAATATAAAATTAAATCCAAGGGATATGAATGTAGAGGGCCAATTAAGGGAGTTAACCCACAATATCTCTGAGGGGAGATGAGAAAGCCTGAGTGAATTATCACATTTGAAAAACTAACCAAAGTACACCCATCCTAGGCTCGAACTTAAACCTTCCCGTCAAAGGCAATCCAGTCAATTTAGGTCTTGACGCCTTAGACGGTGCTACCGTCGGTACAAGTGTATTACATTAGTCTTTAATAGTATATTGATTAAAGTGCTCAGATAAATATTTTAACGTTATTATTTTCAAGGACATTTTCGGTAGCATGAGACATCCCATCAAATATTTGGGTGGATTTTATATCAAGTTAAACTGTATATAATTGTTTATAAAGGGTGTATCTATTTATGTGTGAAATAACTGAGATGTGGATACTAGACCTCAAAACAACACACAAGTCCTTATGAACATAATGTCTTATGTTTTCCGAGATTCAAAGTTTCTACTGGAATTGTTAATAGTCCTACTTTATACACCCTTGTTGCCTCTCTTGTAGATGACGTATCACTGCTGGTATATAGGCAGGGCTGCTGCTACACTAACATGAGTGTATCAAGTAGTGCTTTTAACAAAGAGTAGAGCTTAAAGGCCTTATTTCAGGAACCATCGAACATAGGACATGTGTTTACAAGAACTTTTTGTGTTGTTTTGAGGTCTACTATCCACACCCCAGTTACTTACCACATAAATTGATACATCTTGTGTGTGTGTGTGTGTGTGTGTGTGTGTGTATATATATATATATATATATATTTAAAATTTTATCTTTTAATATATAGGATAGTTATGAGAAAATAGGATTTTAAATGTGTGCAAATATACATTTAAAATATTATTTTTTAATTTATTTTGTACAAGCTTGGGTAGTCGAATGGTATAAAACGTCATTCTCGCTAGACTGGAATGCTGATGATGACGGAAAGATAGGGGTTCGGATCCCGGTCGGGTCTAATTAGGGTGATTTTCCCTAAATAGTTTTACAATTACTTTAACTTCAAACTTACTAATTCCTATAAAATTTGCATACAACCCGAACGGGTAGTAAGACGCGGTACTAAGAATAATAATCCTATAACATTAACGTAAAAAGTATACATGTGTATATTGTAATTATTATTATTATTATTAGCACCAAGTCTTACTACCCGTTCGGGTTATACGCATTTACTCTAATGTGTAATAGTAGAGTGATTGTGAGATGAAATGGAGGAGTTACAGATTAACGTGGGATCCGAACCACGGTGGAGGCCTGGCATTCCACACATTCACAAGTTGTGATTAATACAAGTCTTGTCAGAGGTGAAGGAAGGGTTTGGTAATCAGATAAATCTGTGCCGAGACCGAGGATTGAACCCCGGACCCCCCAGCATAGAAGTTTGACACTATAAGGGTATAATTTGGACGGGTAGTGAGAGAAGCAGTGCTAAAAAAATTAAATAAAAAAAGAGCGTTCTGAAGCGGATATAAGACGGGGCGACGAATCGCCGGTGGCCTCTTTACTCCCAGAAGCTGTTACGTAAAAAAAAAGGAAGATTTAGAAAGTGGTTCTTTTACCCGCACGACCTGTTTGGTACACTGTCTCACACTAAACTTGACAACGACCGTGGTTGAGTGGCCAGACAGGTCGACAACAACTCTTACTAGTTTGTTGTTTTTTTCTTTATTTATTCTACAGTTCTTTAGGTCAATGGCAGGATTATAGATGCCGTTAGAATAGTCGAGAATACATTCATAAAGGCCAGGAGTAAAGTGGGAGCTGTCCGGCTTTAGGAGAACAAACAGGGGAGTAGGAACACAAGGTGCCACTCTCGCAGCAGACTAGACTGTCGAGGACGGGGAGATCAAGGTTCGAATCTCAATCGGGTGTACTGAGTTTTTTTTTTTATCTTTCAAAATTGTTTTCCATTCTAATTCCACGCAAATTAGGGTACATTTCCTCTAAATATAACCTTCCTAATTCCTAAAACCATTAGCGTGATTAATACATAAGCGTATAACCTAAACAGGTAGTAAGACGCAGTAATAAAATAACAAAACAAAAACAATACAATTTGTGTCGGGGTCCCTTATTAAATTACATAATTCGATTCTCGAAGATCCATTCTAGGCTCCAATACCAGTTTACCTTTCGTTTACCGGGTATTGAGCTTTTAAAATGATCAAACAAAAAAATATGTTTTTTTTTTTTTTTTTTTTTTTTACTTTTCAGAGTGGAAAGTTTCAACTCTTAAACAAGCCTGTGGTGTCATATAAAACAGTTTTTGTGTTCATGCCAGGAATCACTAAAGTCGTTTAGTAGGGTTTGCCGTTATATAATCTGAGGGTAACATCTAATTGGAAATATCTCAAATACCTAGGCAACCCCTTTAAAAATAAAAAAAATTGAAGCTCTTATGTAAAACAACATACAAATTGTGGCCCATTGCAATTAATGAAAAGAAGTAGGCCTTGGGATACCATTCGTTGTAGATATCACACATTGTGGATACCTCATGAATGATTCGTGTTTATTTTAACACACTTATAAAAAAAAGAGGTCAATGAAGTCTAGTTGTCCTACGCATAATATATCTAGCGTGTGTCATTTGTTTTTATAGCGATGAGGACCTACATCGGAGTCCACGTGGACTAAACGTAACGTTCGTTCTAGTCTTATTTGCTGATGAAGGGAGGCTGGGGTTAAAATCACGGATTGAGGATTTTCCTTAGTGGGTTTCCCATTCTCTCCCACAAGAATGTGGGTACACTTGCTCTATATTTTACCTCCCTAATCTCATTGGAGAAAGTATACGCTTGTACAGTTAATTGTAGGGGGACCGGTCATATTGCAACACCAATGATAGGGGTATGTTGCAACATTTGTTTAAATCGTCAAATACACATCGCTCAGCCATCTTTAAAAACTATGTTCCTTCTTGGCGGGTTTTATTTAATTCTTGGTTGAGTGGCTATTCTTTTGCAAATTGCACCGCGTCTTAC
This sequence comes from Timema cristinae, assembly GCA_039000515.1. Taxonomy (NCBI): domain Eukaryota; kingdom Metazoa; phylum Arthropoda; class Insecta; order Phasmatodea; family Timematidae; genus Timema; species Timema cristinae. The sequence goes on along the minus strand of JBCFYV010011172.1, from coordinate 19,811,798 downwards.
TACCCGTTCGGGTTATACACCTATGTCCTAATTACACTGATTATTTTAGGGATTAGGAAGGTTATATTTAGAGGAATGGTACCCGCATTCGCGTGGAAGGAGAGAGGAAACAAAATTAGAAAAAAAAAACCTTAGTTCATCCGACAAAGATTCGAATCTCAATCCCACCGTCATCGGCAGTTTAGTCTAACACAAGAGTAGCGAGTTAGAACATGCGATCACTGAATCGAGTTGTAAATTAGTTGCTTTTTTACATTTTTATTCTTGCGAAACTTTTTTTTTTCTAACGCGTTTTTTTTCCTGGTGTTTCAGGTAAAAACGATTAAAATGTATAGGTTTATTTTTAATTATAGCGCGTATTAATGCCCTTTTGAGTTGTTGGTGATTTAGGCAGCGGAAGAGAGTGGATTTTAAGAAAATATACCCTATGCTACAAAATAATAATTGTAAACTACGATTAAAAGCTACAAATGTGTCCTCACTTTCTTCGTTGAACCTACTTTTGTAGAGCGATAATCTGTCGTAGTGGCACACTCTCCCGGTCTCCCCTAAGTGACTACGACACTTGGGATATCGGAATTACGTATAAGTTACGGATATAGCCGCATCAAGTATCAAACTGACGAGTTAAAAAAAAAGTGTCACCTGGATACGGGAATCGAATCAGGAACTCTTGGCTTAATATACTCTACCACTGAACTATCCAGGGTTCGTCCGTGCTCAGGTCAATCTTCCCTCATAGCTTTTGTTTCTCTTACGAAAGTGTATGTCCTTGTCTTATTTTATGGGTATAAATTGACAAATGAAGACTTTAATAGAAATGTGTTGTTGACCCAAAGGTACGCAACAGTTAATAAAATTACAACAATTTTTTTACCGAAAGTCTAAAAGCCCCCCTCCCCTATCCTTCCCTTCCCTTACTTTAGACGTATCTCCGCTGGGGCTATGGAGCCCATCTTATGATGGGAGGGGGGCGGGGGTAACCCTTGAAACCTTATTAGAAAACCCCCCCACCCCTTCAATTCAGCCTCTCTCCCTAGACGCATCTCCGAAACCACTGGGACTATGAATTAAATTGTTCTTGGTCTTTTAACGGAGACCCGCCTTGGTGGCGTAGTTGGCTAACGCGCTAGTTGTGTTGAGCTCGACTGCTGAGGACGGGGAGATCGAGGTTCGAATCTCGGTCGGGTGAACTGGGGGTGGTTTTTCCTAAATGGTTTTCCACTCTCCCTCCACACAAACATGCGGGTTCACTTCCTCTAATTCAACCTTCCTAAATCCATTAACGTAATTAGTACTTAAAGCGTATAACCCGAACGGGTAGTAAGACGCGTTGCTAAATATTAAATTTTAACGGAGTCATGATCTTTATAAACCAGAAGGCGGCGAACAGAATATTTTGCCTAAGTATTGCGCAATTTGCGCGATAGTTTGCTAGTTAATTAAAAATACCATTCCATGAATGACTATGCCACGTTTGCTGGTAAAATACGGTTACAGCTATAGCAGTCATTGTCTACTCTTCTTTATTTTATACTAGTTTTTTCCCTCCGTTCATAACGTGCACTTTCTAAATCGACGGATCATATCGGCACACGACTTAAAAACTAATTTAAATCTAGAACAGACACAACATCCAGCCCCCAGCCGTTAGCTCATCACCGTGAAAGGTGAAACGCTCATTTCACAAATAATAAGTTTTCCGGCCATGACAAGAATCAAACCCGGGTCTCTTATCTCAATAGACAGATATACTACCGACAGAGCTAGGATGTCGGGCAGTTGGAAGCCCCTGATTGGTTTAGGGCGTGGGTCTCAAATTCAAACTAACCAAAGGTCATCAGATTCACAAAATCCCAACCACAGCCTGAACAAACATTTTTGTTTAAATATATTACTTACTTTTATTTTTTGTAAAGTGTCACACTACTCGTCCGGACTGTTCATATTATACTCACGATAGCGAGTATGAGGCAAGGAAGTTATAGTGTGGAGGAAATGTAACAGAATTTGAGTGAAGGGAATATGAGAAACCATGTAAAAAACACCACACACTGACATCCGGCAGGAATTTTAATTCTGATATTTCCAACACCGGAAAACTACACCTACTCTCTGATGTAGGTCTATACTGGTTATTTGATACTAAGAAGTTACTTAAAATCATTGATACAAACTTATATTTGCCCAGATGTATATGTGGTTTAGAGAAATATTCAAAACCATAGTTTTAAATGGAATTAAAAAAAAATCCCACCGTAGCTTTAGATGGAATTTAAAAAAAAATCTCATATTAAAGTATTTAAAGTGATAAAGTCACAGTTTGAAATAATATATATATATATATATATATATATATAATTTATTTGTTATTCCAAACTATATACATACGAAGTTAAACTTTTACTATTTGTGTGTTTATATGACTGCAGGCTAGATAGTAATATAAAAGGATTATAAATAAGCGGGCCTACTAACTATTAAATATGTCTCGCTCGCAGACAGTGAGTTTACGAGAGCAATAGACTGGAATTCCGATCACGAGGATATCGGTGTTCGAATTCCTTTCGGGTGTACCGAAGCTGTTTTATCACCCGCACCCTCCCAATAATTTTTCACTCTCCCTCTAAGCAAATGCGGGCAAACTTGGCCCTAAATTCAACCTTACTCGTCCCTAGCACATTAGCGTATGTACAGTAGCCCCATGGCCTCTTTGGTGCTGACTGACAGCTCACAGCTAACTTTTGACAGTCAACATTTAGGTATATACCTGAATTTGACCGTCTGAAGTGACAGCTGCTAAACACAGTTTTTGCAGATTATATGGTTAGGTGTAGGATACATAATTTGGTCTTTTAACTTTTCAAAGCCTCAGATGTGAGCTGTCAGTCAGCACCAAAGAAGCCATGGGGCTACTGTAGTAAATATTTGTTCAACAAAAAAATGATAGTAAGACGTAGTGACACCAAATTACGTAAATAGCAATCATAAACAGTTTTATTACTATTCAATTTTTCCATCGATACAAGAGTTTTGTTTTCATTAATTGAAGGGGAATTTCACTTCCCCCCCTCCCCCCCTGAACTTATTTAATTTTTTTTATTTGTTTGTTTGTTTGTTTGGACCCCACTCGGGACACTATCTCTTGTGACCTGGTTGTAGTGGACTTTGCCCAAGTGCGGAACTAGCCCGCTAACGCACTGCTCGAAATCTACGACCAAGATTCGAACAAGTGTCCTTCCTTTAAAATTGACTCCTGACTAGTGCAGGATAACATGATTTATAAAGGATGTTTGTAAGGACACGATGGATACACATTATGACGTTAACTCTGGTTATACGTACTGTAAACGAACGAATTAGGCGAATGTTAGGAGTGAATAAGTTTGAATTTAGAGGAATGTAGCCGCATTTGCGTAGAAAGAGAGAGCATGAGAAACTGTTTAAGGTTTTTTTTAAATAATAAAAACACCTGACCAGGATTCGATCCACGATCTCCCCGTCATCAGCAATCCAGTTCAAAACGAGAGTGACGCGTTAAGTAATACAATCACCGATGCAGTTGTTAGCTTTATTATAATGTGTACAGTAGCCCCATGGCTTCTTTGGTGCTGACTGACAGCTCACAGCTGACGGCTTTGAAAAGTTAACAAACCAAATTATGTATCCCTACGCCGAACCATATGATCTACAAAAACATGTGTTTAACAGCTGTCAGTCAGCACCAAAGAAGCCATGGGGCTACTGTACATACGCTAGGCTAGGAGCGGATGGAGGACATTATAAAGGAAGGTTTAAATATCACGCACATCAAGACAATACACTTACGTAAGATTATTTCCTGGCAAAACACGCACAAACTGGTGTTTGTAGCATATAATTATTAATAAACCGTGTGAAATTATTATTATTATAATTTGTTTAGTTACACGTTTGTTCTGAGATCCTGACATAACACGTACGCCAACAAAAAAATAAATAAAAAAATAGCCACTTCTGTGATCGTAATAGTTTCGCAATGGACTGAATTGTCGATAACGGGGAGTCCGGGTTTCGAATCCTGGTCGGGTGTACTGAGTGCGGTTTATCCAAAATGTTTTACCCCTCTCTCTCCACAAAAATGCTGATACACTTCCTTTATATTCAACCTTAATCATCCTTAGCACAGTAAAGTGATTTGAATTTATGCACATACAACCCAAACTAAAAAAAGATCTGATTTATGTTAGGTGAGTGTGGATACAAAGTTTTCTTGGTGATTTGATAATTTAAGAGAAAAAAAATTTATGAGGAGAATTTCAGTTTGTTTGCATTTAAATTAACTTAGATGCTGACGTTGTTAATAACCATTTGAAATCTGAAATACTCAAGATGTTGTGAGTTGTCAATGTGTCGCCTTGTCTTCCTTATTTATTTGTTACTTAGATATAAGCCAATGAGAGCACTTTCAGAAATTTTTTTCCATCATCCCTCTTGAGGAGTAGGAGAAAGTAAGGATGTATCCCCCCCATTTTTTATATACTTATGTACTAATTATGCTAATGTATTTTAAGGATTAGGAAGGTTATATTTATGGGAAGTTTACCATCATATGCGTGTAGAGAAGTGGATTTTTTTTAAAATCACCCTCAGTACACCGACCGAGATTCGAACCTCGATTTCCCCGTCATCGGCAGCCTAGTCTATTGCGAGAGTAGCGCGTTAGACCACGTGGCCATCGAAGCGGGTTTGTTCCCCATTTAATTACTTACCACCTACCCTCTCCACCTCTGCATAGTCATACCCCTAAAATTAGGTGTGTAGTATCGAAACAAATGCATCGATACTTTACTCATTTATAATATTGAAAGAAAAATTATCGATGCTTTACTCATTTTTAATATTAGAAGAAACAGTATCCATAATTTAATAATTTCTAATATTGGAAGGGAAAATATCGATACTGTACTTGTATCGAAATGTAAGTATCGATAACAGTATGTGTCACTGTCGAAATAAGAAGCAAGGAATTTTATCACAGTATAATGTTCCTAGTGTTTTACATAGACGAGAATATTGAAAGTTTTTTTCTCCTAATTGTTGTACTAATCTAGTGACAATAAATAAAACGTTGTAATTATAATATAGTTAATACTATAGCGTATATCAATAAATATAATAATTAAATAATCTCAATTTTGCCATTTAGGATATAATTATGTTTCTAGTTCAAGCCTGGGTGAATCTTTTATTTTATTGTTACTATCACCGCGTCTTACTACCCATTCAGTATAAACACACATATAATAATTACTCTAATGGATGGATAAAGAAGAAAACCTTTTATAGGTAATCTACTCGCAATCGCGCGAAAGGAGAGTGGGAGACGATCCAGGCGAAACCCACCCTCAGTACACCCGACCGGGATTCGAACCGCACTCTCCACATCATCGGCAGGCCAGTCTAACACGAGAGTGACGCCTTGACCATACCATTAGACCATTGAAGTGGGTCTGGGCAAATCTTTAGCCGAAGGTCCACATTGAGAATTTAATATAAGAATGGGTTGCCAAATAAAATACAATTTTTTAGGTAGATGTAATTTATTATATAAGAAAGGTATATACTATATAGAGAACATAAAAAAGGAATAAGTGATTCTCCAGTAAGACATAATCTCATTAGATTAAATATAATGTTTTCATATATTTCATGGCACCAACTTTGTTTTAAGGATGTGAAGCTTGTGTTTGTCAGGAGAAACACAAGAGCAAGGTGAATGCGGTTGAATGTTTGTGGAAAACTCCTATGTAAAGGGTGAGTAAGTAATGGGATGCTGAGGGAGTGCAATTTGAAAGGGACTCCAATAGGTTAATGTGAAAGAAACGTGTTACGGTGCTTTGGGCATGTTGAGAGGAGAGTGTGGATCGAGTGACGAAGCAAATATTTGAATGTTGTGTGTGTTGTTGTGTGTGTGTGTGTGTGTGTGTGTGTGTGGATAAAAAGGAAGGTGTAGGTCATGTAAGGTATGGCTAAAGATGGTCCCACACTATTCGCGAAAGCGGACGAATGTTTCGACCGAATTTCGTCTACATTCGTCACTCTTATTCTGCCATAAAAAAACTAAAGAATATTCGTCTTCTGTGGACCTCACACATTTTAGCAAATATCTACCCCGAATATTCAAACAAATCATTCCCTCTGGTGATATTCGGTGCCAATACACAATGGACCGCGCTAGTGATGGCATCACGGCATCACTTCTGTTGCAGTTCTACAATGAGTGTATTGTATTGATGGAGTAAGCACAAAAAACACAGGAGAAAGTATGTGGTGGATAGTATCTCTCAACAAGAGTGGAACAAGGCAAGGATCAAAGCATATCTATTTTGTGGTAGCAAAACAATTACCATATTATTAACTACCACTAGTATTTAATGTTACATTACATGGTACACTACAATGCGATATATTGTACAAATAAATAGCTAAGCATTACGTGAATGAACTTGACAATTCCACATTATCCACAACATGATAGAACTAGTACAATGCTCAGTGTGTACTAAACTAGACAAGAACTACTGAAGTGTAGTGTGGGAGCGTTTAGAACGTTCGCCGAGACTCCAGTGGTGAAACAATTCACTTCCTTTGATTCGTGTCAAGAGACCGCTCCCTTGGCGAAACACCTAGAATGTCCAATATTCGACTGAACATTCCCCGTTCGCCATTGTGTACCTCACACACTATTCGGACAGTCACCCGATACACGAACATTCGTCAGCATTTGAGAATAGTGTGGGACCGGCTTCAATATTGTGAACGAATGTGTGAAAAAAAGAGAAACATTAAGAGTCTTAAGAATAAAAGAGCATGTATGACTCGGTGTATGGATGTTGGTATACAAGGATAGGGAAGTGTGGAAAAAGTTAGTGAGGAAGGATTAAGTAGAAGTTGTTTTATGAGCTATATGAACAGTTTCTTGCCTACACCGTAGGGGAATTGCGTGATTATGCATATATGTATTTATATATGTGTAGGTACGTATGTAATTTCATATCTTGCATCATTTTTAAATTTCAGGTGTAATTTACTAGTTGATATTCTTAAAACTGTGTATAAAGATTCATCGGTGCGTTGAATAGAAATTGTATATACTTTCATATGAATTATATTTTTGAATTCTGGTATATCTCACAATAATTATTCTTTCCCACACTAGAACTAAGAACTGAGTAAAAACTTAGCTATGTTCGGAGTGTGATGTGCTGTACAGTGCAGAGACACGAACATTAGGGGAAGATGATGAAAGAGCGATAGAAGCGTTGGAAATGTAGAGCCGGCGGAGAATGGAAGGATTAAGTTGGGAGGAAAGAATTATAAACGAGTCAAGTGACAAGAAGAATTGAAGATAAGAGAAAAATGATAGACAAAATCAAGGAAAGAAAGATGAATCGGCTAGGACATTGGATGAGAAAGGAATGCCTGCTGAATAGTCTACAGTAATTTAAGGAATTAACAAGGGGAAGAGAGGAAGAGGAAAAAACTGCTGGATTCAATCAAGGTTAGAAAAGTTACGAGAAAAATATCAAGAGACTGGTCTCTGAAGGTGAGGAGTATCTATCATAATGGATCTACCAAGAAGCAGAACTACACCTGTTGATGATTATGAAATGATGTGGCTAGATTAGTCTTAGCTTGTGGGACGCATAAAAACACATGCAAGGCCAGTAATTTGCCCAGGGCTGGTATAGCTAATTATATAAAATAAGTTTTAGTCAGGCTCACAAATACAGCGATTAGTAAAGTATTAATATTAAAAGGAAAATATCGACATTGGAAGTGTGTTAATACTTTTTCCACATACCTGCAGTCCAATTTTGATAAGAAGGGCATTATCTTACAACTAGAAACGCTACCAGATCTACTTTCACGTATTTATATGTTTAGTTTGATAATCCTCAGCTTTAAATGCTGATGGTATTATAAATATATATGAAATAGTAAAAATTGAACATAAAAACATGTTATCAATTTTGTCTGTAAAAAATAAATCAGTGTTTTTCTAAAACACCTTTACTATGAAAATCAGATTGTATATTGACTTTAGGCACCTGAGATGAGATTAAACTAGGGTCACTGGACGCCCCTAAGAGTGTATGCGACGCGACGCTCTAAAGGTAGATAAGATAGTGAGGGAGGAAGCACTCACCCTTCCTGAAGCCGAGGGACACCGTGTAACCCAGGTCCTCGAAGCGGATGTCGACAGGTTTCGTCATTGGTAGTCTGGTGAAGCTGATGGGCTCCCCTCCTCCTTGGGTAGCGCGCCCCCTAAAGGGGACCAACTCCGGGATTTGGGGATTACTTGTTCCGGCTCACGACTCACTCCCGAAGTCGTCAAAATTTTAATCAACTCCATCTTTAGCCCTTGACGTTAGGCTTAACTTCGTGCACCACCTGAAAAACAGAAAAAAAAAGTTGATTGGTTTTCTTTCAAGGTTTCTATTTACACACAGTGGCGTTGCAAAGGCATTTGATGACCGGGGCGGGTCTCGATTTTGGCACCTCTACCCGGTGTGAAAAACAAATTCTTATATAAGAAGCTTAGTTAGAGCTTGGATAAAAATAAGGCTCCAAAACCAGCAATGTAGGAAACTTCAACCTTACAAAAGGCAGTTAAGAGCTGTAATCCCCTAAAATAACCCATAATAATGAATAATAAATAATATAATAATACTTATTATTTATAAGTTGAAAAAATATGTATAGTAGTTAAAAAAATTGTGTAACTATTTATATATATTTTAATAATAATAATATAAGTTGAACAAATATTTATAATAGTTAAAGAATCAATAATACAATTATATATATATATTTAACTATTATATATAATTTTTCCAATCTATTTTAATTTTATTCCCCCCCCCCCCTTTTTTTTACAAGATGACACCTTGATCACATCCCTTGAACGATGGTACCCATTGCTGACCCCGTACCTTGCTACGCCACTGTAATTGCACACAATTAGCTCACATATAATATATAAATCCATACGGATTTAATTAATCAGAGTCAGTGACCTGGTGGTATAGGGGTAAGGTGTCAGACTTCTGTGCTGGCGGCCGGGGTTCAATCCTCGGTCCCGGCACAGATTTATCTGATTTCCAAACCCTTCCTTCACCTCTGACAAGACATCTTGTGAATGTGGGGAATGCCAGGCCTCCACCGTGGTTCGGATTCCACGTTAAACTGTAGGTCCTTCATTTCATCTCACAATCACCCTACCATTACATATTAGCGTAAGTGCGTATAACCCGAACGGGTAGCAAGACGTGGTGCTAATAATAATAATAATAATAATAATAATAATTAATCATAGTTGTAAATTGTGAGAAAGCCGAAAGGATGGTGGGAAATGGCCCATTTTACAGATATAAAGCTCAGGGACAGGAATGAAATAAATGTTTTCCTCTACCTCGCACTCAATTAGCCTGAAAGCTTCCTCAAGTTTCCTCCTGTAGGCAGTTTGACGTCACGACCTCACCTAATTCGCTTGCACCCAAGTCGTGTACCGTGTTTGTATTTTCTAAGAGTTACTTTCTACCAGAATCCAACTATACACGGCAATCTCTAGTGTGTATATACATATACGTATAATATGTAAATCTTCTTCTCAAGTCAACAACCAGAAAGTTGGTTTGATGTGATTTATATCCATCCGCAGATGAGCAAAGACTAAGCCCTGCACTATCTGGTAGAAATCACGTATACTAGGGGAGTTCAGGAAGTATGCTCGTTCCCCGTTGCCTTCCACACTGAATTTCTATGAGCGAGTGCGAAAGGGTCTACCAATTTTGTCGGGAAAGGTATTTTCTTATACCTTCCAGGGTTATTTTACATTCCATTGGAATAAAAATCTATCGACTTCGGCTGGGTTTGAACACACTAACATCTGGTCCTGAAGCGAGCACTTAACTTCCAGATCACCGAGTTGAACAACGTGTAGATACATATATAAATATATACATATATGTTTTAAATACATGTACGTATATGGTTATAGATAGGTCTACATATCACGAAACCCTTCGTAAGTCAGAATGTTAAATTTATCATTTGTCATCAAATATAAACACTGAAATACAATAAGTATAAAATTAAGACGATAAAAAGGAATTTAGTTTTATTTTATACACCCCCTCCCCACCCCCCCAAAAACACGATTATCGGGAAAGTCAGTGGTCGCGAGGGATAAAGAGTCAGTCTCATCTTGTCCAATTTGACGGTGATGAGGTCAGAAGTTCGAATTTTGGTCGGATGTGGGGAGTTATATTACCTTATTTAAGTTTACCTCATCAGTGTAGATATGTATAGTCCGGACGGGTAGTAAGACGCAAAGTACAGGTTGAAACTACGAAACCTAAGTTCCCAATACTTTCTCTAATAACAGCATTCACAAGGCCAGGCCGTCTTGCCTTTCTCGGTGCCAAGGACATTGTTAAATTATAATTAGTGGTTTTGAGAGTGTGTGTGTGAAAGAGAGAACTCGTTTTAATGTCTTTATATAATTTTTTATCACCGCTTGTTTTAATAACTGTTCAGTAAGTTACATACATATGTTAATTACTCTAATAGGGTAGGGCTGAGGAAGGAAGAGTTTTAGAGGTCATCTACCCAAATTTACGTGGAAGGAAAGCGGGAAACCATTTAGGATAAACCACATCTTCAGTAGACCCAATCGGGATTCGAACCCCGATCTCCTCGTCATCGGCAGGCCAATCTAAACACGAGAAGTGACGCTTTAGACCATTAGGCCGTTGAAGAGGGGTCGATGCCTGTCTTGTTTTCTTACATCAAAATAAATATGACCGTGTTTCGTCTGTGTTTAGTCAAGTATTTTCCGAGTCAAATTAAGCTGATAGAAACTAAATAAAAATTAATTATATCTCTAATTGAGGATGTCTGATGAAAAGATTGGCAAAATGTCTTCAGGACTAATTTTAAAGTCACTAAAGTCACTAGTATTCATCCAAAGGGGAATATATATATATATATATATATATATATATTCCCCTTTGGCAAAATGTCTTCAGGACTAATTTTAAAGTCACTAAAGTCACTAGTATTCATCCAAAGGGGAATATATATATATATATATATATATATATATATATTCCCCTTTGGATGAATACTAGTGACTTTAGTGACTTTAAAATTAGTCCTGAAGACATTTTGCCAATCTTTTCATCAGACATCCTCAATTAGAGATATAATTAATTTTTATTTAGTTTCTATCAGCTTAATTTGACTCGGAAAATACTTGACTAAACACAGACGAAACACGGTCATATTTATTTTGATGTAAGAAAACAAGACAGGCATCGACCCCTCTTCAACGGCCTAATGGTCTAAAGCGTCACTTCTCGTGTTTAGATTGGCCTGCCGATGACGAGGAGATCGGGGTTCGAATCCCGATTGGGTCTACTGAAGATGTGGTTTATCCTAAATGGTTTCCCGCTTTCCTTCCACGTAAATTTGGGTAGATGACCTCTAAAACTCTTCCTTCCTCAGCCCTACCCTATTAGAGTAATTAACATATGTATGTAACTTACTGAACAGTTATATATATATATATATATATATATATATATATATAATATATATATATATATATATATATATATATATATATATATATTATATATATACATGCACGGTTTTCCAAACAATTGTTTGATTTTGTGTGGAAAGTAAAAAAGAACTCTTTCACTGTCTTTTTTATTTTATTTTTAAAATACTGTACAAATACATTCTATAATTTGTAGAATCTAATCTTAATCTATTTATGCTAAACTACTTCTTCCTGTGAAGTGATAACATATCTATATGACAAGTATAAGACAAACACGTTTAGACTTACTAAACCATTAAAATACCTTGGAATAAAATACACATGTTCAAGGGAAGAGACGATAAGAAAATTTTTTTTTTTTCTAAAAATGTATGACGAATTAATGTACGAGGGGTTTCCAAAATGTTGTTGGTTACTGTAAGGAGTGCCACAACCAACACCGCGGATTAATTACCAACTATCGTTGATCTTATATCAACACACAGAACAAAACGGACGCTACGAGTCAAAAAGATCGCAACTATATTTGACAATAGTGGTGGCCACACTATGTCATGGACGCTACGTACGCTACGCTTGCTACGTTAGACGCGTTTAGCCAGCGATCCAAGAAAACGGATAGTTTGGGGGGGATGTAGCCAACTACGCGCATGCTCAAGACAGGCAATCTCGTGCGTTTGTAGTCCAGTTACATTTACACCTAGGTTCTAAACTGTTTGTTCTCGTTTTCGTTTTGAATTTTTCAACTATACTTGAACTCTACTCTAATTGTATTTAAACTCTTGTACTTTTTTACTACAATATGTCGGAAGCTTTGAATTTAGCTTCATCGTTACGAAACTCGTGCATCAAATGATAAAATTCACCAAATTCAGATTTTTTCCCCATTCAATTCGCCAACCCACTTCCTTTTCTCTTTGACAACTGTAGATCTAAAATATAACCATCAGAAGAATCACTGTCCCACGACACACTATCAACATCCGACATCTTTGATGAAGATTGAGGGGGAAAATGACCACAGCGTAGCTTTCTACGTGGCCACCCAGTGTAGCCTATGTAACGTCCGTAGCATTCGTAGCGCAGTGGTTTGTGTGGCCAAAGTATCTTAAATCACCCTCTTATTTTGTCCACCTAGTTATTCAATTATTACATCCCCAATCCGGTGATTAAGCGGGAAAAAGAGCCAGTCTCGTAGTTCCTGGTTTGGTGATGGAGATGTTAGGGTTACGCATCTAGGCTTGGTTTATTGATTTCATCTCTCGGAATAGTTTCCCACCCTCCCTCTACAAAAATGCGGGTATACTTCCTCTATATTCTACCTTAAGCCTCCCTACACCATTAGTGTAAATATGAGATAAGCCCAGATGAATAATAAGACAAAAATATAGTTATTAGAGGCATTTTCTAACGCTGTGAAGCTTTTATTTTCCCAAGGGCGTAAGTAGTTGGCTCCTTAGGCTGGGTTTATATTCTGTTTTATCATAATATTCTAATCGTGTTTGTAAACGGTAAGCAATCCTTACCTAACACATTTATTTTAAAATTATTATGTACATTACACGTTTATTTACTGTAGTTTTCAACCTCTGTAATATTTATGGTTAATGATATACGTAAAACATGTTTGAATTAATCGTCAGTCCTGTTCAAAGTGACTAATCGCTTTTTAAATTCAGAAAACTGGCCATGCCCTATTCGATATTATTTATGCGTTATCAGCGGTGCCACTATCTGTTTACTACTAATTTCCCTGTGTTTTCCAAAAGGCATTCCCATTTTTACAGGCAGTTTGTATTAAATAAAATAGTAATAAAAGTTAATTTTCCATCAAACCTACTAATGCGAAGTCATATAACTTATGTTTAAAACATTATTTAAGATTAATGGCGGTAATACATCTCCTGTCGTTTCACATAAGACATGTTTGAAACAGCGTACTTAATTCCTCAGATGGCTTTTTCGTCCAGAAAAATGTGTCAGATTAACAAATACTACAGTATTTTGACTATATTTTGGAAAATTCCCTGTGTTTTTTCCGGTTTTCCAGGTGCCCTGGTTATGCATGAATATAAATCCACAAACCGTTCTTAACACGCTTTAGGACTGACAGCTGAACAAAATAGCCTGTTGGAACTATCCCCAAAGTAACGTTCTATCTGTCAAACAAGGCTGAAGAGAGGATTATGAATCGACTATAATAATCGTTCAAGTAAGTGGCCTTGTAATTAAAATAGTTCGTGTCCAACAAAATGTTCATACATTATAATGAGTGGGTGATAAGACAATATATGTTTTGCTTATTACTGCTATCAACGGTTTGGAGCAGAAACAAGTTGGAATGATATGAACGTGTGTCAAGGAGAGTAATAGATAGAAGCGACAAAATAAGATAATCCCTCCCAGACTGTTTTTCCACTCCCACCCGCACGCGAAATAAATGTCAAGATCGTCTAGTGTTATTAACAGTGACGGAAGGTCAGGCTTCAAATCTCGACCGGGTGTTCTAAGGGTGCTCCCCCCCCCCTCCTCCTCCAAAACGAGTTCTTTCTCTTCTCGTACGGATAGCCCCGGACGGGTAGTAAGACACGAAGCACGAAACAAAGCCCGCGCTAGTGACCACGCAGACCAAGGCATCGTTATAACCTGGTTTGCCAGTGACAGCAGTTTGGAGTTGTAATCTCGGTCCGAAATGGTTTTTCCACGCAAATGCGTGAACATTATTTCTAAATTCTAAAATTGGTTTCAAAATTTCGGATATTCCGGACGAGTACGGTATAAAAGAATTATAACAGTATAGTTAATGTATAGTTGGGCATTTTCGTTTACATTGAAAGCTTACAGACTCGCAATTGCAAACTTTACTATGGTCCTATCATATAAGCTCCACCATAGTGGAAACAAACAAGGAAAGCTTGCTAAAGTATGATTTTGGTAGGAATAACAGTAGAAGTTAGTTACTAAAGTTACTAAAACAATTTTAATATATTCATACATAAATTCATGTTATCTGCAGGTGTCACTTTTGACAGGCTATATATGATCAATACCTATGGATTAAGACAAATAATATACTAAAATGTTATCAATGTTGGCCGCAAAGAAATATGTTTGAATTGTCTCTACTGTTCTTCCAACCACAATCAGGTTATACCTGTAAACGATGTGTACATGTTCATATCGCTGAAATTAGACGACAAGCACGTAGCTTTCTTAGAAGCATGTGACAAAAAAGCACGCGCTTTCATTAATTTTCAGCTACGGAGAGAGTATATTATCGCATTCTTCGTAGACACAACGAACATTTTATTTCTCCTACCGTGTCTTCTTACTACCCGTTCGGGTTATCGCACTTACGCTAATGTGTAATGGTAGGGTGATTGTGAGATGAAATGGAGGACCTACAGTTTAACATGGAATCCGAACCACGGTGGAGGCCTGGCATTCCCCACATTCACAAGATGTGATTAATACACGTCTTGTCAGAGGTGAAGGAAGGGTTTGGCACTCAGATAAATCTGTGCTTGGACCAAGGATTGAACCCCGGACCCTCAGCACAGAGGTCCGACACCTTACCCCTAGACCACCAGGTCACCTAATTGCATATTAACTACGCTAATGTTGTAGGGATGAGTGAGGTTTTTTTTTTAGGAAATGTACCCGTATTTATATGAATAAAGAGTGGGAAACAATCAAGGTAAAAAAAAAAACACCCTCAGTACACCCAACCCCGTCTTCGGCAATCCGGTATATTGCGAGAGCGACGCCTTAGACCACGCGACCCTCACACCGGGCTTACAATGAATTTCTACAAGAGCGTACAAAAAGTACATTCCCTGAACGCGCTGACCAAATCTCAGGTTCATCTAACCATGTTTAACGCTGATGTGGAGGTCAGAGTTCAAATCCTGGTTGGGTGCACTGATGGTGGTTTGTTTTTCTAAACGGTTTCCCACTCTCAATACAGAGTAAATATGCGGCTAAACCGAGCAGGTAGTGAGAAGCGGTGCGCAAAAAGGTACGTTAGTACCAGAAATACTCGCTTCGGTGGCCGCATGGTCTTGCGCGCTACTCTCGCAGTAGACTATACTACCGATGACGAGGGGAGGATCAAGGTTCGAATCTCAGTCGAGTGTACTGAAGGTGTTTTTCCCAGAATGGTTTTCCACTTTCCCTCCATGCAAATGCGAGTAAACTTTCTATAAATATATCCTTCCTCATTTCTAAACTCATTATCGTAGTTAATTACATAATAAGCGTATAACCAGAACAAGTCGTAAGACGCGGTGCTAAAATAATAATAAAAAAACAGAAACATCATCAAACGAGTTCCAATAAAACAATAACAGCGGTTCATGTTCTCTTCTCACACCCACGTATCACTACGTCACTATCGCACGGGCTTACCAGTTGGATGAAGGCCCAATGTGATTTTCCACCACGTCTTACCACCCACACTGACTATCCGCATTTAATTACGCTAGTGAAGTAATGATACGGAAGGTAGAACTTTAGAGAAAATTTACCCGCATTTGCGTGGAAAGAAAGAGAGTGAAGACCCATTTAGTAAAAACCACCCTCAGTACACCTGAGGGTGACTTGGTGGTCTAGGGGTAAGGTGTCGTATTTCTGTGATGGGGGTCCGGAGTTCAATCCTCGGTCCCGGCAAAGATTTATCTGATTGTCAAACCCTTCCTTCACCTCTGACAAGAAGTGTATTAATCACATCTTGTGAATGTGGGGAGTGCCAGGCCTCCACCGTGGTTCGGATTCCATGTTAAACTGTAGGTCCTCCATTTCATCTCACAATCACCCTACCATTACACATTAGCGTAGGTGCGTATAACCCGAACGGTTAGTAGTAAGACGCGGTGCTAATAATAATAATAATAATAATAATATAATGATAGTAGACCCGACTGTGATTTGAGGATCAACCTGCCTGTCACCGGAAAACCAGACTGGACGAGCCTGACGTCTAGTTCACACGCCCAACGATGCAGGTACAAGATAAGTTAATATTTCCTTTACAAATACGTTACTATTTGGCCCATCCATTGTGCTTCAGTGATATGAAATTTAACTGATAAATTGTGTGTGTGTAGTACTCAACTCGAAGGTAGGTTGGATTCGCAACAGTTCAACCGTCAGTTGTAAAGCCCTGACAGCACTGAAGAGGTGTACTGGAGAAAAGAAAAGACAGATCATTGAAAGTAACAACTTACTCTAGGCCATATCAGGAGATGTAAACTCTATAACTGACCAGATTAATGAAATAATTAGTATTATATTATTATATAGTACTAATAAATAACTAAATATAAACATTCTAATCCCTAAAACCATCAGCGGTATTAGTACATAAGCTATACGTAGAAATGGCATTATTTTTTTCTAAGCCTAATATAACGATGTATTTATTATTTGATCTTAAGTTTAAAGACACAAAGATCTACTGAAAATTTCCGTGCGATCGGTTGATTGCCGCCCCTGGTCTAGGCATCACTCACTGCCCTGCCGATGACGGGGAGATTGTGGTTCGAATCCCAGTCGAGTGTACTGAGGGTGATTTTTCCTAAACGGTTTTCCACTCTATCTCTCTCTCTACTCAAATATGAGTACATTTCCACTAAATTCAACCTTTTGTATCCTTAACACATTAGTGTAATTATTACATAGGAGTACAAACCAAACGGGTAGTAAGACGCTGTGCTAATATATAAATACATATATGGGCCTTATGCAAGAGATTGATTAAGCGGATGCTTTGTGGACACTAACGTGGGTTTGCTTGCGTCATCATAGATTGGAGCGATAGTGTGCTCGTGACCATACTATCGGTCCACTAAGCATTCACTAACGTTCTTGCATACCGCCCATATGTTTAAATATAATGAAATATATCGATAAATTGATAGATATATTGTGTCCTAAAATATCAAGATAAATATATCAATAATTTTGTAAATAAATCAATAAATTTTCACATCGATCATTCGTTATCACCCTAGTTATACGTTATTTGTTTGAACAGTTACCTGACCAGATCTATAGGCCATGGTTTATATTCGTATCCACCCCACAACCTTGAAATTTAGAACAATCAACGACTTTTTGTGGTAGTTTACTGAGGAAAAAGTAAGTGGTGTGCATGTACAGATAGACTAATAATGAACAACAGAAATTGGATGCAGTCGACTTTATCGTCCCTCAAGGAGTCGCATGAGTTCTGGACGACTTTCATAATTTCTTGAATAAATTAGTTGGGGGATAAGTTATTTTAAATGTATAGACTCATGTCATGAGCCTATCTCATGCCCGGTTAACCGGAAAATTAAATATAAGATTAAGTTCAAATAAAAAATGCATCTATGTGCGGTTTTCTGCATTTTACTTTAATTGGCAGCAGCTAAGTTGGACTAAGTTTAGTAGATTTTTAAAAAATTCATAATGATTAAGTTATTTTTTAATTTTGTTGGAATTTTTTTTTGTAAAAGTGTTTTACTTCTCCCCAATTTCACTGTTTTCGCAAAATACTGAAAAACTCACTACAATGCGACGTCTGTTGGTGTTTTTGCAGTTTTTATGGCATTAGATTTTTTTGCCCAAAATAAATAAAATATTTCCCTAGTTAAAACATAAAATTTAATTTTATCACATGGTGACCTCAAAAGATTTTCTAATATCAAGAGTGTCCTGTAATTTCATAACAACTTTTTTCTCTTCATTTAGAAAGTTTCTCATCTAATGCCGCTATACTAATGGCAGATATTTAACAACTGTTGATATCAACATGTGAGGAAAATTAAATTCTATGTTTCTACTGGAGCAATATTTTATTTATTTTAGCCAAACAAAGGTTTTGTTATAAAAACCAGGAAAACTGGTCTTAGTTCACATTCTCTACACTTCACCTCAAACGTTAGATTCCATAATATTTTTTTCCCGTATATCTTAAATTTTTTTCTAACAAGGTTTTTAATAAGTAAACAAACTATTTTATTTAATTATAGAACGGTAATAAAATACATTTTTGAGGTAAAATAAACAC
This sequence comes from Timema cristinae, assembly GCA_039000515.1. Classification (NCBI taxonomy): domain Eukaryota; kingdom Metazoa; phylum Arthropoda; class Insecta; order Phasmatodea; family Timematidae; genus Timema; species Timema cristinae. Next base: position 19,793,133 of record JBCFYV010011172.1, on the reverse strand, counting down.
ATGTTTAGATATCAAAGCTAGCGAAAAATTGTGACTTCCTAGACTTAAGTGAACCTAACATTTTAAAACAGTGATTGTGTTATCACTTTATAAGTACTGAACCAACATATTTAGTGGGACCATACCAGTTCAAGTTCAGTCTCCTGAATATGAACTTTCTCAAGTTCAACATCTACTAAAATAAAATAAAAGTACTAGTTCAAGTTCATCTAAATAACTACCGGTACAGTTTCGTAACTAATGTTTTACATTTCTTCATTTATTTATATTATGGGATGTACGTAGTCCCATTTTAAAATTCGAAGCGAAGTCGAATCGAACAATGTGAAGTACCGGTATTTCCAAAGCTAAATAGAAGTTTGATTTTTTTAAAGGCAAAAAAATTGTATATATTAGATATAATTGACAAAATATTATATTGCTAACAAGATAAACTTATTTTTGTCACATTATGTTGGTAACTTACATATTGTAATTTAATTATTTTAGAGTTTTGTCAGGAGAATTTTACTTAGCGATCTACACTCTGTCTACACCCGGAAGGTCGCAAGCTTACCTTGCATAGTTCTACCATGACGTAGCTCATAGGATAGGGTTATAGTGTAATCCACTGCAGCCCTCCATGATAAACGAAGTGTACAGTACATACAACAAATTGAACATAAATGAATATTTGACGTTAATTATTTTTATTAGCGAGCATTTTTAACTTAATTGTCAAATCAGGAATTTTATTTTCGTAGCTGGAAGCTGACAAAAAATCAAAGCAAAGTTGAGGTTTTCAAAGCACACCCCTAATAAATATAGTGCAAAAAAAGGTAAAGTAATTAGTGTACAAATTGTATGTGCATTTTCTGTATTAATAGCAGTATAATGTTGTCTGTATTTAATAATAATAATAATAATAATAATAATAATAATAAATAATAATAATAATAATGATGGCATTTCTTTAGCTGGCGAAGTTAAGGCGTCAGCCTTCTCTTCCACTTAACCAGTGTTGAATACAACATACACTATTACATTTATTGAAATATAATTTAATAAAGAATTATTCAAATAAGTAGAAAAACATTCGCACGCTCATTCATTCACTCATTTAAAGCTCAAGTAGTTTCAAGAACTCAGTTTAGCTTATTAGATAAGATAAATGGCTTAACCGTGCACTTGAAGGGGTGTCTAGATGTTAGATGACGAGTAGAGTTATCTAGTTTGTTCCAAGCCTTTAATGTCAGGACAGTGAAAGAACGAGCATATTTTGAGAATATACATCTGTATAGTGGATTCTGATCTAGTAGCTCGGCTGTGTTTATCTTTCAGGAATAGGAACCGTGAGGAGAGGTATTGAGGCTGAGATGTTGATAATATTTTGTGAAGCAATACTAATAAATGTAGCCTTCGCCTTTGATTTAGTCTTAACCAACCTAGTTTTTAAAATACTCAGAAATATGGTTATGTCGTTTTAAGTCAAATATGTATCTAAACATGTGTTTTGTAGCCGTTATAGTAGTTCTGCTAGATCGTCTCTTAAGTCATTGTATACCACGTCACAGTAGTCAAAGTGTGGCATTAATAAGATCTGGACAAGAATAATTCGTACAATTTCTGGGAGAAAATTCTTCAACCTTCTCAACGAATGTAAGCAGCCATACACTCTCTTGCAAATCGAAGTTACCTGATCTGTCCAATTAAGATTTTCATCAATAATCCCACCAAGGTTTCAGTAATTGTTGTCAGTTGAACTGTGGCTACTCCAAATCGTATGTCAGTCAGTAGGGAACGGTCAACATTCAGTAGTAATCTGTTTGATCCTATAAGAATGGCTTGAGTTTTATCAGGGTTCACTTTAAGTACATTTATGTAACTGTTCAGATAATTTTTATAACTTTCCAATGAGAAAGAAAGCTGAGATTTGCTGAAATTATAAAGATGCTACTCAAGAAATGCACAACACTTTCGAACTTGAAAAACTGATAAAAATATAAGGAATAAGGGCGTGATATATTTTATCAATTTAATCCGTCGACATATTATTTGCACTTTAAGAGCAAAGAGAAAAGGAGCAAGAATCGATGTTCACTCTTGTGTTAGACTGGATTATCAGGGACAGGAATATTGGGGTTCTATTCTCAGTTGGATGTACTGAGGGTGTTTTTTCCTAAAATGGTTTTCCCACTTTACCTCCAAGGAAATACTGGTACAGTTCCTTTAAATATAACCTTCCTCTTTCTTAAAACCATTAGCGTAATTAATATATAGGCGTGTATTCCTAACGAGTAGTAAGACGCGGTGATAGAACAAACTTAAGAACACCAACATTTAACCAATAAAATTCGTGCTTTAAACTGTGAGTGAAGAACTACCTGAGCACGTGACTTATCCTGGATAGCTCAGTGGTAGAGAACCTTCATGATTAGCTAAAGGTTTTGGTTTGGATTCTTGTCACGGCCAAAAGAAAAAAAAAAGTACCTTATTGAAAATTAATTAATGGCCGGAACATTGAGTGTTGTCTTTGTTTTAGATTCAAGATGGTTTTTTAAGTCATGTAGGCCTAGTGATATAATCAGTCGTTTCATAAACACTAGAGACGCAAAGAATTTAATGAATAATTTGATTTAAAAATTGAATTCTCCTGGAGTCAAACCAAGAATTGCTGAATTTGTTTTCGAAAGCGTTGATGAGCTTGGCCTGGTTTATTTGGTGTGATCATCTTAAAAAAAACCTTCTCCAAACTCAAGGTGAATGATGAATCACGCGTAAATCTTGATAACACACGAAATTTAATCATAGCCTTGTGCCAAAGATATTTAATCTTTGTTTTTTTTGCACTTTGACCAAATTACTAAGTTCTCGCATTGACGGCTTTCGTTCAAAGATGCAAAAGTTATTTTTTTAAATATTGTGTCAGTGAGATAGTGATTTAACGTACACTTTCTAAGCAAAGAACACGCTTTGTTAGAACCAACATTCTTAAGAACCCCAGGGCTGTCGTCTAGGATTCAAAGGTACTAGGGGCAGATTCCAACAAAAAGTATTATTTCTGGCGTTTAAAATATAATCATTTCAATTTTAAATTAAATGATCTAAATATATATATATATATATACGTAAATAACATCTAAATGTTTGATCTACTACTAAGAAAATAATATATTTCAAAACATTAATTTTATTAACAACATATCACTTTAATGGTGCCATGAATGAAATTCAGGCTCGTTTTCTCGGTGAATCACTTATATATTTAATAAAAGTTTCCTAAATATCAAGAGAAAGGAAGGGAAGGAGGTATAATATTTTTGTCACACATTGATTAAAAGAAGAAGAAAGGAGGGTGATCGCCACTTACTTTTTATTTATCTCTTTTTTATTTATTTTTAGTTCGGTATTTTGGCACCATATTATTATTATTATTATTATTATTTATTATTTTGCGCCACACAGGGAGTGCTGTTTATTTATATTATATAGAATACCACTGTGGGCGCAAATTTTAAGTCTCGCCTAGAGTGCATGAAACCATTGCACCGGCCCTGAAGGCCCATTAACCGGTTTTTTTTTACAAGATTACGTTCGAAACTATAAAACGTATCAAAGTTCTTTCTGCACTGAATATCTAAGAGCGAGCGAGAAGAGAGCCTACACATTTTGCCTAAAAAAGTATAATATAACTAAAAAGAAAAGTGATATTTTATATTCCGCAATCGTACATGGGGTCGACGGATTTACTTTCCCTCCCCCCCTCCCTCCCGAAAAGAAAGATGTGCGATGATTTTATATCATTTGGTAAAAAGAAATCGTCAAGACCTCGACCGAGCTTGAACCCACGAACCTCAGAGTCTTGAGGCAAGCATTTTATACCAAGATCACCAAGGACGTTGAATTTTATCAAAATGGACTAGCTCTGACATTGGACTGTGTACGCGTGCCTAACAAACACAGCTGTTACAAAGTTTCCAAGACCTTGTAATTACAATAAATCATTGATTACATTAGCGACTGTCCTAGACACAGTAATACACATTTATTAAAGATTATATTATAAATATGAAAACATTTCTAAGTCGATTCTTTGGGACCACAATACTCTAAGTAGCAATACCTACACCGGTGGTCAAACGATCTAAAAGGAATGGACCTGTCGTAAGACAGAACACCTAATAATAATGTGTGTATATGGTAAAGTGATAAAAGAAGAAGAAATAAATTAAATAGAGTAAAAATAATAGAGGACGAGGGAAAAAATTAAGTTGAAATAGAAGAGTACTTAATTAAACTCATTTTTCATTGCTAATAATAATTCAAGATAGTATTGAACTATCTCAAGTCAAATAATACCTAAAATAACATTAGTTTCATTGTCACATTCAAGAACAGGTATTTATTAACGTCAAGAAAAATTACTCTGCTCATACAGAAACATAAATAAATTTACATTTTATTTCGACTTTCATTATTGATTATAAAAAAATTAGGGAATAAGTTGCTAAATCACGTCAAACTAATACGTCATCACAAAAGTTATAATGGTACGTAGCATTTAAAGCAAAACAATTCTAGAAACAAATCATAGATAATACCTAGAAACACCTTTGACGTAACAAAAAAAAAAAACTAGTCGTACTTTCTTCCTTTTCATGGGAATTTATCCACATGACATATTAGATAGGAACTTTAGATGTCATTACATACACGTGTACACAACTTTTGTAAAATCAAACTTGTAAATAAACTTATTCTGTAGGACTACAGATTACCCCCCAAAAAAACAGTAGGTATGGTCACTCCAAGTACAGTAGCCCCATGGATTCTTTAGTGCTGACTGACAGCTGACTTATGACAGTCTACATTTAGGTTTATACCCAAATTTTGACTCTCAGAAGCGACAGCTGGTAAACACATGTTTTTTTGCAGATCTTTGGTTTGGCGTAGTGATACATAATTTGGTCTGATAACTTTTCAAAGCCGTCAGTTGTCAGTCAGCACCAAAGAAGCCATGGGGCTACTGTAGCAGAGAGTGTTGGAAGATTATCTCAAGTGGTATGCAACTGAGTGATTCGTCTAGTTACATGGAGTGAAGTGTTGAGCGGGAATGCACTAAGGTTATGAGTGTGGTTGGTGCAAGGTCCCCCCATGTGGTGTGCAACAAGTTCCGCTTCCGATGACGTTTGTGATATGTGTCCTCGAAGAACGGAATTTGGACTCCAGGATTGCTACGTATTGAAGTGACAAGGATGAATAACGTAAATAAATAAAGACAAGACTAACTATTAACTAAACAACGTGTAGATAGTGGCCGTGTATTTGTGAACAAAGCAAGGAGTGACGATTTTTGTGTGTATTATGTATTTATTAGTTTGTGAACTGATATTTAAAGTTTATAGTTCCTGTTATGTATTAATCAATTAAATAATTAAATAATAATATTTAGCACCGCGTCTTACTACCCGTTCGGTTTATACGCTTTAAGTACTAATTACGTAAATGGATTTAGGAATTGGGGAAGGTTGAATTTAGAGGAAGTGTACCCGCATTTGCGTGGAAGGAGAGTGGAAAACCATTTAGGAAAAATCACCCCCAGTTCACCCGACCGAGATTCGAACCTCGATCTCCCCGTCCTCAGCAGTCGAGCTCAACACGACAAGCGCGTTAGCCAACTACGCCACCGAGGCGGGTTATTAATTAAAACTTAAAATTAGTTCGAGTGTGCTTCATTTGTTCGAGTAATACAAACACTAATATCTATAAAGAAAAAAATACTTAACTCATAGTTTGTTCGTATACATAAAGGCGTGTGTATATATATATATGTATAGGGCCTACATTCCAAAATGCTGCTGAGGTGCTAAAACACATTACAAAGGACCTAGGATCTAGCGATGTTAATCCTAATATTTTTGTTGTTCTTCGCATTTTATTAACAATGCAAGTAGTTGGATTTTTTCAATAATTAAGCTCATAAAATTCTACTTAAGATTAACAATGGTACAAGAAAGAATATCAGCCATCATCGATGATTTTCAATGCCTTCAAGAACAGAAGTTTCTTTATAGTTAACCATCCCACGTTTTTCAAAAATACTCTAAAATTAAGTTGCTAAATTTTTTTTAAATTTATTCATACATCCCATATATTTATGCCTATTTTTTTTTGTCAATTTAATATATAATAAATTTACTCATTCTTTTGCACAATATTTTACTAAGTGATAGAAAAGTAAAACAAATTTTTCTGCAAATCTAAATTTATATATTTCAATTTTATTTTTTTCAATAAATACCTATTTATATATCCTCAAATCATAAATTATATTATTTTTTTCACATCACTTATTAAAGCTATGTTGAGAGTTTTGATATTACATCGTTGCCTTAATAATTTTATCTTTGTTCTTTTAGCCAAATATGTATTACAAATTTAAATTGGTTAGCGCCATTTTTAAGTTGTGTAAGGCTTTGTAGTAGGTGACCTGGTGGTCTAGGGGTAAGGTGGACAGACTTCTGTGCTGGCGGCCGGGGTTCAATCCTCGGTCTCGGCACAGATTTATCTGATTACCAAACCCTTCCTTCACCTCTGACAAGACATCTTGTGAATGTGGGGAATGCCAGGCCTCCACCGTGGTTCGGATTCCACGTTAAACTGTAGGTCCCTCATTTCATCTCACAATCACCCTACCATTACACATTAGCGTAAGTGCGTATAACCCGAACGGGTAGTAAGACGATGTGCTAATAATAATAATAATAATAATAATAATGTAAGGCTTTGTAAGTTATGGGGTCCGCGCAAATGACCCGTCTACAGCCTCGTATACACCGGAACCATTGTTGCAGAGGATTAAGCTTTTTAAACTTATGTCCCGTGTGCATCTCATAGCACGAATTTTAAAATTTTGATTAATTTTTTTTAAATTAATTAAAAACCTCCCGAGTAACTCCGGGTACTTCAGATAGTAAAATAACTTAAATAATGTAGAAACATGTTTATGAATCTCGGATCTTCCTATGAAAATTGGACTAAACTTGTGGAACAAATTATAGTTGTCTTAGTGTAGTTATCCTGTCAATATTGTACTATTTTGATTTGTTTCACTCTTTTACTTTCTAATAAAGAAAAAACAAACTATATTTTAAATATGGAAAATTTCGACCTCGAGATTTTGATGACTCTTTAGGTTACGTTAGATGTGCCCCATAATCCCAAAAACAATTATGTCTGTCCTCGGGGTGTTGTTTAAATTTTGATTGAAGCCCTTAAATAAAGAATAATTTAATATTGGTTAACCCACTTCGGTGACCACGTGGTCTTAAGGCCTACTCTCGCAATAAACAAGACAGCCGGCGACACGAAAAACATGGTTCGATCCCGGTCGGGTATTTTTATCCTAAATAGTTTCCACTTTCCTTCCACGCAAATGCGGATACACTTCCTCTAAACCCAACTCTAGTAATCCTTAACACTTTTGTGTAATTAGTACATAGACATATAGGTAACTCGAAGGGTAATTAAGACGCGGTGCTAAAAATACTTTTAAGAGGGATTCAATGTGTAAAAATCCCTTGCCATCTCATTTCGGGGGATTTTACCCCTGACAAAAGTAGTAAATTTCTAGATATGGCTCTGTTGAACCATGATCCTATATACACGTAGCTGACCTCTTTTAACTACTTAGCCGTGGGAAAGAACATCCACATTAATAATCAATTAAGTGCTTAATAGGTCTTTGTCTTAACAACTGTGGTGAGGTTTGAAACTCTCCTATTAAAGTGTTAACGAAACTGTTACTTTTAGTGGCTTTATTAAACTACATGAATTTATATATTTAAGTTGTTTTTAGGCCTTTGATATATTTTTTTAGATAGTTCTTGCATTATTTACTTAATAGATACTTTAATAGCCGACTAACCAGTTTTTCAAATAATAATTTTACATATTTAATCTTTAATTTGTATATTTACTTACGAACTATAAAGTTGTAGCTATAAGCAATCAACGACAGTCCTTTTTTCTCTCCCTTGTAGTTTTCAAACGATATACTAGACAATGATTCTCAAAAATACACTGCACGCGGCTCGAAATGAATATTCCAATTGGTTCAGTTTATATTTGAAATGTCACTCTCTCTGGTAAGCGGACTTTCTGTCAAGAGTGGTGGTATTTTATTAACGAACAACACGACACAATATCAACCTGTAATAACTAGTTAGTAGTTGTCGGCAAAGTCTCATAACAATTTAAGTTTGAACTCTATCCTCACAGAATATTCCACCACAACAATGTGAGATTTATGAAAACAACTCAATCGCACGGTAACTCGATGTTCACACGATATTGTTTAATGTTTTTATCTTAATATTACTCTAATAATTTGAACATAAGAAAATACTGTTAGTGGTAGTATGTAAGAATCCTATTTTTCAAAAATGATAAGATAACTGTTAGAGAAAACTTATATTATTGGTCTGATAGTTTTCGAAAGTCGTCACGATGCCATCTGATGAACCGTTCTGAACTAAACTGAGCCACGGAACTAGCAACAACTGATACAAGTCGGTGCGCGGTCTTTAGAGCTTCTAGTCTCCAACTAATCGCGGCGCTTCAAACAAAGTTCTAACGCTTTCGCGAGACTGTATAATTATAATGAACGCATTGACGCGAGTTCGTGTACAGATGGACTATGGTCCGCAGCGAGATAGCATGGACTGGATGTTGAGAGGGGGGTAGGGGTAGGGGGAACAAAAGACACCTTTTGCTTTCTCTTTGGCCTGCCCCTGTTGCTGGCTAATGCCACGTTCGCCGAGATTTAGAGCGGCATCACCTAACAATGGAAACCTCACTCACAACATTAACACAGTAAAAATCGATTCTCGATTCTTTCGAAACCAGAAAGAATCGAGGTTTGACCAAAGGCGCAACTAGGCAATAGTGGGCCCGTGGCCAGACTTTCATGGTTCACCCCACCCAACAAAAAAAAGGCCCCCTCCCCCCAACCTCCATCAAGTGTGTAATTATTGTAGATTGTAATAAATTACACTGGAATTTATTATTGGAATTCCCTTATAAACTCTGTGATACAGGTCCACATTCGTCTAATAAAATAGCTAAATAAAAGTGGACACTATTTATATAAAGTAAAAAAAAGATTTGAATTGAATAAGACCATATTAATAAATATTATAAATAAAATTATAATCAATATTAACATTTATAAAAGCTAAACAAACATCGACATTTAAAACTCATTTCTTTCTGCTTTGACCTCAACTCAAAGTTTTTTTTTTTTAGATTTTCTTGTATCTTGTTAAATATCGATTTTACAGAGAAATATGTACAGAACATTTTTTGTAAAGTACGAAATTATCCACAATAATATGACTATTGAGTAGGTTTTTTATTGAACAATAAATCTTAGGAAACAAAACAGCTTAAAAACACATTTAACTCTTACAATAATTGGTGTGCTTGGGTGGCATTTGCACCATATCATCTAATTATATTTAGCACCGCGTCTTATTACGTGGGTTATACGCATCACCTATAGTCAAATGCCCACTAAGCACACACCAATTAATTTGGTAGGTTAAGTGTGGTCTTGTAAGCTGTTTTTGTTTCCCTAAATTATTATGTTCATTAAAAACCTACTCATATATATTATTGTGGATATTTCGTACTTACAAAAAAGTTGTACATATTTCTCTGTATAATCGATATTTACAAGTACATATTATAAATAATAAATGTATATAATTATGTATATAATATTTTCTAGTATAAATATATTTATAAATATAATTATATATATATATAATACACACAACACGCACCTCTATGCGATTTCTGGCCCGAGCGTAAATTGTTTATTTAATATTCAAGTTAATCGGTCGTTAAGATGTGCTCTTAAAGTGTTAAGCCGCTGTGCACCTCAAGCTGTACTCCTGCATACCATACAATGTATTATGAACAGCAACATCAATATAAAATAGTTAATTACATTAATACAATGGTTGGGAAACTCCATAGCCCAGGCACTGAAAGTCCTCAGGAAAGTCAACCTTCAATGATTGAAAAGCTAGGCATGACGGAGTTGGCAGACCATTCATTATAACTACATTTATTCTCCTCAGCATTAATAGAAAAAACAAATCTATCAGAATATTATGTAAGAATATTACAAAGTGAGCATTTATTGTTATGAACAATTTTAAACACCCCCCCCCCCCCCCCGAAGGTTGTTTATAACTTAATGGTAAATCTAATGGGAAGGGAACCCGTGGGAATACCTACACTAGCCCCATGGCTTCTTTGGTGCAGACTGACAGCTCACAGCTGACAGCTTTGAAAAGTTAACAGACCAAATAATGTATCTCTACGCCAAACCATATGATCTGCGAAAACATGTGTTTAGCAGCTGTCACTTCTGACCGTCGAAATTTAGGTATATACCTAAATGTTGACTGTCAGAAGTCAGCACCAAAGAAGCCACGGGGCTACTGTAGACGCAGATGAAAGTATAACATTAGAATTTACCTGAAAGAGATCAACTTTAATAAGGTGGACTGGATAGAGCTGGCACTAATCTTTTTCGATGTGGAAATCATTATCATTTGCTTTGTTAATAATACATTATCAATTAAAAGTGTTATCAAACGAAATACTTCCCTAAGTATTTCTGTATTCGTAGCTACTTGGAAGAACAAAAAAAAAAATTATAAAGTTATTATGTTTTTTGTTTCATGGTTGTGGCGACGATAGATATTATATTATTACTGTATAACTGTCCGCCATATCAGTGCACTTAGCTATGAGTCTAGGCGTCCCGAGTTTGATTTCCGGCTGGTACCTTGGACATTTTTCCCGAAAGGGGAATTACCTCAACAGTCACCAGGGTTTGATTAATTAGGCTTAAGTTAGGTGTAAGTGTTTCCACTGGTTCCACACCCTCATACTCACAATCACCCTCCCCTCATCTCATCGGGACATGGAAAGAGCCGCCACTGAAAGGATGTACGATTAGTACTTTCGGGCGTCACCTGGGTAACGGTACATCAGTACTGGACTACTGGCCCATCTTTCCACTACTGGTTTTCTTTCTCTCTCTCTTCTCTCTCTCTCTCTCTCTCTTAATATATATATAATATATGTAACATATTGTCCACCAAAAATTACATAATTATAGCTTATATAGATTATATCCCAGTTTTTGTAAACACATGCACATGAAACAACTGAATACAGTTTGTATGACATAATCAAGCCATCAATCTTGCTTATTTCAGGATGTTCGCCATCCTAATTTATGAATATAGTACAGACGTTTGGAATCTTTCGATCTTAAAGTATTTATAAGTGAACCACACAAGCTGCCTCCACAAAAAAAAAAAAAAAAATCCAAACAATTATTGTCATTAAGTTCGTGTTTCAATAATATAAAAAGGTTACAATATAAAAACAACCTAGAAACAAATGGTTTGTTGTGAAAGTCTTGACTGTCAAAAGTGACAACAACTCAACATATGGTCAGACAGATCACACGGTTTGGCGGATGGATAAATGAGAGTAGATACGGTAACTTTGGCTAAGTGTCAAGCTATCTACACTATTACGCCGGATAGACATTAGGTGCAAGCCGTTAGTGCGGAAAATTTTCCTGTTTAAAATTGACGGGATATTTTTTTCTTTAGCATCACATCTTACCATCCATTTGAGCTATACGATTATTTACTAACTGTGCTAATAATTTTAGGGATTAGGAAGGCTATATTTAGAGGAAGTGTACCAGCATTTGCGTGGAGGGGGAAATGGAAAACCATCTAGCGGGAACCACCCTCAGTATACGCAACAGATTCTAACCTTGATCTCCCCGTCATTGGCAGTCTAATGTATCTTACGCCTCTCCACTGGTGCAGCCAGGATACGTTGGGGGGGGGGGGGGGGGGTAGTTTCACTGACCAACCAAGCGGGGTCCATTAGTTTTTCAGGTGGGAAAATTTAAGTACTGCAAAATGCAAATGCATCAAAGGAAATACAATAATATTTAAAATTTATAAAAATGGTCATAATTCTGTAATTATTATGACTATTAAGTTTTTATGAACACATTTTTATATATGAATACTGCTATAATATACAAACATGCACGTTTCAATAAATTGTATTTTGGAAATTTAATTTATAAAATTATTTTATGAGCTAAAATTTGAAAATTCAAATAAACAACTTGCACTAATTCTTAACTCACTAAATCACTTTAGTTTTATATTAATTTTCCTTGGCTTCTTAGAAAGTTCGTTGAGAATTTCATCCTCCCCACGTGGAAAGATCATATTTGGCCAAAATTGGGCCAGATATACTCAGAGCTGGGCCAGATATGGCATTTTTCCAAATGGGTCCGTAACTGACATCTCTGGATGTTTGTACATGAAGCTCAATAAGTGTGTCTACATGTGTAGACATGTGTGATTTCAACAACTTTAGGGACGAGGAAGCGGAAGGTGGCTGGGTAGCGAGATCTTGGGAGGAGGGGGGGGGGGAAGTTCAACCCTGAACCCCCTCCCCCTTGGCTGCGCCAGTGTGCATCTCTAGCCCCCACCCCTGATACCTCCATCTTGTTGCCACGGAGCGCTCTGGATATTCTAACAGCGTCTGCAGTCCTGTCGCACTAAACACTTGGAGTCCATGTGTGAAGGTGGTATTTGTTCATGTTGTTATGATGAGCCAGCCCTGCTTCCCGCCCGGCCTGTGGGAAAATCAAACACTGACCACTGATGTCACTCGGAGGATTGTTTTAGTCTCAAGCTTGGTTCACGATTGCAAAAATTCCCAGCTATCGAATGTGTTAAAACTTGTGCTTAAGAAATGAATACACGCTATCTTATCTAAGATTTCACAATAACGTGTGTGTGGTGAGTAAAATTTAAAAAAAATATATTTTTTTTTCCATCGCATTTTATTACACGTCAGGGTACATTAATTACGATAATTGAATAGGAATGATAAAGTAATAATTTGAGATAAAATGTACCCACATTTGAGTGTTAAGGAGTTGGAAATCATTTAGGGAAAAAACACCCTCAGTACACCCGACCAGCATTTGAACCCCGCTATCCCCGTCAGCGGCAGTCCTGTCTATTGTGAAAATAGCACCTTAGACCATGCGACCAACGAATCAGGTTGAATAGTTGTTATTGTAATGGAACCTCACAGGTGGTCACGTAGGCGGAGGCGTAAACCTCTTCTGGCATGGTTTGACAATGACTGAGAGAGTGTAATGAGCGTAGTGTTTCTTAATTAGTAGCCCAATCTCCCTCCACGAGAATTCGGGTACATTTCCTCTAAATTAAACCTTCCTCATTACTCTCCTATTATTTTAAATATGCGTAAAGTCTGGAAAGAGATAAGACGCGATGAAGAAATGGTTACTGTTTTAATACTCAGTTAAAATGACTAGATGTTTTTATAGTTTTATCTATTTCCTGCTATAGTACTCTGCTAGCAGCATTATTGGACAGACTTAGTCATGACTAGTTTAAAGTGGGTCATTCAATCATGAAATGTACAATAAAGGGAACCGGCTACTTGAAAGGCGATATCCTCACAACGAGCTATTGCTAATGGAAAGGGAGTTCCGCAGCTTCAAAACAATCCTTAATTATGATAGAATGTTTTGTTGTAATCAGGGTTGGATTTATGGGGGTCACGCAAGTCGCAATCGCGAAGGGCCCCGCGTCCCGGAGGGCCTCCGATTCATTGTCAAAAGAGAAGTAAAGCCAGGAGGAAACAAATAAAAGGAAAAATGAGAGAAAAAATTGTGTTGATGAATAAACTATTCTGCAGATTCATATATAAGCAATCATGGTTCAAACTTTGCATAGTACTTATCGTCTATTTTGTACTTAAGAAATGTAAAGTTGGCTATCCTGCTTAACAAGAGGGTAAAATTTTGCTAACTGTAGACAAGCCTAAGGTAACCTGTTGGTCTAGGGGTAAGGTGTCAAGACTTCTGTGTTGGGGGTCCGGGGCTCAATCCTCGGTCTCGGCACAGATTTATCTGATTACCAAACCCTTCCATCACCTCTGACAAGACGTGTATTAATCACAACTTGTGAATGTGTGAAATGCCAGGTCTCAATCGTGGTTTGAATCCCACGTTAAACTGTAGGTCTTCCATTTCATCTCACAATCACCCTACCATTACACATTAGCGTAAGTGCGTATAACCCGAACGGGTAGTAAGACGCGGTGCTAATAATAATAATAATAATAATAATAATAAATAATAATAATAATAATTAATAATAATAATAATAATGTATTGACAAGGCTGAACTAGATCTACCCACGGTAAAGATGCATGCTAAATCTTTACGCAATATTCCCTTGTTGACAAATTGTTTGCCACAGAGCGCACATAAATTGAGGAGGGGAGTGACACTCGATGGTCAGCAAGAGCTGATGCTGTATCAGCCTTACGAGGAGCTTATAGTGAAAATAAGGCAGAAATCAGCATTAATTAAACTTTCTGAGTATGAAACTGAAAAGCCTTTAGCCAAAACAGACGAAAAATCATTGCCAGAATTTTTTTTACCAATATAAAACTGTCTTTATGACTATTTTGTGTTACTGGCTGTTGCAACGGATCGACAAATTCAGCAAATCCTTCCAGAAAGAAGATGGAAACATGAAGATGGCAATAGATCTATTTAAGTCTTTGAAACTTTTCTTTGATGACGTGAAGTTCATCTGAAGGGAAAAGAAAAAATTCGAGAGGAGATACTGAATGCTATATTTTTGACAACGACCTGATAGTTGAGCTGGAGAAAATAAAAGTAAAGCTATGATACATATTCAACCGATTCAAAGATTTTGCTGATGAACTTGAGGCCTCTATGAAATGTGACCTCAGACATATTTCCAAGGTATATTCAAATGATAGAGATAGAAAACTGTTTTGTACTGAACTGTAGCACATCCATCGTTTTGTGAACCCTTGTGGATCAAGATCAATCCTTAATCCTGTCGGAAGATTGCTACAAACTGCTTGTGGACGGTGACGGTTTGAAAGAGACATTTCCAGAGGTGGAAACCATCCTCAAGATTTTCCTTACTTTACCAATATCTAATACAAGTGGTGAAAGATCATTTGATGCTCTTAAAATAGTTAGAAACTATCTGCGATCAATGTTTTCTCAAATAATCTTTTTCAATAATATACATATATAATAATGTGCTGAATCACGTCCATTATGATGACGTCATAGACACTTTTGCTCCGATCAAAGCCAGGAGGAAGTTTTTAATAACATGATGCTGCACTTTTATGTAAATGGAAATAATGTTTCTCTTTGTTGCATAATTATTCAATTAAGATGAAATTGAGTATAGTCCATTTAAAAATTGTGGTTAACATACCCGGAACCCAAGTGTATCTCAAAATGAGGGGTCTCTGAAAGTTTCAGTGAGACGGGCCCCCTACACCATAAATCCACCATGTATAAATATAATCGAGGAAGGCTAGATCTATATTTCAAACAATTTACTTTGATTTTTAGACTTGCTTAAATGAGTTCAAATAAAGCAACAACAGCAATTACAGTCCTCTTCTCATATTCACGTATTGAATTACAGCGCTTGGTAGTTGAATGCATCACTAACGTTGGTTCTGTTTTAGACGAGTGATATTCAAATGTATTTGTTCGAATTTTCTTGAAATTTGTACCACCAAAGTTATTGGTTCATAATACTAGTTATACATATTCTGTAATCTACATCTGAAATAAATAGAATAAATTACATTCAAAATAATGTATTACATTAGTATTAAGTTTTAAATGCAGGGGTGTAGTAGAGCGGGAACGCGTGGAAGCGCCGTTCCGGCACTGATTTTCATGGGCGATATTCAAATTAATTAATTCTTAATAAAGTTTTATACTACGCAATTCTAAGTTTACTAATTGATTTTATATCAATATTGTGTTAAAACATTTTTTTTCATACTATTAATCAATACATTTTGATGAAATCTACTGTGTTCCATGCAATTTTTCGGAATTTTAGCGGAAGTACGCTATGTAAGTTTCTGCCTGAGTAACCATAAAAAAAATGCTCCAAATAGCTTCTAGAGGCATTTATATTTGTGAAAGTTTTCACCTACGGTGTTTGGGTGGATGTGTCCCCCGAAAACCCTCTTCACCTTTGGGGTGGCTGAGCTTACAGCCTTACGTTCCGTCCCTGCTAAATTTACGACTACACCACTGTTTAGATAAGAATATATATATAATATATATATATCTTTAATTTGGCGCTCTAATTGTTACAGGAAAAACACAAGAGCAAGAAGAATGCGATCGGAATGAGATATATAAGAAATGAATGATAAAAAACTTGTTTATACAGAGTCAGTAATGAATGGGTGTTGAAGGAGTGTGGTTTGAAAGGGTATCAAATAGGTCAATGTGAAAGAAGAGTCTAACTTTGGTTGGGGCATGTTGAGGGTATTAGTGTGGAGAATATATGAAGGTAGAGTGTGAGGATCAAACGGAGGGGATAGGCCACGTAAGACGTGGCTAAATGTTCTAAATGAATGTGTGTAAAAGAGAAACATTAAAGGTTTTAAGAACAAAAGAGCATGTATGACTCAGTGTATGAATGTTGTTGAAGCGAAGGGAGTATGAGAGGGTAGGGAAGTGTGGAGAGAGTTAGTGAGGATGGACTAAGTACTGAGTTTTTTTTGCCTACCCCATAAGGGAATTGAGTGATTATATATGTATTTATGTATATGTGTGTGTATGTATGTAATTTATATAGTTTATCAATGATATTTATCATTTATGTCATCTCTGAGGTAACTGTGTGGTCATTATTTGGAGACAGAATTACCATACTCTTGTTTTTGTGTGGTCAATCTCCCTTTGAATGTACGAAAAATTAAAAATTACGGTTAATCGATATTTCTAGTATATCTTTCTCACCCTAGCACACCACCTTCCAAAATAGCTGAAGTGAGGAGGTTTGTTAACAGTTAAACTAGAGAGAGAAAGAGAGCGAAGATAAAGCTTTTCTCCATAAGACCTGCAGTTCCCTCAGAGGTGATATTAAGGCTAGGTCAGTGGCGGATTAATATGTTTGCCACCTAGGGGCTTCACAAATCTTTCTACCCCCTTATACCCCCAACCCGGAACCCTTTCATACACCCCCTCCCCGACCACTCAAACCTTCGTCCTGTGTAAACTATGGACTAAACACCACATAGAAAAGTTGTATATGAATGATAGTGATAACTAATAAAGGACTTATGGCATAATATAACCCTGCATGTACAGTAGCCCCATGGCTTCTTTGGTGCTGACTGACAGCTGACAGACTTTGAAAAGTTACCAGACCAAATTATGTATCCCTACACCGATCTATATGATCTGCAAAAAACATGTGTTTAGCAGCTGTCACTTCTGACAGTCAAAATTTAGGTATATCTAAATGTTGACTGTCATAAGTCAGCTGAGCTGTCAGTCACACCAAAGAAGCCAGGGGCTACTGTAGCCTAACCATACCCTTGATTCTGACTCTGATAGTAATGATCACTAAAAACACTCAGACCTAATCTTTTGTTGTTCAGGTACTCTCCAGATGCCGGCTTTTATTTCAATATTTTTTATTTAATTTGCCGCCCTTATACTTTGCCGCCATGGGCCATAGCCTCTCAGTTCGTCTGTATTATTATTATTATTATTATTATTATTATTATTATTATTATTATTATTATTATTATTATTATCATCCCACGTCTTACTACCCGTTCGGGTTGTACGCATTTACGCTAATGTGTAATAGTAGGTTGATTGTGAGATTAAATGGAAGACCTACAGTTTAACGTGGGATCCGAACCACGGTGGAGGCCTGGCATTCCACACATTCACAAGTTGTGATTAATACACATCTTGTCAGAGGTGAAGGAAGGGTTTGGCAATTACATAAATCCGCGCTGCGACTGAGGATTGAACCCCGTACCCCTAGAACTGAAGTCTGACATCTTACCCCCAACCCTCTTGTAAATCCGCCCCTGTTACTAACATTTGGCATCTTATAAATATGTCTTATTTGGTTTATTAATTATATATTTAATCTAAAACGTTATCAAAAGCTTCCAATAATACTCCCTGGTGGAATACTGTATACTTTCTCTTTACATCATTAAATTGATTATTTATTTCACTTAATTGAGGTATTTAACGTGCATTTTCTGAACCGTCATATTATATCATCCCGCGATAATTTCTATGAACGAGAGCGAAAGGGCCTACCAATTTTGACGGGAAAGGTATTTTCACACACCTTCCAAGGTTCTATTACATGCCAAAATCAAGATTGGACCGACGGCTTTACTTCCCCTCCGAAGGTAGTCGTGCAAAGGATAATAATAATAATAATAATATTTAGCACCGCGTCTTACTACCCGTTCGGGTTATACGCTTTAAGTACGAATTACGCTAATGTATCAGGAATTGGGAAGGTTGAATTATAGGAAGTGGACACGCATTTGCGTGGAGGGAGAGTGGAAAACCATTTAGGAAAAACCACCCCAGTTCACCCGACCGAGATTCGAACCTCGCTCTCCCCGTCCTCAGCAATCGAGCTCAACACGACAAGCGCGTTAGCCAACTACGCCACCGAGGCGGGTCGTCGTGCAAAGGAGTTATCACTCAAGAAAAATCCGTCAACCCAGGCTGGGTTTGAAGCCACGATCATCGGGCCCGAACACTTTACCTCAAGACCACTGAGGTCGTCGACTACATCGTTAATAACTTCCTTCTTTTTTCTTTTAGCACCACGTCCTACTCTATCCGTTCGGGTTACACGCGTATATATTAATTACACTAATGGCTTAAGGGATTAGGAAGGTTTTATTAGAGGACATGTACCTGCAATTGTATGGAAGGATAATGTTAAACCAGTTTGGAAAAACCATCATCTTCAGTACACCCGACCGAGATTCGAACCTCGATCTCCCCGTCATTGACAATCCAGTCTAGTGCAAGAGTAGCGCCTTAGACCTTGAGGCCACCGAAGTGGGTTACATTATTAATTAAACGGAATAGTAGTATAAATACAATCGTAATATTTTTATTCACTGTACCTGGTAGGTCACGACTCACGAGCCAACCACTCAGAATATTTTCCGATTGATAATTAAAACGATTTTATTTTCTACCTCCATCTGTATGTGAGACGGAAAATTTTCCAAAATGGAAAATTTTCAATTAAAATAAAAACCACCTGCTTCACTGGCCGCACGGTCTAACACACTACTCTCGAAATAAACCAGACTGCTGATGAGAGGGAGATTGGAGTTCGATCCCTGTCGGACGCACTGAGCATGGTTTCTCTAAATTGTTTTCCACTCTCACACCCCACATATGTGGGTTAAAGTCTTCTGATTTCAACCTTTCTCGTCCTTAACACGTTAGCGTATAATCCGAACGGGTAGTAAGACGCGTGCTAAAAAAAAAGGTAGTAAAGAAACAAATGAATACAAGCCTTTGTAGACCCGTTATGTTCATAAATCATACAATTTGATATCATCAATAAGTTAATTAAAATAATTTTAAGTTTGGCCTGACATTTGTCTCTCACCCCCTACCCCCGCTTTTTATCTACTCCTCCACCACCCCTGTAACCCCTCCCTCTTTCTTATAACTCACTCGTCTCTTAACACACTATATTTTTAAAGTATAATTGGCTCTACAATTTAACCCCACAAACACAAGCCGACATGGCGGAAAATTTTCCGATTCAAAATTTCCCGGAATGTTTCCATCTCTACGTCTGTAGCACGTGCTTCGCAACGGCCCATTCCATTCTGGTTTAGGTAGGTATCGTCATGTACTTAGTGTAGCGCCGCACTTGAGGCGTACTAAATTTGACTATGAAACTGGCCCTATGACTGTTAATTTATAAATTGTGAGCCTAGCCTAAGTCTGGAATGGTGTAGACGCAGAGAGGGGCAGGACAGATAGGCTCGGCTCAGTTATCGGGACATCATTATTGACCTTGAGATATCTCTCGTCGCCAAGACCCTTCACACACGGCCTCGACCGTGGTTGAGGTCATTCAGGTGCTTTTTTTTTTCTTCTTTCAAGTCCATGATCACCGTCATCTTTGAGAGATCCTGTTTTGAATCCTCGTTGAGGTGGATTTTAATTTCAGCGTGTGTTTGTGAAAACCCGGCTGAAGTTTATTCTCTCTTACTTTCTATCTATTTCTCTCTCTCTATATATATATTTATCATGTATTTATTTACATAGTATTAATAGATTAGGTATTTATTTATAAAATATACAAAATATATTATATATAAATATATATAATTTCTATAATGTATATATGTATATTTATAAATATATATAAATTTATGCATAAATATATATAATGTATATAAATTTATACATAAATATATTTAGATATTTATTTATATCTATTTATATATATTTAAATCTTTATACATATATTTATAGCTTTATATATAAATATACATACATATTTATATATAAATACATTTAATATATATACATAATTTGGGGGTTGATTTATGGGTAGGTAGATGGGGCAGCTACCTGAACCTAGCTTTATGAAAGCCGGTTTTAAATTCAGACTGCACGTGGCGCTTTATATGTTGAAGGACTCAAGCTTTTCCAAAGAGCGCAGCCATTTTAACCGGGAGGATGTGGGTTTGGTGAAGACCTTGTCTGTGCACGTGACCTATACTATCAATATTATCGCCCACGGCGCAAAACCGCGTTGCCAAGAATAAAAATTTCCGTTGTTTGCTTCTTTGGAAATCAAATAGTGTAACGCCCACTACAACTGCCTTGTGATATTCCCGTACCGGAATTCTCGAAGTTTCTAGAGAAGAATTATTTCCTTTCGGAGCATCGCGGCGCACCTGAGTGAGTGGGGGTTGTGGAAGGAACCGTGGGAGTGTAAAGAAGTGATCTCATTCATATGACAGGATCGCAACGCACCAGTGAGGGGACCTCCACGCGATAGTGCTTACTAATAATACCACATCTTCGTCATTCATCCTGATAATCTGATAAAAAAAACTCTAAAAGATTTTAATTAAGCTGTGTTGAGTACTTTAAACTCACTTAAGTGCCCGATGACACGTTGTTAATGTGAACAAACTTTCCTATGCTATGGACGTGGAAAAATTAATAGATTTCGTGAAGGAACACACCGTTCTGTAAGATTTACGGAACCTTTTGTACGAAGATTCTAGGGGAAAAACAGCCAGTGGAAGGTGATAGCTACACATCAACATTAAGTACATTTGATTTACATTCAGAAGTGTGACATCGCATATAATATGATACTGAAAACCAGGAGCACGGCCTGGGTAGAGGGGGAGTCTAATTGTGTAGTTTGCTTCCCCTGATATCAAAATAATTTTAAGAAAAACATAAACTTTAAATTTAAATTAGGTATATCAAGTTGAACTTTAAAACCTAGGTTTGAATGCATTTAAACTTTAAAATCAAGGGTTGAATGCATTTAATCTATTTTTTAAATATAGTAAGTAACTAATTTTAACTTATTTGTCAGCGAGAGATCATTCCAAATATCTTTTACGGAAATCTAGTTAGAAAAAAAAAGTGTTATTAGGGCCATTTCAAATAGCTTTTATAGGCATATAACTTCAAACATTTTAGAGGCAAAGACCATTCCAAATAGAATAAATAAATTTTTAAAAAGATTTCATGTGGGGATCACTTCAAAGAACTTCCAGAGGTATTTAAATTTCAAAACCTTTCTAAGGAATTATCCCTCCAAATAGCTTTTATGTGCATCCAAATTTTTAACATTTTAATGGAGAGGCTCCTCAAAATCCCCTTTGGTCTGGAAGGCAAACTCGTTTAAAAAACCTTAATTTTGCAAAATAACCTCCCCAACTCCCTTACCCTCCTAAATTTAATTCTAGTTACAACCTTGATTAGCTGCCCCGCCCTCAATGAAGTAAATTTCTGGGTGTGCCCCTGATAATGACCCAAATTTCATTTTTAAGCCACTTTATTGAAATAGTATTAAACTTTTCACGAATTGCGTAAGCAGTATTAGCTGCTCTATAATGTTGTACGACAGCATCAAGTCCAACCATTTTGCCCTCAACAAGCTCTTTTTCCACCAGGGCTTGAAGTTATTCCTCGTCACACCTCTTACATTAAAAAAAAAAAAAAAAGAAGAAGAAGAAAGCTGTAAAGACTGTCAGCTAAGTGTTCACTTTAATTTAAATTGGCCTCGATCATATTCTAAAACTTATTGTGATTATAACAAAAGCGTTTTCCACCAATCTACGAGTTCGACCCAAACGGGCATTGAATCTGTCTTTCCTTGGATCATATCTTGACTGTTCATACAGAAATATTCTCATCATGTATGGTGGCTGGTCCCCTATAAGTACGTGAGGCATTGGTGTTTGTTAGACTTGCTCTGGAGGGGGTTGTCATCAGGGAGGTCAAACTCTCCTCTGATAAACGCTTGACCCATTGATGACTCCTCGAAAATTCCCCCGTCACTATTCCTGCCATAGCCCCCTACACTGATGCAAAAAAACAACTCGTACTCTTGTCCCAGAACAGCTAAACACAATGGAGTGTTTATTCAAATATGAGAAGTAAGCTGACCCAACCTGATCAGGACACTTGATGGCGACATGTTTCCCACCTATGACACCAACACAGTTTGGTAAACCCCATTTCTCTTCGAGCCATCAAGCACTATTCTCTCATTGTTGACTTGAAGGCATTGGCATGAATTCAGATAACATACTAATCCAGATAGCTTCATAAAGTGCCATTACAATCGCGATAATGGTTTAAAATCCAACCCTGAAGCTGTGGCCTATTGTGTTGAAAGTAAACCAGTAGCTAAATATTTGAAAACAAAAGGTTTTGAAAAATCTGAGAGAATGCTACTCAAAGCATATAATATGCACGAAATCAAAAACTGGCCAGGCATCTGGAAAGTGCCAGTTATGGCAATGTTCAAAACAAATGACGTCCATGAAGGCACATAAGTTTTGCGCGAATAACATCCAATATAGAACCAGGCATTTCTACACCCCATGTTCCTTCAACCAGAGAAAATGACGTGACTGAACAACCAGAGGACCAATAGGAACCGATAATGGAGGTCACTCCAAACATCTCCTCCCAATTCAAAAGAAGAGAACAGCGAGAGTACCGGTGAGATAACACCTCAACAAATTCGGAAAGATGTACGAAGACGTCAGCTGAAAGTGACCTCTCCAAGCAGGGACAAAATCTTCACTATTTGGATAGCAAACAACGTTAAGGTATTGATGCTGCAGAGCATAATTTCCTAGGATATACAAAAACCATAAATAAGTTATCTCAGAGAAGACATATTAATATTAAGATGAAAATACCTAAAATGATTATGGAGGAAGAGATCCAAAATTTAGAGGAGACAGCTGTGCATAGCTCAACCCAGTACACACTCTCACTGCAACACACCACACTACACATCAACACTGTACTACAGCATGGGACCATCAAATTTCATATCTGCGATGGAGAATCCATAATATCCAGAACAACACTCTTCTAACATTGAAATACCTCCTCTTGTGGCCAAACAAATGGCTCAGGACAATGAAGGCCAACAATGAGAAATACGGAAAGAACATTCTCTACAGCAATTTTTCGCTAACTTATAGATTGACCATGTTTACTTTTTCTCAAAATTTTAATTACTTTTTTGCAATGTCTCAGAGATAATAGAAGTTCATTTTAGCTTTAATTTTCTTGAATTTAAGACTTTTCTTTATATTCATTAAACAAATAGACCAATTTAAATATTTTTCTTTTATTGATAAAGTGATTTGGGTTCTTATAATAAACTTGTTACATTACTGCGTTTATCTTACCTTGATGTGATTGCGAGTCATTCCTCAGGTGGATGGATCCAGCTCAACACCTCATCAAAAAAATAAGTTGTCATTCTGAAGTACATATAAAAACCTCCCTCATCTTTTATTAGCTGAGGAATCAATGTATAAAACTCGCCTTGTTATTTCTTTGTAGCATTTATATCATGAAGCCACAACCTCCTACACTATGGATAACAAATTTAAAATAATTAAAATAAAGAACATATAGCCATAGGGAAACTGTCATTTATAGATTCTAAATCAAAGGCAGTCAATGTTATTTAAACATGACGTCTCTACATGAGAGTATTTTTCAGTCTCTATCAATTGCGGCTGCTGATCTAATCTTTTTTTAAAACTTCATTCACTTTTAAAAAAAATATTAACTGCATATTATCCTGGACCCACGTGTGAATACGTTGCCTGCGTCTGTCATCCTCAGTTGCAGCTATCAGAAGCAAAACCTCCTCCTCTGAAGATGAATCCATGACTAGCTAAACACGAATCGCGTGGCAAACTGCGCGATCTACCTCTCCCCGAGGGGTAGGATACCTTATCCACGCGTTCGATCTGCTGCGATAAAAACGCGTGGTACGATAATTGCCTCTTTGAAAACGCACATGTGCGTTCACATTGAAAGACATTGGGAAGATTATTGCGGCACGATGCGTTCCGTATCGTGCCTGTCTGTGGGAGCATTTAAGAGTGTACGGTTTCAGATTTCTAGGTCATCTAAGTAATTCCGGAGAGTTGGGAAAGACACAAACATATTAGGAAACTATGTGTATCGATTTACATTCAACGAATGTACTGCTGAAAGTACTAGTACTACTACTACCATAATAATCATAATAACTATAATTAGAGTTATAATAAATTATACAACCTATTTTGTAGAGCGTTTAAGGTGGCATGAAAACGAAAGTGAGTTGATGATGCCAGTTATTTTCGTAGCTAATGTAACTTTTTTTTTTTAGTGAATTCAATATTAGGTTTTAGCTTTTCACTTAAAAAGTTTATCATAAAATTACACGATATCTATGAAACATATTCAATAATTGTTGTGATTACTATTATGTAGACCCGCCTCGGTGGCGTAGTTGGCTAACGCGCTAGTCATATTGAGCTCGACCACCGAGGACGGGGAGATCGAGGTTCGAATCTCGGTCGGGTGAATGGGGGTGGTTTTTCCTAAATGGTTTTCCATTCTCCCTCCACGCGATTGCGGGTTCACTTCCTTAATTCAACCTTCCCAATTCCCAATCTATTAGCGTAATTAATACTTAAAGCGTATAACCCGAATGGGTAGTAAGACGCGGTGCTAAATAATAATAAAAAAAACTATTATGTAGATAAATAAACTAAATGTATCTACCGGAGCCGGAGATATATTTGATTTCTTTTATCAATAAAATTAATTTTCATTAAAAACTGGGCCGAATGTTTTGAGGGGATAGACTTGGTCCCTTTTACCATTCAACTCACTAGCTATAAACACCTCGGTGGTATTAAAATGATAAATTGCACTATAGAGGCGAACTCACGGAATGTTTGCGTAATTTATTTCTATCTTCTCTTCCGTGCATTTAAAACAACTTTTTTTTTTTTTTTTTGTCGGCCATTGTACCTACCCGTAAACGACGGAACTGGAAATGAAAGGCTTTCACATGATCAAATCTCACCATAAATGTTTCATAACACTTAAGGTCAAATGAAAGTGACCACCTGACATAGACCAGTTTTTCAAGTTTCATGATTTTAAGATGGGAGTGCACAAGACGCGACAAAAGTTAATTTTATTAAAGTTTTTTAAAGCAATTTTTTTTTTACCAAAATAAATCAATTACTGCTCAGTAGAAACAGAAATTAATTTTCTTCATATGGTGACCTCAACATTCTTTTAATATGTTATTAGCAGAGCGACAAGAGATGACAAACTTTTTAAATGAAGACAAAAAGTTGTCATTAAATATAGGACACCCTCGACAAGATATTCAACAACTGTCGGTATCACCATGTGAAGAAAACTAAACTATATGTTTCTACCGGAGTAATATTTTATTTATATTTATTGGCGAGGAAAAAGAGTGTTCTAAAAATGGTAAGAACACTTATCCTTTAAAGCGCCCCCTACACTCCTACCGTGATGTGACGGATTGTCGCATTGTGTGAAAGGTTTATGAAAAAAAAGAGAGAGAGAGCTATTATTATTATTATTATGTGACCCGCCTCGGTGGCGTAGTTGGCTAACGCGCTTGTCGTGTTTAGCTCGACTGCTGAGGACGGGGAGATCGAGGTTCGAATCTCGGTCGGGTGAACTGGGGTGGTTTTTCCTAAATGGTTTTCCACT